>CM077115.1:333523249-334123249 GCA_039619475.1 Icerya purchasi | reverse complement strand
AGGGGAGAAAATTCAAATAACTAAAAAGGGTAATCTGTTCCACTACACAGGAAGTAGTGAAGGACAAAAAGGGGTGGGTTTTTTAATTAGTACAAGTTGTATAAATGCAGCGAAGGAGATAAACGGTATTTCGGATAGAATTGCAATCGTAAGACTGAAAGTCAAATAAACTAATATAACATGCATACACATTTATGCCCCTAAGACTGCGTTGGATGACGAAAGAAATGGAAAGATTCTACAAAATGGTGGAAGAAATTACCCAGGGTGAATTAAAAAGAAAACAAAACAAAATATTCCTGATGGGAGATTGGAATAACCAAATAGGTCTAAGATAAGAAAACGAATTCGAAGCACTAGAAAAATTTGGTTATGGAAAGCGTAACAAAAGAGGCTGGAGACTTGTAAGGTTTTGTCAAGAGTTTAGATTAAAAGTATTAAATAGTTTTCTTAAAAAAATAAAAGGAAAAAGATGGTCATGGATCGCTCCCAACCAGGAATATAAAACGTTAATAGACTGCATAATCACTCCTATAAACAATAATTCAGTAATAGATTGTGAAATCAATAATAAATTTGAATTCCACTATGACCATAGACTACTAACCATTGGATTAAGTATACGATACCCAGGGTAAAAAATCAGAAAAGCAGGCAAAAAAACAAAAAAGGAAATAAATCCGTCTAAATTTAATAAACTCATAAAGAACAAACTAGATCAAATAAATCAGGATAACATAAATATAGACACGGTGGAAACACTAAACAAGAAAATATTAGAAATATTAAATTTGGCCAAGTGTAATTCACAAGAAACTAAAATAAACAATATAAACACAAAAATAGGGATCAAGAAAATGAAAGAAATAGCAGGCCTAATAGCCTTAAGAAACGCCCTTATGAGAACCAAAAAAAAAAAAACTAAAACAGAAAAAGTAAAACTTAACATAGTCTCCAAACTAATTCGCAATAAAATTAGACACAAAAACTACGTAATTAAAAACGAAATTATAAGGCAGACTGTAGAGGAAAATCGTAACCTCAAAAAAATAAGAAGGAAATTAAATCCAGGAATACAATGGACTACCTACTTCGTTAACAGTGAAAGCAAAAGGGTTTATGATCGGAAGGGCATTAACCAAATAATTTCATACTATTACGAAAACCTATATAATGATACGAAAAACGAAAATAAAATAAACTTTTCGGACAAGGCATAGGAAAAAGAGCCGTTCTTTCTGGAATGCCAAATTGAAGCGGTAATTAAACAATTAAAAACAAATAAATGCTCGGGACACAATGGGATAACGAATGAACATATAAAAATGGGAGTAGGGACATGGCAAAAATATTAACAAAATTTTGAAAATAAGAAAAATCCTAAAGGATTGGAAACTCCCAAATATAATATTGTTCGAGAAAGGAGATAGGCATAAGGTAGAAAATTGCAGACCAATCACCCTCACTCCGATCTCAAATTTTTTTTTCGAAAATAATTGAAAATAGGCTAAAAAAGATACTAAACGAACAGCAAACCAGTAGAGCAGGCAGTTTTCAGAAGTACATTCTCAACGATGAATCATATTCATACAGTGAATCAAATAATCGAAAAAAGTAAAGAGTACGGGAAGAAGCTGTTTATAGGACTGATCAATTACAATAAAGCCTTTAATTCAATAAAACACAATTTCCTTCTACAGTCGCTAATGAATCAAGGAACCCCATACAAATTTGTAGAAATAATAAGCGAAATATATAGTAATATGAAGTCCAGAATAAAAACAGATACGAGGGGAGATTATTTTGAAATCGGAAAAAGAGGGAGGCAAGGTAACCCGTTATTGCCAATTCTATTTAATAGCGCATTGGAGGAAATATTCCGCAGCTTAAACTGGAAGGAGAAGGAGGTCAGTCAATATAGATGGTAGCCGTCTAACAAACCTTAGGTTTGCGCACAACATTGTCCTTTTTGCAGAAAAGCTGGAGGATCTAAAAACAATATTAATGAACCTAAGTGTACACAGTAAAAAAGCAGGTTTAGTAATCAACACCCCAAAAACAAAAATTCCGTCAAAAAACATTGAGCAGAATAAAGTAAAAATAGACGGGGAGGAAATAGATATGGTCACGGAAAGTATATACTTAGGTCAAAAGCTGGCTTTCGCAAACCAAATAGAGAAAGAAATAGAAATTTGGATAACTGAAACCTGGTCAAAATATTGGTCCTTAAAAAATGTCTTCAAAGGGGATTTCAAAAATATACATAAAAGCCAAGTTTTCAACACATGTATAACTCCAATCCTAACATATAGATGTCAAACATGACCCTTTAAGAAAAATATACTTAACAAAGTTAGAGTTACCTAAAACGCCATAGAGCGCTCAATATTAAACATCAAAAGAAACGGACGAATAAAAACAAAAATAATAAAAGCAAAATTAAGGGATAACGAAGATATAGTGCACCAAATCAGACGTAGTAAATGGAATTAGGCTGGACACATCCCCCGTCTAAAGGATGACCGGTGGACTTACAGAAGTACTTTTTGGCAACCGTGGGAAGGGAAAAAGAAGAGAGGTAAGCAAATAACACGCTGAAAAGACGATCTGAATAAATTTTTAAAACAAGCAAACTTCCAAACAATAACCATAGATAGGTTAGAATAGAAACGCTTGCAAGAGACCTTTGCTCAATGTGGGCCGAGGGACTAATGGGCCCTACTTTAGGTCGTTAAATAAATGTAATAATTTTTTCTCGTAAAAACTGTCCCAATAAAAGTATTCTGATTCTGATTCTGATAAACTATTGAATTAAAAAATAAATAAACTGATCAGATTAAAAAATCTTCATGTACATTCAGTAGCAGAACTGGCAATATATTAATCATCATTTCACCGAGTTGATTAAACCAGCAAAAATATAGTAACTTATACAATATTGAATTTAAAAATAAATAAATTAATCAGATTAAGATATCCTCATTTATATACACTCAGTAGCAGAACTGGCAATACATTAATCATCATTTCATCGATTTCATTACACCACGTCATATTTGTGATCTGCAGTAGAACTGACAACACATTAATTATCATTTGAAAATATTTCGAGACAGCACAAATTTACGTATAGTAAAATCCGCATCACATTAACGATAAATTTATATCACCACTGCTTTCATGATACCAACACTTTCGCACGCATACAAAAACTGCAAACTCTGAAAAAACTACCAACAGATGTTTTCGCGCATCAAATGACAATTTAAAATTTAATCTTTGAAGAAAGTTTATTAATTTAAAGTACAAAATAATCGTTGGAGCGTAAAACGGAATGTAATGAAACATTAAATAACAAAACTAGTACGGATTCGGATATCGTTTTCAGTCAGTAACGAAACTTTTTTGATACCCACAATGCACACCAATCTTCCCAATTAAAACAAAAATGTTAATTACCTATTACTCTAATAACACCAGCCAATAATTAAATTTCCATATTACTAAAATAAGATGAGATTAAAGTCACGTGTTCTGAATAATTAGTAACAAAATAATTGGCAGTTTATCAATTAGTGATTTCAATATTCCGAGTATTGCTCAAAAGAAAAGTTCATTAAAAAATTATGTTATATAATTACAATCTAAAATAGATTGAAATAATTAAATATAAAAAATTTACAATATATGTTTTTAATTTGTCATTATTAATCAACTGCAGAACAGAGAATATTTTATCGTTTTAGTACTTATTTTTATATGAAACGATCACAATACATACTATTAGAACATAAAAAATTATTTTACCATGTTCCACTGTGTTTTACTTACAATCGTCGACAAGTGTTAATGCGATTAATTCTAATAAAAATTATAAAAATACAGTTGTACTTATAGTTTGGATTAACGAAAAAAAAAACATTTTAGTACTGCAGAATTTATTACAATATTGTCCGTTCTCATTAGAAAATAATTAACACAACGGCGAATTTTCATAACATATAAATAAAAGGAAATTACACTAATTAGACTAAATTATCCACATAGTATTCTATTCAGTAGCAGAACTGACTATTATTTTGTAATCATCATTTCAATGTCAAAAAATATAACGCGTAAAATGTATTACAGAAAAATTGAGCATACGTTTAAAAATAACTTTTGGTCAAGTTTAGAAATAATTTATTAAAAGTCAGTATTTCAATGGTATTACAGAATGTTCAAAAATAGAGATTTATATTTCTTTACTCCTAAAAAGCATATTTTTAACGAAATACTAAAAATAAAATAAATAAAAAATAAAATAACTTACGGACGTATAATTTTTGATTTATAAATTTGAAATATTTTTCAACAGTAAACCAAAACACGTTATATATATTTAATATTTAATAAGTAAATTTAAAAAAAATTGATTTTGTTTTTAATTCAATACAGCGGGTACATCAAAGTAAGCTATTTTATATATAATTAAAAAACTAATAAAAAATTGATATAAAATTTAACAATATAAAGCAAACTTGAATCACACTCCAAAAAATTATCAAAAACACCAGATATTTTATAAAATAAAAAAAATAAATAATTCAACTGAAGATAAGTTCCAAAAAAAAAAAAAAAAAAAAAAATACTTACAAGCATCGTTTCAATCATATCCTTTCGAGGTCTCAACTTTAAAAGTGGAACACTAAGTCTGATAGAACAATACCCTGATCTGGTTTGGTAACTACAAACGCCAGCACATCTGTATTAATTATATACACATAAGCCTTAAAATTATGTAAAACTAATAAACAGAATAATAACAATTATGTTTACAATTAAACATAAAGATGTTTACAATTAAACATAAAGAACTACTGCTCTAATGGCATATTATTTAGTTTAGTTTCTTCCTGTACATATATTTTCTACCTCTTTTGCATAATTATCAGTATTAATTTTATAATTTTGCTGCAATAACATTTTAACAAATCACTATAATTTTCTTATAAATTGGTATGAATGTCTGGGGGTTATGGGTTAAGGTTCATAATGCACTAAGCTCAATGGCACTAATTATATGTATGTATATATTTATACATGTATGCATGCACACACACAAACATAACGTACACACATCAAATATAACGTAGACCATGAAACTGCTCTAACTTCTTCAACTAAAACCTTTTTATTACAAAGGAAATGTAATAAATAATAGGCAGATAGATCATATTGCATTTAAATTATAAACATTATTGTGCGATAAGTTTAAATAAAAAAAAAACATCATTTAAGATTCACAAATATTAGAATGACTGACAACATTATTACAGCGAATTATTAATAACATAATACAATTCATCTAAAGCATTGATTTTAAAGTATGCATACGTTAACAGTTTCTAAAAAATTCTGTATTCTTTCTTCAAATGAAAAACTAGCTTAAATTTCATGTTAACTTAATTTAATTCTAACATAGTTAATTGACGCCATCAAAGGGATAATACGATTAGTAATACAAGTACAAACATTT
Organism: Icerya purchasi; assembly: GCA_039619475.1. Taxonomy (NCBI): domain Eukaryota; kingdom Metazoa; phylum Arthropoda; class Insecta; order Hemiptera; family Monophlebidae; genus Icerya; species Icerya purchasi. The sequence goes on along the minus strand of CM077115.1, from coordinate 334,117,731 downwards.
TTTTCATAAAAATTTGTTTTTAATTCGTCCCATTACTAAAGAATGTTACCAAAAAATTGAAATTAAAAAAAAAAAAACATGTTTAATTTTTTTTTAAATAAACAATTAAATCTAGTATTCTTTCGCTGCTACTCTCGCACGTGTAACATGTATATCACACTGTACTTTTCTTATAAACCAATTTGATTTGATATGAAAATTAAAAATACGACAAACAGATGAATTAAATATTTTATCATTTAAACAAAGACCCACAGCAAATAACATTAAAAAATATGATACGCAATTGCACTCAAATTTAAAATACGAGTATATATTCGATTTTGCCATTTTGTAGCTAATTCGAAAGGTTTTCTTCATTTATTGATTTACATTTTATTCAATTACAACCTCTTGAACTACAAATTGTAACGTAATTGAGGAAAAACAAAAACCATAAACACAAGTATCCTTATCATTTAGCAACCATTTATTTAAAATTACCATACAATATAAACTGTGAATTCAGATGAAAAATATTTAAAACGTAAAATCTACATTAAGGGGGCCTCTAGTTTCTCGGGTCGAAAAAATCGATTTTTTTTTTTTCATAAATCACATTTACAACATGTGTAGAAAATGTGTGCCAGAGGATTTTTCGATATTCGAAGCGGTTCACAAGTTACAGCCCTGGAACGGAGCAGCGCGTTCAAACATTGACTGAGACGCTGTGAAGCGTCGGTTAGTTCAGTTTTGCTATGGCAGTTGCAAAGCGTATTGTATATTTTCTCTTGCGAGTCGCACGTAGCTGATTTTTTGAAAATAATTTTTAAAATGTTAAAGAAAGGAAGTAGAGACGCCCCGGGTCGTTACGATCGACCTAAAAAGCAAAAATTCGCAGGCAACCGACACACTTTTGAACAAGACAAGTCGTTTACATCGGCGTCAGCGAAGAAACTTGTTCAAAATAAAAATTTAGAAGTGAACGTTGAACAGACTTTTATGTATTGTATTTTGAATTTCGCGAGTGTATTTTCAACTATTTTTCCGGCTGTTATTTGTAAAGAGTGCAAAAGTACAGTTACTTTCCATCAACATGATGTAAGAGGATTGGGCTTTACAATTTCAAAAAATCTAATAAAGGCATTGGTGGAAAAGGTGTAGGAAAACTCGCTGATAAATTGATTGGTGAAATGACAAAGTATTATGGATTAACTATTCGAAGACATCCAGATTCTATTGAGGAAATGAGGAAGGAAATTTGGGCAACATTCTATCACAAGATTTCCACAGCATCAAAATTGCCCTGCAGGCGAATCTAGTTGGTGCAAATGGCGCAGAGCTGAGTTTCTCGAAGAGGCTGAGCAATTCAAGCACGATAAACCGCCTCTTTCTGAAGCAGTTCAAAAGGTTATAAAGCCAATTTATGAGGATTTATCCAGAGAAGAATTGTTAAGCAGATGCCTGGGAGCGGAAACTCAAAATAATAATGAGTCGCTCAATTCGTTAATCTGAACTTTTGCTCCAAAGCACCTCCATTCTGAGGCAAAAGTCGTTGAAATCACCACATTTCTCGCTGTCATGATCTTCAACGAAGGATTCGAATTTATCCTGAAGACCTTGGAAACCTTGGGAGTGAAAATCGGCCCACAAGCTAAAGGATACGTTCAACAGCGTGATAGCTCTCGGATCGACCGTTCAGAAAGGCGCACGAGTGATGTTGTAAAACAGACCCGAATCGCGAAAAGGGAAGACGGAGCAGCTCTGCGTGACTTCCAAGAAGAAGAGGAAGGCCTACTGTATGGTCCAGGCATAGCAGATTGACGGTGAGGTGACATTTTTATTATAAATTACATGCGCGAACTTTAAAACGCGTTTTTCTCGAAACACTATTTTTCAAAACGGTGACCACGATATTTCAGAAACTACTGCACCGATCTTGTTCAAATTTATACAGCATCTTTAATATGTTATAAGCCAGCGATTGAACCAGGGTTATCATGATTACTTCGATAGCTTTTTTTCTACGAGCAAAAAACTTAAGAAAAAATGAGTAAAAAATAGAATTTAATTTTCAAACGTGTATAAAAAAATTAATTTTTGTAATTTAGAATTCATTCTGGTTCAATCGCTAGTCTTAAATATGAAGATTAAAATGCCGTTTGGTTTTTTGATTTCAGATAAGTAGAACAGCCGCAATCCTGGTTACCATCAAGCACCTCCTTTACTTGATGTCTTCCTGTCAGCCACTATAACTTTGATTCTATTATATATTTTGTCTTCAAAAAATTTGTAAAGCTCATTTAAATGTTATTAAAGATTATGTAAAAACAATGAGATTTATTATTTCGATGGTTTGCCCGTAAATTTTTTTTGAAAAAGACGTAAAAAAACAGCCGAGAAACTAGAGGACCCCCTTAAGTTTAAATTATGAGTTACAACAGAGTATACCAAAATCTGACGTATACTTTATATAAGTATAATGTTAATTTAAAATATTTTTCAAGTAAGCATATTTAAAAACAATTTAATACATCACAATAATTTATGTTCGAAATTGACGAAAGCCAAATATACAATGAAATCATTTTAAAGTGAGACATTAATGCCACTTGCTGGTTTTATTTAGAAGCCTGCTTGGAGCCAAGAACTAAGTTCGGATGAATCCGAAAAATATGTGCAGAAAAATGTGTAGCTAAGTTCTCTCATACTTGAAACATGTAATAAATTTTAACTGCAAAAATAAACTAAATATGCATATACATCACTAGTGATAGTGTTTCAGCTTCGACACAGTGTGTTAACACAGTTCATTCCTCAGCTATGTAATTATGTTATTAATTAAAAAGAATGGAACACTACAACATTTATCTTATCTGTTTCAATTTTTCTGCTTCCAAGTTAGAAGTTTGGCGATTCATTTTTATTATTTTTAGCAACAATTCATTGATTCATTTGAAATATTACTTTAACCACTTTTAGCAGAACTATTTATTTTTAATAATTTGAAACATGCAAAACACGGACCCAAAATAAAACGGTTATACATTGAACAATATGAAACTTCTTACGTTCTATTCTTAAACAGTTTTATGTAGTAGGTATTCACACATAATGTAATAAAGATTATATCGGTATTACTAGCGCACTTTATTTAATTGAAATTCACTATCACGATTTTATAGCTGTTTTATTTAAATTTTCGATATAAATACAATTTTAATTTATGACATATTGCAGTAGCTCGCAAAATTTTATTTTCTTTATGTTCATAAAATATAAAAGTATACATTTTTCTTAGTAATTGTTGGCCACGTTTTCACTCTTAAATTAATACTTTTATTCAATATTGCCCAGCTACAAAATAGACAACAAATAGTAGCAAATAAAAATAAAAAAAACGGACAAGAGTAATGAAAATAGTAGCAATAATTTCCCTACCACACTTTTCAACAAACATTCAAAATACAAATAATTCATTGATAATATGTAACATTTTATTTATCTGAAATTTAATCTGCAATAACAAAAACGTTATAAAAAAGAAAACAAATCATAAATAATGAATTACAATCCATTATTTTCATTTCATATCTTCATTTAGAGAATACAACGTGTAATTATCCGCAAGAGAAATATAAATTTTCTAAATTAAACAAAGCATTCACAAAATTTAGGCGTGCGATTCATTGAACAGTATTTGAGTAAACCACGGGCAGAGACAGATATAAATTGATCTTTATGTATGTAGATTATTCAAAGTTTTGGTCAATTTCTGAAAGAAATATTTGATACATTGTAATCAGAAATTGTATATTCCTTATTGTAATTTGGCTTCACATTGTAAATAGTTATAATTCCGCAGTTTCTTTTTTACATTAATTTAATTATCTCGGACAATATTTCTACGAATTATTAATTTTATCAATAAAATTGTAAATAGCTATTTAAAATCTGATTTTAAAGGTTTCTTATTTTAAATAATTTGTCCACAAAATCGGTGTGCCAACAGACCAGTGTTATATTTCCCACTACTAGTGTACACCATTTTATCTAAAAGAAATCGATACGAACTCAGAAAAGTACTATTACTATTCTTAACATTAAAATAACCGTGTGCAAAATATGTGATCATTAATCTTATATAAATATACGAATATCAAAAATGTTCACCTACAACGTCATTCTCGGACTCCATCTGATTTCAACAGAATTTAATTTGTTGTAAAAGTACTGTTTGTTAAAAACGAGAAATAAACTGTGTATATCGGGATTAGGATCAATCAACTCCAAAGATGGATCGATAAGTGAACTTACATCTTCCTTTTGAACGGTATCTTCTTTTAAGCAATTCACAATGTTCTGAACAATTTAAAATATGTTAAACCTCAGTAATATAAAATTTTTTTACACATAAAATATCCATATAAAAATGATGTATTACTTCAGTAAAGCCACTTTCAGATATGGATAACGCCACCGCCAATCGAAACTCTTCGTCATCGTCACAATCCATTATTCTGAACCAGACAAACGTAAAAACATTACAAAATTTAAATTAATTCACTGAAAATTAAAGTTTCCCTAACATATTAAAATTGTCAAATTCGGGTAGTAAGAGCAATATCAATGACGTGTTAACATGTTTAATACTTTACGAAATAAAATATAAATAAAAACTTATGAATTGCAAATTAATCTCCAACCAATTTTTAAAACGGATATCAATTAGAAACTTTATTAACAAAAAAAATCGACATGTTTTAAAAGACCACTTTAAATAATCACGTTAGTCAAAACAAAATTAAAATAATACAATCACAAAAACGAAACTTATATACCAATAATCCTATAGATATAGTAAACGGACGAACAGCACATATTCCAAATTTTCACAAAACAAACGAAATAGATCATGGAAAAAACATACGTAAATAAATCATTATTCTCAAATTAGACCACGTGACTATCATAATGAATTTGAATTTGTAATACCAGTAATCAGATGACTGAACCGAGCTTGAAAAAATTTTATTCATTTGACAATGCATGATACAGCATTTGTCAAATAGTATCAAAATTATGAAATTTATTTTTTCTGCAATTTTTACTTGATTGTTGGTGATTACAAATGCAATTTTCATTTCACATGCAATTGTTTAAAGCCTTCAATTTGAAGAAAAAATACGCTACAAAGCTCTAATACGCATGCGCTGATGCAAATTATCAAATTAATGTATGATAAAACGAAAAATATTATCATCACACATTGAAGAATAAATATTTATCATTTTAAAATTGAATTCTTAAAATATTTCATACAACATATAATATTATTGATAATTATATTTTTCTTAACATTACCATTGAAAATAAATCGGTTTATGATATTATTAAACAACAAATAAATTATTTTCAAATAACAATAACACAAAATATTGCTATTCAGTTTTTTCTATCTATATTTTTCACTTTTGTTCATTATTAATTTATGTTTATATTTAATGTAATTTTAAAAAATGTTACTTTCTCGTAAAAATAAAATATTACACATAATTAAATAAGGCTTGAGAACTTTTACAAATTACATTGCTACAGATGACATAAATACATAACTATTAAGTTAAGCAACATTAAGAAGTTAACAAAAAAAGAATTAAGAAATTACATATTTTTTTACTATTCATTATTAAATATTTTGGTATTACCATAATTATTTAAATCACTATCTGTTGTTCATACCCCATACTGTGATACTTCCTGCTCTATGCTTGGTGACAGTACTGAAATACTTAAATTCTAATTTAATATTCACCTTTCATTAAACTTCTCTTTCCCATCAGTTCAAAAAATATTTAAATTTGATTTACTAATAAAAATTTATTTTTATTGATACGAAACATATTTTTACATAAACTGCGTTGTTTTTTTCTAATTAATAAAAGTAATCAATGGTTTCTTTCCAACTACGTATTGAAAATTACACCCTCTGGTTTCTTATTACTCTAAGAACCATGTAATTAAAAATTTATCTATATATTTCAGGTATATTACAATAGTTAATTTAAATGTGTTTGTTTCTATATTTTTCATAGCAGTTCACAAAATAAAACGTTTTTTTGTAAACTGAAAGCTAATTTGTAATGATTTTTGTTTTTTATGCATGGCATACTTTTACATATAAGAGCAAAAAACATTTTTATTTCTATCCATAATAAAATCGAACTTTTTTCTCTCATTTTTAACATTATAGGAATATGAAGTGTGTAGTGTGTTTCCGGAAAATTGATAACTGTACATTTAAATGTAACACTGCCCATTGCAACAAGAAATTTTTGAAATAGTCGAAAGAGGCGAACGAGGAAAAATAATTTCTCACTTGGATCTTTTTCAATACACATTTCACACGTTTCAATTGTTTCATATATATATTTGACATAATGGTTGTTTTTTATATAACATGTCTTTGCCATTTTTAATTTATATATATATTTTTTTTGTTTGTAATTTGTATAAATATTTGTCCCATTTTTTATTTAACTTCTATGTAATGGAAAAACTAATTGAAATGGTTAGTAAGTATAAATTGGTGTGCAATACAAAACACAAAGATTTTAAAAATGTAAATATGAAAGATGATATTTGGTTTGTAATTACACAGATACTTGAAATAAAAACTGGTCCATTATTTTTCGTCCGTATTTAAACTTTACATGAAGTTTTAGAATCTATTGTTTTCTTCCCCTTGCTTGCTATGCGCCGGTCTCGTCGTTTTTTCCACCGTTCCTATACTCTCTAGGACTCATTTGGTGTGATGTGTCGTAGCTGTGCTTGTGATTTCTCTTGAATTTCTTTTACACTTTGAAAATGATGTTCTTTCAAGGTGGATTTTAGTTTCGGAAATAGGAAAAAATCTGCCAGAGCCATATCTGGTGATAAAGAAGGATGGGGAGGAACGGCTGTTCCATTATTGACCAAAAATTGGCCAACAAACAGAGACGAGTGACTTGATGCGTTATGATGGAGCCGAATCCAGTTCGTGTTTTCCTACAGTTCAGTCTTCTTCCGTCGCACATCGTAAATGCTTTAAAACTTCCACATATAAGAACTCCTTGTTAACTGTCTGACCTTGTGGCACGAATTCTTTATGGACAACTCCACGATAGTCAAAGAAAACAATCAATATGGACTTCATGTTTGAGCGGCTCATGCGTGCTTTCTTAGGACGCGGCCACTGTTGACCAACCCATTGTGACGATTGTACCTTCGTTTCAATATTATATCCATAAATCCAAGTTTCGTCACCTGCGATGATAGTTTTCATAAAGTTTTCGCTCCGCTGTTAGCACGCTAAAGCAATTCTTGGCTAATGTTGACGCGGTTTTTTTTGCTCGCTTGTGAGCAGTCGCGGCACCATTTTTGCTGAGACGCGATGCATGCCAAGTTTTTTCTGTCAAAATTTCGTGCCACGCCTCAATGTTGATCCCGACTTCTTTTGCAACCTCCCACACAGTTAAACGACGATTTCTGCGAAACACAGATCGAACGGCATCAATGTTTTCATCATGTGTTGACGTCGGGGGTCATCCTGATCTTGCATTTTGGTCGGTTGATGATCTGCCTGATTTGAAACGTGTAACCACTCGTAACACTGTGTAAGACTCATACAGTCCTCCTTATGGGTCTGCTGAAGCAGTGGCCATGTTTCAGAAAAAGATTTGTCGATGTTAAAATTTTACTTCGCAGAGCGCTGGCTTGATGTGTCCACTTGATCGCTCTATTCGTTAACTGATCAAACTCTCGTAATGCAGCAAGCGCCTCATTTTGTTTCGAAAGAATGTCGCTGGGTGTAGCATGAGCGCGAATTTAAATTTTATACCGTTCGGATGCAATTTCAAAAGTTCTGTATTTTTTTAAACATACTTTGTATTTACACAGCATTTTGTTTACTTTTGGGAGTACATCGTTGGTGAAAGCAGGTTTGAAAGAGCAAACAATTTTGTTTTCTACCGACCACATTAATAAAGTACGATAACCATGTAACGAGCGACTGTATTTTAGGGGTAATGCCTCCGTTAATAAACACATACTGGATTAAGGTAAAGTACAATATGCTCCCAGGGTAATGCGAAGCGCGGAGTTTTGTATTAGATCAAGTATTCTTAGTACGGATTTCTTTGCTGACGGGTACACCTGACATGCATAATTTATTTTACTGAGTATTAATGTTTTGTATATGTTCAGTAGTAGTTTTGGATGGATTTTGAAATTGGGGTTAGATAAGAATTTCATTATATTTAAAGAATGATAGCATTTTGACTTTAGTTTAGTTGCATGGATCCCCATGTCAACGAGGAATCTAGTGGCGCACCCAGGAGGGTTGTTGATGATTTAAACTGGAGTTGCGATTCTTTTAGGAATAGTTGTATTTAGTTTTGAGGTTAGAGTATTCGATGAAAATCAACACATATAGATTTTTTACTGGAAAACACTAATCCATTGTTTTCAGATCATTTATTTAGTTTATGAATTGTTTTTTGTAATAAGGATTTAGCTAGCGAAGGATTATCGGAAGATAGAGATATATTGAGATCATCAATGTATTATCTACGTACTACCGGAGGTTTTATGCAGTCAGCTATATCATTAATGTATAATATAAATAGGGTTGCACTTAATGCAGAGCCCCGCGGAACTCCATTCTGGATAAAGATGGGTCTTGAGGTTGCTGAACCGATTCTTACTTGTATTAATCATTCGGTTAGAAAGGTTTGAATGTATCGCCCCAGCTAACCGTTCACTCCGGGGGGCACAATGAGCCTCCACAACCGCTGCACAATAACAACGATCGAATAATACAGCAATATAATAACGATAACAACGATCGAATCATAAACACGACCCAAATGCAACTGGCGCCCCGGGGCAACGGTGTATATACACTGGAAAATCATCCCATCTCCGGTCAACATTAATGAATCCCAATCTCGGGTTGAAAATACTTTTTTCAGAGCCACCATTGACGGGAAAATTATTTCGAATTATGTCTATAAATATAGAAGGATTAACATTAGCTAAGAAAAAATTATTAACAAACCTTGTTCAAGCTTACAACGTTGGCGTACTAGCGATACAAGAAACATACAGAACCGAAAGTCGACCGAAATCGAAAATTAGGAGAATGGAACTGCTCACTCATAGATCACAATTTTAAGAAAGTGGACTGGCCAAAATTCACGAGAGAAATGGGAAAAGCAATAAGGACTATACCACTAACATCAGCTAAATACAACTCCTTCGTAGAAGCCATAAAAAACGCCTCTACAAAATTTATCCCACGAGGGGCTAGGAAAGCTTACATTCCTGGAATGAAGAGTCACCTTCAAGAGCAGTGTACAAGTTACTGTAAGAAATTTAACATAAATCCATCCGACAGGGACTCGTTAGAAGCAGGAAATATGCTTATGGCAGAAATTTCTGCAGAAAGAAACAAAGACTGGTGCAGCATGGTTGAAGTGTTAAACTTCAGCAAAGACAGTCGGAAAGCCGGGCACTACTCAAAAAATTGAACAACGAGAAAAGCCAACGTAACTGCGCATCAACCGTGACAGTCAATCAGGTAGTTTATCAACTACTACTTAACGGGAAAACTAAAGGTCGCAAAGAATGTACAAGAAACTTATCGACTGAAGAAAATAATTTCAACCAACCCGTCAGTAAGGACGATATAAGGCCACTACCCTTTATAAATTCAATTATGCTCGTTCCTTTACGCTAGTGCTCTTGAATATCTTGTTCTTAAGCTTGACAAAATCCATAACATGTGTCTTCGCCTTTGTATCGGTGTCTTCAACTACTCTCCTATTGCAGCTATTTTGGCAGAAACTGATTCCTATCCTTTATTCATCCGAAGATTTTATCTACGTGAATGATTTCTGATCAAACGTCTTCATATTTCCAATTCTTACTCGCTTAATTTCTACTGGTTTATATTCAATAACTGGCGTTTCTTCCCTCGTAAAACTCCAATTCTTTCCTTGATTTCTTCACGTCTCAGGGCCTTCTCTCCTTTTGTTCTATCCTACACCAAATGCCCTTATTTTACCTATAATTTTCCAGATTATATTTACTCGCCCAGTTTCATCTTTCTTCCTTCATATATGTCAAGTCTTTTCCCTCTCCTGCTGCTCATAACGAATTTAATTATGTTTTATCCTCGCTCTTTCCTTCTTATACTTTAATTTTCACAGATGATTCAAAATCAGCTTTGGGGGTTGGAGCAGCTTTTACTCTGCCGGATTTCCTGTTCTGCAATGTTCAAACTCCCCTCCTTCTCCATATTCCTAGTCAAATCAATTGTAATCCTACAAGCAATTCGTTTTATAGCTTCTACTAACAATATATCCAAGGTTCTCTTATCTTCTGATCTAAAAGGCGTTTTACAAGCCATTGCTACTCCCTTTCCTAAACCATCGGCTGATCCTATCGTGCTTCACATACGCTCCTTAATTTCACATTTATTTCATTTCCGCTCTGTCCGTATTGATCTATTGTGGATTCCTAGTCATTGTGGAATTTCGGGCAACAAGTTAGTTGACTCATTGGCACGTTCGGCTGTTTCAGACGGTCACTTTATTAGTCATTTTCCAGCCCAAAGTCTTCTTCCTCTTTCCTTTCGTTGCCACCGCGACTGATTTTCTAATCCTGATTCCTTTTATTTAGCCATACAACCCATTCCTCCTCTTTTTCGATGGTTTCTTAATTTCCCCAACATGAGGCGGTCAACTGTTTCATCAATAATTAAACTTCGGTTAAGTCACAGCTTCCTTCCTGCTTCGCTCTTCCGTTTTTCCATTACCCAGTCTCCTATTTGCCCATTTGATCCGTCAGAACCATACTTCATTTGTGATGCGAATCACATTTTACTTGAATGCCTTTTCATTTCTTCAGAACGCGCGATACTGTATTCCGGTATTTTGCGTCTTGACCTCCCTACGCCATACAGCGCTCACAGCATCCTTTCTTTTCCTTCTCCCTTGGTTTTTCCTTTGTTAGCTTCATTCATATGTTCTATTTCAAATATTTTTCCGGTATAATCATTAATGCTGTCATACCTTTGGATTGGCTAACGTCCTTAGCCGACATGCTCAAAAAATTAAAAAAAAAAAAAAAAGACGAAATATATGGCGCCATGAAGAAAGCCAAATCCCGTGAAAGGCTGGAGTAGATGGCATATTTACTGAACTTCCTATATGGAATATAAAAGTAAACGGTAGACCAAAGGCAGAAACACTGCCTAGCGGGAATCACTTAAGCTACAGTCTTTGGAAAACCTTGAATAGACTGAGAAATGGAACTGTGCGCACAAAATATAATCTTTTTAAGTGGAGAATATCCGATAGTGATCGATGTGACTGCGGTAATGTTCAAGACTATAATCATCTATTTACATGTCTCCTTAGCGGCAAATATGAACTTGGAAGCTTATACGGTGACGTTGATAATGACTTAATAAACTTTATAAAATATTAGACAAGCAGTCGTATATAGTCGATCGGACACGCGAACAATAATAATTGTTCATCCCGACCGCTTTTAATTTTTGAAGCAATGAAAACCTCGGAGCATGGTCGAATGCCTTCTCTAAATCGAAGAATACTGAGTACAGGTGGGGTCGGCGATGAAAGGCTGATACAATTTGTCTTTGTAGACCTATTAAATCGCTGAAAGTTGATTTCGACCTGTGCCCTCCAATGTGATAGGATGGAATTAGATTCTAAAAAATATAGGAGGCGTCTGTTGACCATTTTTTATAATATTTTGGATAATGTTATTATTAAAGAAATTGGTCTGTAACCTTTGCAGTGAACATGGATCTTTATTAGGTTTTAGGATTGGGACAATCATAGCAATCTTCCAGTTTTTTTGGTATATCGCCGGTATCCCATATTTGATTGTATATGTCTAATAGTAATTCTTGAGCGGACTGTGACACATGTTTCATTACATAAGGGTGAATTTGGCAGTATTTTTTGTATGAAATTTAAGTTGGAATTTGAGTTCATTGTAAGTGAAAGAGCGATTGAAAGTTTCATTATCATAACTTTTAAATTCGACTTTATTTTGATCTATACGCGCTTTTAGCTCCTGAAATTCTCTCGTATATATTTGTACATAGATGAATCTGTGGAGAAGTACATCTCAAAATAGTTGGCCACTTGTTGGTGATCGGTAATTAATCTTCCATTATCATTTATTGTTATATTTTTAAGGGTATTAGGTGTTCCATTTATAGATTTGATTTTCCTCCACATACTGCGATCATTTGTTGTTTGGGTTATAGGCTTTACAAATTTTTGCCATACTTCTTGCTTCCTGGTCCGAACAAGGTCTCTTGCGGCTGCACTGTGTCTTTTAAACTCAATTAAATGTTCTTGTGGTCTGGTTATTTTATATTTTCTTAGGGCTTGTTTCCTTTGCGCTATAGCAATTCTGATCTCTTCACCCCACTGTGGTACCCTAGGCTTACTTTTCCTTGAAGTCACTCTTGGAATTGCTGTCTCGGCAGCTTCTAGTATTATTTTCATCCGTGTATCTATCTTGGATTCTAGTGATCTGTATATCTGGGTGGTAACTTTTATTTTTAATGAATAGGTTACTCAGTCTGCTTTATGATATTGAATTCTTGACTATCTCCCCTTTCATTTTTATACACTTGTTTTTTGAAATTTATTATTATTGGATAATGGTCACTGAACATAAATCTTCAAATACTGTTACATTAAATTTTGGGGCGAGTACACCTGAACAGAAAAATAAATCTAGCGTTACAAATGTGTTGTAAGTAAAATTAAAATGAGTTAGCGAGTTTGGTGGGAGTCCTTATCTAACATACTTTTTGATAATACTGATCTGTGCTGGTTTTCTGATGCTAATACACATGATGGGGTGTGAGCGTTGAAATCGCCCAATATTACATATTGGTGTCCTAACTGCTCTATAAGAAAGTCAAACTGTGTTTTTTACACATTGCTATTGGGTGGTAAATAACAATTGCATACTACAATTTCAGCAGATGACAAAGACGGAATCTTAACTAATACAGTCACTACTTGAAAAGATGATGATATTATTATTTTCTTCACTGGGTAGTTCATACATACCAAAATGGCTACTCCACCACTCGCTCTGTTACTGCAAGTGTGATGAAATGAAAAGATGTTATAATCTTGGTCGACATGTAATCTGAAGGTCTTAGACGAGTTTCATTTCTTGTAGACAAAAGATGGAAGGATCTAGTGTAACAATCGTTTGCTCTAACTCATCGCTGTCCCTTCTATAATTGCAGTAATTCCATTATATTATACTACTTTTATTCATTATTACGGTCATATAAATTCTTTATCAAGGTGTTGTAGGTAACATGGACTGTTTAGTTTACTCTGTTGATCGGTCGAATAGTCTTCCAGGGAAGTTGACAGACTATTAATAATGGATTTATTAACTTCTTAATGTTGCTTAATTTTAATAGTCATGTATTTATGCAATTTGCAGCAATATAATTTATAAAACTATGTGTAATATTTTATTTTCATGAGGAAGTAACATTTTTTTAAATTACATTAAATATAAACATAAATTAATAATGAACAAAAGTGAAAAATATAGATAAAAAAAACTGAATAGCAATATTACAAGTTATTGTTATTTGAAAATAATTCACTTGTTGTTTGATAATATCGTAAACTGGTTTATTTTCAATGGCAATGTTAAGAAAAATATAGTTATCAATAATATTATATGTTGTATGAAATATTCTAAGAATTAAATTTTAAAATGATAGATATTTATTTTTCAATGTGCAATGATGATACTTTTCGTTTTACTATACATTCATTCGATAATTTCATTAGGCATTAGAGCATTGTGACAATTTTTTTTTCTGAATAGAAGGCTTTAAACAATTGCAAGTAAAATAAAAATTACAATTGCAATCACCTACAATCAAGCAATAATTATAGAAAAAAAAATATCATAATTTCGATACCATTTGCCAAATGCTGTATCATAAATAAACATACTGTATCGTCAAATTAATCAAATTTTCATTTATCTTCTCAAGCCTTGCAAAACTAAATACCTTTAACTGGAAAGTGATTTTAATAATGATAAACGGAAGTATTAATCAGGAAATCGATTAGTCATTTATTCGGTCCATAATTTTATAAAATATATTCAACATTTAATACATCTGATAAGAAATTAACATGTACACTTCAATAATTATCGGATTATATTTAGCACATACACGCATTTAAAATAATATAAACGATTAAATCATTTTATTTCGGTTTTATAAATTCAAATGTTATACATTGATTTTTATTATCGAAATTTCTATTTTAGGAGAAATTCAATTATTTATCAATCAAGAATGGTTGGTTTACCATAAATCTTTTTTGTAAATTCGATTAAATATCTATAGTGGTATATTTCATGAGTTCTCTATAAATATTTAAATTATTTAAATATAGTTAATTTATCTTATACATTGATTTTTGTAAAGCTTCGTCGTGCGTTTATGCGTTCCATATTTCGAACCTATTCCATCTCTAGTGTTACTAATGTTATTTTCATTTGCACATTATTATAATTCTTTATTATCGAATTATTTTACAATTTTTTTTTATCGAATTAAATATTCGTACAATAATAAAAAAATAAAAATTTTATTCATAGTTCCAACGATTTGATAAATTTATAAATTCTTAATCTCCGGAATTATATTATTTTGATCGACGTTGTAAAGCTAAAAAACAGTAAAATACAAATTTACAAAATAATAAAATGCCAGTTAAGATAAATTCTTTCCGAGCATTATGTTGTTGTCACGTACGTTCTAATTAAATTTTATCATTATTAATCGGTTCTGAATGTGAATAATAAACATGGGTAATTCACATAGTTTTCACGTTAATCAAAAACACCATGCTTTACCCAGAAATAAATCCGATTCAGAGTTAATGGTGAAATCCTCAAATCACTCGAATAATTTACAAATGACACCAATGGAAAAACTCGGAAAGGTAAGAATTTGTTGCTTTTATGAACTGTTGTATTCTTAGTTACAATATGCTTGAAAAATAATCCAGAAATGTCTTTTTAATGCATAATGATATTAATCAGACAGTAATTTAAACTGTGTAAGTTTACTGATTCTCGAAACATTTGTAGAAATTGTAAATTTCGTATGAAGTAAGAAAATTTTTTTTTTTGTTTCATTTTTGATACTAGTGTTAAAATTTGTTGTTGCAACCAATTCGTAATGTAAAGAAAAATGAAGTTTAATTTCAAATTTGAATTTTTTAATTTTGCCCTTATTGCATTTGTAAAATATTATTTAGTATAAGTAATTAAATTTTTTGCTCAGTATTCATTCAGTCACCATTTTTGCTAGTTTTGTAATGCGGTTTATTACAAGATATTTTGATTAAATCGTCCCCTTGACGTTATTTAATTGCAGTGTTGACCTTAAAGGATTCATTTAGAAAGTTAATAACAATATATCTTCTTAATAATTATTAATTTGTCTTAAATATTTAGAATAGAAGTTAGTAAATGAAATCTCAGGCTCTTTACTTATTGTAATAATTAAATTTGTTGTGAACCAAAATTCTATTTTTGACATGGAGTTATGTCAAAGGATGATACCAAAGCATGTTTATTCGATTGTTTTCATTTTTTCAATAATAACGGAATTTGAAATTTACGATGGACAAAGTTTAATTTTCTGCACTATGTTTCGCGTCCAATATTTCGATTACTTTTTTCATATTTTTATCTATAAATGAATACATATTTTTAAATTAATGCTTTAATAAAATTTATTATTGAAATTGTCGAAAATAAATGTGATCAATAATCCTTTGAAAATATTTTTCCATTCCGGAAATTTATATTAAATTTGTGGTTATTAAAGTGGTATATTTTTATCTTCCCGTTGAATAAAAAGCTTTTAAAATTGCCGCTATAGCATACTAGTAGCTACAGGAAAAAATTAATCTCGAGTGTAAACCAAATTACACGGTTAATTGTGAAATAAAATGAAAAGATAATACGCTATAAGATGGAACCGTGTAAATATATCGTGGAGGGGAAAAAAACAAATTATTATTTTTATGGCAATAATTTTCCGGGCTGAATGAACGTATTCTCGTCTAAACATTAAAAATGATTAATATCACGCGTCAGTCTAGTCCTTGGACAGATGATCGTCTAAATTACACCTAGGACAATATTGTGAGTTTATCGTCATACCTTCTAATAAAACCGTGAAAGATCATACCAAAATCACGTGAATTAAACTAAAATTTTTTTTTCGGCAGTTTAATATTCCGAATTCTCGTATTTTGTTGTGCTTAATAAACATTCCCGGAAATTAAGTATAAAAATAAAGGCGAATATTTGTATACTTCTTCCTTTATCATAAACCAATGATAGTGTTTACGCATGCAAGGTAAGGTATCACTTTAGCGAACAAAATTTATTAACTATAAATAAATTAATACAATACGATAAACTTTATTAAGAATTAGTTTATACATTGGGAACTACCGTTTTTTTCGTTTTTTTTTTTTTTTTTTTAACCTAAATAATATAAGTAAGAATATTAATTTAAAATTAATCAACGGAAAAGACTTTCCATTCATGAATTCGATTATCGAGTAATGTTCTTAACTAGAATGTCTATCTGCGTGATTCAGTCCTAAAACTGGTTTCTATTCATGATGATCCTTCTGCAGTATTCACGGCTTTCCGCAGCCCTCTTTAAATCCGTGTAACTGTTTAGCCCTGTATCTTTTAGTAACTTCGCGACAAACGAATTTCGTAGCCTTCCGCATCCTCGTCTACCAGGTATTTTGCCTTCCAGTACAACTCGAAGTAATCTGTCATGCCGTGAGACATGGCCCATCCAATTTACCCGTGTCTTGCGTACTCGGTCAAGTAACGACCTCTTTTCAGATATTCTATATTTAATATATCTTGATTTTTTACTTTGTCCATTCAACTTATTTTTTCCATCCTTCGCCAGCACCACATTTCAAAAGCTTGCAATTTATCTGCATTTCGCTTGTTTATGATCTAAGTTTCTGCGCCATATGACGTTATGGACCATACATAGACTTTCATTAATCGTTTCCTTAAACTCAGTACCAATGACTTTTGGCGCAAAATATTTTTTCTTTCTGAAAGCAAGTTTTGCAAATCCAATACGAGCACTGATTTCCTGGTCGCAGTACAAATCTTCTGTTATTATTTGCCCGAAGTATTTGAATTGTTTCTTTTGTTCCACTGCTTTCCCATCAATTATTACATGAAAAGGGCCTGCTTTTCTTTTATTAATAAATATTTAATGTATTAATTTCTAATTGGCAAAAATTCAGAATGTTCTTAAAATCATATCAATATGACATTATTATGGAGACACTCCGAAAATATATTAGTTTATCGCTTTTGAATAAAACTTCTAATTTTTTGTTAAAATATTATCAGAAAATTTTTTTTTTCTGTTTGTAGCTGTTAGCTCAAAAAAGTTTACAAGAAGATTCCATCAATGGAGTTGGCTGCGGGGTTTTTAAGGTATTTAATATTTTAATTATTCGATACACTGTAATTATTTTCTTAGTACAGTTATTTTTATAACTTCTATTTACACGAGTAAAGATTTGTTGTGTTTAAACTTAAATTTTCTGCCGTTATGAACTATGAAAGTTACGTATTTCTTTTTATCCCCTATTCTTTAAACGATGTGGTTTTCTTATACTTAAATTTGTTCTACATTCAATCATTACGTAATAGATGGAGATTAAATCGTTTATAATTGCGTTTTACGCATTAACGAAGGGTGTTTTATTCTCGGCTGGCGAAAAAAAAAAATGCCTAATTTTATAAGTTATCATTTTTTTTTTTCTAATTCTTATCCCTTCACGTGATGCGTTGATTAAATCCCGCAGCAGATAATTTAGTAGTTAAAAAAATACGTTGTGTTTTTCATATTTTTTTTCATCTTTTCTTTTTTTTTTATTCAATTATCTTTTTTTGCAAGGAAATATTTACATTATCGTTATGGCCGCTATACTTCGCCATAAATATTTTACGTCATATAAAGTGCAAGTACTGAAGTGAAAATAAAGTATATAATGACTTTCAACGCGAAATATCCCTTTTTTGCTTTAGAAATGAAACATATTATTGTGGTAGTTTTTATTTTCTAATTACTGCCGATAAAAATAAAAAGGCAGTGCATTTTCCCGCCGTTTTTAAGCATCTAATTTTTGGTATTAAATAAAAAACTATTTCAAAAACTAAATGTAAACAATTGTCTAATGAGTGTACTACTACATAACGATGCCATTAAAATAAATTTAATAATTAAGTATCTAATGCGAAATACGTTTAGATATTTTTGCTATTATATATGTGCACAGTAAACTTGATTTCGGATCCTACGTATACGTCTAAAAATTGAACAGAGTAAGATTAAATGATTTTTTTTTTTAAAATTAAGTAATTACGTAAGTATGGCGTAACTGTTTCCTGCGCAGTGCGTACTTCTTAAACATTGGCTATTTTAAAACGAATTAAGCATTAATTAGGTTGTCATAGGTCTGCTAATGGAGTTTTATGATTAAAATTAATTGTAAGTATAAAAAGAAAATTTTACTTCGGAAATATAGACTATTTGATTATACAAAATTCTCAATCTTTTTTTAGATTGAGTTGCGTTATTATATATTATATATGTATATTAGGGAGGAATGAAATTGTAGACATTTTCTTTTTTTTACTTTTTTATAGTAGAATAGGTACATTTAAAATAGTTGAGTATTAAAGGAGCAAAATACCGAGTTTTTATTATTGTGTATCATGAGGTGTTTCCTCTTGCTGCAGAATTTGTGACTATAAGATTTTTTCTAAAAAATGTTTATATATTAAACTTCGTTGTCTTACAAATTCGTATTAATAGGTGTGTGTGTTGTAAGTTATTTCACTGTGTTATCGTTGTACGATAGTTCCGACATTCAGATTATATTTCAAATCATAGATAATATAAAGTGTGATAACATTTAATAAATGCGAACTGCATTTGAAAAATCAAAATTTTATATGAAATATAGAAATTTAACATTTAATGAAACTATACCGTTTTTTATTTCGGTTAACATCTTTTGAAACGACATTTACGATTTAAACGCTACACTCTACAGTTTAAGATTTAACGGTCTTTTTTAATTTTTATGTTTAGAATGCTTATTGAAATTTCAGTTAGCGCCTTAGTTAAAAAATGATGATGATACGGTAATCCTGCCGAATCATTGGTGTAATTTGTGATATTGAAATTGAAGTTACCCTCTTTTGTGATTTCACTTTTCAAATTTATTTTTAAAATATGTCTTGAATTTTTTTATCTTTTGCAGACGTGATCAAGAGAAAATTATTAAGCGTTTTAGATAGTAGTGACCCCTTTGGGTTACTAGATAATCGTTTTTTCTCTACTAGTGACTATTATTTACTAATAATTACGAATTCGGCGCTTCGGGTGAAAAAAGTCTTACACATGACTCTTTAAGTTGCAACTAATTCCTAATAAAAATTACTCAAATTATTTTTTTTTTCAAAGTCAATTTCGATAGCATAAGCATCGGGAGTAATTGATCGAAGTACAGATTTTCTAATTTGATATGAAATACATATTGATTACGACTATTCTTTAAAATGGGTATTTATACTAATAAGTGTTATGATTTTCTTTTTTAATCTCAGTGAGTGAGGAACTTACGATAGTTCTTTTAGCTCATACTGTTTAGTTGAAATTTTAGGACAGCGAGATCTTATCAAAAAACGTTTGAAGCAGTTGTGGAACCAGTGTGGGATAGGTTCTTGAATTTTTTAAATAGGCGAATAATACCGCTTTATAACTACTGTAATGTTTTACCGATTTATCATTTAAATCTGGAAACAAATCTTAACTTTTTGAATCGATTTCCTGCCTCACGGGATCAGCTGCAAACTGTATTCGTAAAATGACGAAGTTGCAGATAATTCAAAATTAAATGTTAATTTTGGAATCACTGACTCTCACAAACGACTAAATTTGTTAGAAAATGTCACTAAATTAATTTAATTTTTTAATTTTAATACTTTCTTTCATATCTAACAGAATTAACGGAAGAAATAACGTATGTTTTTTATTTATTTACCGTTTTTAAGTTAAATCTCATTTCGTATCCAAAAATGTAAGGTGCGGTAGAAGCATGTTTTCTGTCGCTTTTGTATTTATAAAAGAATTTATTTCGAATATTCCGTAAGGATTATCGAAGAAAGAATAATAAAAAAAAGAAAACACTTCTTATGAAGACCATTCTTTTTTTCTTTTACAACTGATTGAAACTTTTATGAGAATTATTAATTCCTATTAAAATACTACTCCTATCGCAGATTAAAGACCTGCTTAATTATTTAAAATTTCTATTAAAAGAAATCTGCGTATTACCAATCAGATATACTAGTTTAACAACATTATTTACCATTTCAAGTACAATAACAATAGTAAAAATCTTTGATGCTGCAGGTATTGAAATTCTTTATGTGATTACTTTTTATAGAAAAAATGAATGATTGTTAAACACTGAAAAAACGTTTTTCTTTCAGCCTGTTATACCATTTGGTATTTCTAAACTATTTAACCTTGAACAGGGGAAATATGTTAATTTTTATAAATTTTGATGAATGTTTTAAAATGTCGAATAAAAAAGTTACTGTTAAAAATATTCTTAGCTTAAAGGATCGAATTAAAGTTATCGCAGAAAACCCTCCCCAAAAAAAAAAAATTATCTGAAAGGAGTATTACCTAAAGCGTAAATCAATTAAAGGCCAAATAAACCGTTATTTTAAAAGCACAGGATTTTTATAAAAGGTAAAAATAACAAACTTAACGATTTAAAAATAAAAAAAAAACAGAAAATAATAAAATAACCGAGCAATTATTAAATGAGTTAACTGAAAATGAAGCGGCGGGAGAAAAATTTACGCAACACTTATTTAAGCCTAATACATCATCTACTTAATGTAAGTGAATTTATTAACTGCTGAGTGAAAAAAAAGAAAATTGCAGGTGCAAAAATTACCTTATTTTCATCAATTTAGAATCATGCGTTTATGTGAACGTGTGTACATGATGGCGGTCGGTATAATTTTTTAATGTTGGTATAAAATTGTCGCATAAGAAACATGCGCACAAAGTCTAGTTTTTTTTTTTAAGTTCAATATTTTGTAAAAAATAATAAATTTCATCCAGAAGGGAAGATCCCTGAACCCAAAAAAGAAGAAGAGAGTCTATAATTCTTATAGAAGAGTCGCTTTCAATTCTCTATGCAACCTCCTCAAAATAGCAATATTTCTTTTTTTCAAAACCGATAAATGTAATTTATGGATTGAATGGAAATTTTTGTTACAACTTCCATAACGGAAAAATGTTACACGATTACTAAACAAGGTAAAAACGCAATATAATTTCCGATTACCATTGGCGAAAGAATGACATAGTTATTAATATATAAGTTTCTTTTATTGTACTAGTCTATAATATGCAGTACATTAATTTTTATTGCGTGATTTATTTTTTTTTTTTGCTTTTTTCTATTCAAGTTCTTCTGATCAACCTGCGAAAGAATTTTATCGGTTACGCGTTTAGGAAAGTTATTTTTATTTCGAATTTATCTTACAATTCCCTAATTACCGTTAAAATAATAATTATAATACAAAGAAAATACAAAATACACAACTGTGTTATTGTAAACGCCTCTTAAAAGTGCATAATTAAATAAGATTGTTATCAGTTAAATATTATTTAACCATTAAGTATTTCAATTTTCTAGTTGTTAATTTTGTATGTTTGGTTAAATATTTGTACGTAATCGAATAATTTATTAAATTCAACACGAAAAAATTTGAAGTCATAAATCTGTAATAGATATTATTAATTTGCCTATGTGAAACTAGTCGTGTTTATCCGAATTTTGTGCGATTCTTAACATATATATTTTTTATTCGTCGGTGTTTAACGAATTTAACACATCTCAGGTAATTCGAAATATTTAATCATCGTATTAACACATGTATTTCATTTTTCGAAGGTACACTAAAAGTCATCAAAAATGAAAAAAAAAACATTATTCCTTTTTTGGAAACATTAGTGCTCCGGGGAAGTGAATCGAAAACTTTACATATTCTACAGTACATGCCCTGAATGAAACAATGACATTGATAATTTTTATGAAACAATATTTCTGTCAGTTAATAAACATTATAAAGTTTGTGATATTTAAAGCATGACTTTTATGTATATATATATATATATATATGAATTGACTACCATTAAGTAAAATGTTTCTTAAATAGAATACCGTGTTATCGTTTTGCTGTTATTCTTATTATTATTTTTAAATTTAAAATTTACGTCAAAGTCTATTTTAAGTTACTGATTTCGTTTTTCTATCTTTGACTGAGTAATAAAACACAGATTAAAGAAATATTTATAATTGATATGAAATAAATTTTAAAACCAAAAAAAAAAAAAAAAATCGAATAAATTTGATAATAAATTTTTTCCCTGTGTGTGTCTGTATTCTCAATTTCAAATAGTAATAGTAAAAATACTTATTTCGTGGTAATCTACGTGTGTTTATGCCCCACGTGTAATTTGGGATTTTAATTTTCCATTTTAGTACATGTAAAATATTTTTCTTGGTGCATAAATCAGTAAAAATTAGAGAACTAGTGAACGAATTTTGATGACCGAATTATATAAACGAACGGAATTGGCCGATTTTTCGCTTAGTCTGTATTAGTTTTTTTTTTGAAGTGGGGGAACATTCTTTACGTTGCCTTTATTACGTTTTATTGATAACTGTGGCCTACGGTTTTAACTAAATTTTAGCAGTACGTTTCTCATTCGTCTGCTGTCGATATTGTAAACCGTTAATAAACAAATTCGTTTCGCACCTCTTACCCATCTTCCGGTTGATTGAAAATTCCCTCTCGTGGCATAGCCTGCTTTCTTATACCGCTCTTTAATTAACGCGTTTATATTCAGTTGAACGCAATTCCCGCTGGTTTGCAAAAGTGCCGAAATCGAAATCAATTCGCGCAATCCTTTTAACCTTATTCATATGTCACGCTTGCTTCAGTCTGGTTGTAGTCGTTATTGTGTTAATAATTGATTATTGGTGGTATACTTCGTGTGCACTTGAAATGAGAAATTCTGGCTCGTATTTACCAATATATAGATAGGTGGAAAATGCGTCTTTAGTCTCGAATTGCCAGAGGTTTCTATTCATTATGTCATGGAGAGGAACACAGGTACGATCCTCAACGTGGTAATTTGATGATCCATTAACGATGTCAAGTCGGACAAGCTAGCGACCTTTGGAGGACACTAGGTAGAATGTTGATCTAGAATGGGAGTCTTCGTCTCTCGCTTTTAAACAACTACCGTGTTTACTGTTGCCTCCCTTTCTTTACCGTCCGCTCTACTCAATCTGGACAGTTATGTCACATTTTATTCTGTTTCTTGTTTGCATTGGTGTTTGTGTGTTTTTCTTTAATACTCTTCTCCCATTGTCCTCCGGACATCCAGTCTGTGTTACGACACTCGGCAATACATGTGCAAATAAAAAATTGAGTATCTCTATTATTATTTTCGAATTTCTAGATAACAGTCCAATTTTTCTGAATGCGTAATTTGATTTTTTAAAATTTTTTCATCCGTCTGTGTCCCTGCCTGTGTTTAATTTTCGCGTGAGAAAGTCGCAAATCGATCGGAGCACAACATCTATCTATGGCCAGAAACTAATTTTTATATTTCGATTACTTCCTAAAAAATTGTAGAAAGAATTAGGGCTTTATTGTCGATCCGTGACATATTGCTTCTGACACGTCGCGATACTTTAATATGAAAAACGGCGAAAACTTAAAGAACGTAAAAAAATACAGTATTCGTTTTTAAATTAAACGCGTTCTTTATATTCGATGAATTTCGTCGCGTTAACGATAAACTCTTAGTATAATTTTTACTTCTGTTAGAATTATTTGTTGTAGTTTAAAAATGTGGTTAGTATGACATTTTAAAGAAAAACCGGAATAGAAAACACGTCAGTGAAAAGAATGTAATATGTAAATAGCAAAAAATACAGATATGAAATGAATGTAAAGTGTACACACGTTTTTCATTATTTTTGTAGACATTTGAAACAACCTCCAGAAAATATTACGCAACAAGAGAATTTTGCGAGTTCCAATAAAATTCTTTTATTTATCACCTTCAGTTAAATTATTAAAAGTTTCTACGCGAAAGGAGGTATGATTAAAAGAAGAGATATTTTTCAAGTGATAGTGTCGGCGTTACATACGTACATGCGCATAGGTGCGTAAAACTATTTAGATCAATGTGTTTAATGCATGCAAAATGTGAATATTACAAATTAACGGAGTTCCATAGTTGTATAATGGTTTTTCTTTATTTTTCGTTAAGCTCAAACGCTTAAAAACAGTTTAATATTTTTTTTCAATTAGAAATATTTCTCCAACTTGCGCTTTACTATTCAATGAAGGAAGGAAAAAAATCAAAAACCCAAATTAGGTTTTAACGTATATTCCAAATTTTGTTAAGTATTTGGGAAAATAATAGTAATAATTTATTTTGTTTAAAATTTTTGACGACTTTTAGTCCTTCCGAAATGAAATACACGTGTATATATTAATACGATGATTACATATTTCGAATTACCTGAGATGTGTTAAATTCATTAAATACTGACGAATAGAAAATATTAAAAAGAACATATCGAAAATATGTTAAGAATCGTACAAAATTCGGAATAAACACGACTAGTTTCACATAGGAAAATTAATGTATCCGAAATTAATAGTACTTATTACGAATTTATATGATTTAAAAATTTTTTTCCGCTAAATTTAATAAATTATTCGATTACGTATATTTAATCGAACATACAATATTAACAATTAGAAAATTGAAATAATCAATGGTTAAATAATATTTAACTGATAACGATCTTATTTAATTATGCACTTTTAAGGGGCGTTTATAACAACACAATCGTGTGTTTTGTATTTCCTTTATATTATAATTATTATGTTAACACGGTAACTAGAAGAATGTGAGATAAATTCAGAATAAAAAACTGATGGATTTCCTAAGGACTTTAAGCGATTAATTCAGATAAATAATCAAATAAAAGCAAAAAAAAAAAAACATATCAAATGATTATCAAAATCCCTCTGGAAGTTAATTAAAAGAAAGTAGGGAAAAAAAACACAAAAAAATTCGACTTATGGTGCAGAGAATTTTTTTTTGTTTTTTTCTTTTTTGCTAATCTATACCTAGTCTAGTGGACTATCACTAGATTCTGTTGCATGCTCTAAACACCTGAACGATCGCCGCCCGCTGACATAGGACCCAAAATTAATTTAAGCACTTGAGTCTAATGGCTTCTTCCTGCGTAAACGATGTGGTGTCTCCGTCGGATTATTCAATAACACTACCGCTAGTACGTTCGTATGAATTTTTGAAGTCTTCCGATGTGTCTTGCGGCTGATTTTGCAATAACCGCCCTTATATAAGGAGTGTTAATATCTTGGTGGAGAGTCTTATTACTTACGTACCACGGAACATTAATTATTCTCGACGTCTTATTTTGATATCGCTGTATTATATTTATATTTGAATCTGCGCTGCAGCCCCAAAGTTCGTAACTATACCTCCATATTGGAGCAAGAATCCGCCTGTAGAGTAATTTTTATTATCCACAGAGAGCTGGGAGTTTCTATATAGTAACCAATACATCTTCCTTGCTCTAATGTTTAGTTCGTTTCTTTTTGTCACTATAGTCAGTCTGCAATCAAGGCGCATGCCCAGATACTTCCTGTTTTAACGGTACTGTTTTATTGTTCATTTCAATAGGTTGATGATCTACATGTCTATTAGTGAATATTATGTGGACCGACTTATCTTCGTTGATCTTAATTCTCCATCGCCTACGCAACTCGGAGATTTTATCAGTTGACGCTTGCAATGTGGTATTAGTTTTATGTGGGCATTTATTAGAACACAGAACAGCCGTATCATCTGCAAAAGTAGCAGTAAGAGACTCGTTCGAACGTACTATCTCGATTGAATAATGTACTGCAGGAGAACTTTCTTTTACCTGAAGAGTGCTAAGCAAAGCAGCTTCATGAATTAGCTTAGTAAAATCTTGTAGTAGATCTTCAACGTCGTTTTTAGTTTTAATTTATACATTTAAATTTATTTTGTTAGTAATAATCTCTCTATATTTATCCCAATCTGTTTTTTTGCTATGAATCTTTGGCTTAACTTTCCTAGTTATAATCTCATTACTTAGCGCCATAACAACTGGAGAGTGATCTGAAGAAAGGTCATGATTCAACTGAAATGTGTGTCGTAGCTAGTCTCTTGGGACTATAAAGAAATCCAACAAGTCGGGCAATTTATTCCTATCAGTATGCCAGTATGTAGGTGGTCCGTTAGTTAGTACATTGCAATTATTTAAATCCAGGGCTTCTTTCAGTTGACTACCTCAACAAGTAATTAGCCTTGAGGCCCAGTACGTATCCTTAGCATTATAATCACAACCTACTATATATATATATACCCGGGAGAATTAATCGAGCAGAGTGCGTCAGAAAAGGAAGTAATCAAATATAGGATCGGTCGAATGAAAGCGGCTTTTTATTTAACGAAAGAAATATCTATCAAGAAATGCCAAACTGAGGCACTATAAAACTGATCAGACCAGAAGCATTATATGCAGCGGAAAGCAGAAAAATGAACAGAAAAGGATTAAGTGACCAACTTGAAATCGCAGAAAGAAAGATCGTAAGAAGAACACTGGGACCAGTGAAATAAGGTGAAAAATACAGATAAAACGGAGTAACCAGGAAATGTACCAACATGTGGAAAGCATCACTACCGAGATCCGGAAAAGAAGAATTCGATTTTACGGTCATATGCAAAGGATGGAGCTGAGCAGGTTCACCGGAAGGTTGTTCAGTTACATGCGAAAGCTAAAAATAAACGGCACGTGATAGAGACTAAAAAAAGACCCGGAGGAACCGAAGATTACGCCTGAAGATATAGAACAACGATCGACATTAAAGAAGAAACTATTTGACTGTAAAGGATTCGCGGAGAAATAGAAAGGGAGAACTGGCATTCTGTGGACCGAAGAAAGAAAAAAAAAACACTGAAAGAATGAAAGCAGTATGGAAAAAGAGGTAGAAGAATGGCAGAATCAGTTGACAACGTAGTCCATCAGTGGCTAATTCGAAATCATAATAATAATATATATATATATTACCTAGCGTTCAAGGAGATGTCGTATAAGATATTTATTTGCTACAAGTATTATGAGGAAGCTGGTTTTTCTTTCTTGTGTGTATGAGTTTTTCACTGACACGTATGTGATGTTCGATAGGTTTAGACCCACATCTGGGGGTTCGAACGTTCGACTTTTAAAATGGTGATCCGTAGTGGCAACAAAAATTAAAAGAAACAATAAAGAACGCGAATTTAACGACTTTGGTGACGATCAAGGGCGACGCCCGCCGATGAGCCCGGGGGGGGGGGGGCAAGATGATGGAAAGAGGATATGAGTTATAGGAGAAATAAAATTTATAAGTTGTAAAGGCTTATAATATTTTATTAAACAAGAATAAAATCTTAATTAAAACATAATTTTCGTGGGTTTCTGGCAAATTGTCCATGATTGCGCGCCTATGAATACTCATCATGGCCAGTTGATTAAACAGTTTCAAGGCTACAGGGGGGGGGCAACTCCCCCCGCACCCCGCTGGCGACGCCCATGGTGACGATTATTTAATTTTTGAATGTTTTTATTTATTTCGCTTATATATTTACTTATTTTAACAGGCTTGAAGAAAGCGAGATGCAGAAGTAATTTTAAGGTTTACATGTATGCCATCGGCCGATAAGTAACGCAGGTGCTATAGTAGTTGCGCATCTTTTGAATATTGCGCCAAGTGCGCACGCTAAATCACACCATTGTGTAGACAAGTGCGGTTTTTATCATTGTTTGATTTTGGTGTAGAAAAATTATGAAAGATCAATTAAATCAATTCGGATGGAATAGTGAAGAATCAGTTAAAAATTTCGGTCATCGAAAGAGGTGAAACGTTTGTCTATTTCAGATAATCGCGTAAGTGATAATAAATGAGCAATTAAACGACGAGTGACTGATCAAACGATTTTGTAACTCTGATTATCCTCATAAGAAATCAGTAATTTTAAAAACCCATTTTCAATAGATGAGGCACGTTTCGACAACAAGTAGTTTAGTAGTGTTTAACGCTTGAGATACACCGTAGAGATTTTGCCTTTTCACCTTCATTTGTGCTTAATGATTTTCGTGTGTCGCTTTAAAGCCGGAGAAGATGATGATGTGATTTCTGCTCCTTTTCCAATACACAAATTACTCGTTCTACGGTGTGACATTTTATTACGTAAAATTTAAAAAAACTCGTGTTACTACCACTTTATTTAACGCGAAGCTTATTAGTCGATTAACGGGGAATAACGTAAGATGATTTCTCTGTCCGTTTACGTCAGCCTCGATTAACACTAATTAGAATCGAAATAAAAGTTTCTCCATCCAAGCTGAATATGTAATACGTTTTTCGATCGATTTATATAGCACACGCCGTTTCTAGACGTATTAGTACGTCATACAGCAGAAAGCTCGAAGGTTAAGAATATACGAAAAAATTTCGTCCTTTTTTTTTTTTTTTTTTAATAAGTTTAAGTTAATTATTTCATATAAATAAAAATCATTTCGGGTAAATAAAAAAAAAAAGTTTTTTAATAGTTTTTTTTTTATTTCGGTTTCAGATATTCGAAATTAATTTTGTAAGATAACCAAGTCGGAAATATTTTTCCATCTAGTTCATTTTTTAACTACCCGAAGGGTTACCGAAATCACACTAAAAAAAAAATCGAAATTTCATGGTTTCCGCCGCGAAGAATCTAAAAAACAAAAAACACGTTTTTTAAACAAATATCTATTTGTAAGAGATGTATGAATTACATGTATACATGTGTATGAAATATATTTATGTGTGATTTGATTTTGTATGTATGTACATGTGTATATACGTATATCACTGGCAAAATTTTATGACGCGTTTACATTTAAATAAATTACAATATTTACTTTCAGTTCATGGCAATATGAATTAATGCGGAATCTTAACCGTCAAAATTATTAAAAAGAAATTAATCAATAAAAAAAAAATGTGAATTAGATATTTCATAATAACTTATCGTAATATTTGAATGTGATTTTAATTTACCCGTCTTGATGTATTTATTACGCATAATATTTTGATACCGCGCGGGATGGACGGATGAAAGTTGATTATATAGATATAAGCATCTCTGGCATTCGTAGAGTTTTGTGACTAAAAGTATGTAGAGATATGTACGTATATCAGTGTCGAACCGTGCGGTACTTTATATCATGCGGCGAAGTACCATACTTAAAGAGAAGTTTATGTCGGTCCTTCTCTAGGAGAAAAAATTAATTTGACTAAAGAGGCGCAGTTTTTAGCTTGCCGATCTCAGAAGTCCTGTTTGAGAATGCGAAGAAAAAGTATCTAATCTGTTAAACACTAGTTGGTTTGCTGGTGTCGAGTAATAATAGTTCAATTCTAATATTGCACGATCTGTTCGAATTCATGTTTTATTCGCTCCGGGTCCTGTGAGTACTTCTCTATTTTGATCGAACGAACTACCAGCAGCAGTAATACACTGTACATTTTTCGTCAGCGAAATCACTTTTCGTAAATAGGCTCGACGAAATCTAGCGAAAATCTGTCGACTGTGACAAACGAAAAGCGGTATAAAAGCGATAGTGCAGCGAACCGGCGGTTACTTTATCGGCTATTTAAAAAAATCCGTTAATGTCACAACAGTAGATGAATTTAAAGTGGATTACGGTGGATTATTAGTAAAGCGTGTTGAGTGTAAAGAGCGGAGATTATTGGGGTTCAGTTAATATCGTGGTTGAGAGTTTGGAAAAATGTAGAGATTTGTGAATGTACAGAGACATTAACGCAGCTTATTGAACCCAACATACGCAGAGTTTATTCTGGTAAACGTGAATTTAAATGGATTTGACCGCGCATTGAACCCAGCCCACGCACAATCTAGAGCTGCACGTGGATCGCCCGTGAGAACACAGTTTTCGTGGGTCTCGTGGGTTGGTTTAAACTTGTTTCGGTTGTTAAAAATTTTGATTTATTCGTCATGTTTCACTTGCTTTATATACAAAAACATGGTCGTGGGCTGAATGTACGGGGCGGACTTTACTCTTTTATTCGAGTTCTACGATTTTAATTCAGGTCTTCTTCGAGTTTAAAGTGATTGCATTAGCTTCGGTTTAAATTTTTTTTTTTTTTTTTTTTCGGTTATGCGACACAAGTTCAATTAGTCGTTAATCGCTTTTTCAATATTCTTTCATCTATATTTATCTTCAAGTATTTTCTGAGATAATGTTTACTATTCGAAAAGTCACTTAGTCCGTTATGTAAAGAATTTCCTATGTCGTAAATAAAATTATACATTTTCTTTCAGTGTATCCGTGTACAGCATGCAGAAAATGAAGGTCGACCAATCGGCAAGTGCTTGCCCCGGATGTAACAATAATACGTACAACGTGTATGCTCATTTAGAAATCTAGTTTAACGGCCACTTTTATCTTAGATTTCCGCGATGTCCTTAAACATGAAATATACACTCTGTCGTCAAATCGTAAATTGATACTGATTTATTGAATTGCGTTTGATTTCTTCGTACTTGCGAAAACAAAGTGCCTCCGCGATCGATTCGTCTCATGATGTGTGTTCGTTAAATTTTCAAACTGTCTTCTAGTACGCGGAGGTTTTTCTTTTTTTCCGGTTTTTTTCCTTTTATTATAATAAAAGCTTTTGTATCCTTTCAAAGTAGTAGCATCAGCGTGAAATTACCTTTAAAATGAACTAGTATTTGCGCTAAAATGGAATCGAGAGCAACTATGAGAAGTTTTAGCGTTACGTCGAAGTTGGAAGATCTGAGAGCGAAAAGATATAGTGCTACGATTAATGTAGGATAGATTATGACTCGGTAGAGACGTTACGCAGTTCGTGACATCGTGCTTCACAGATGAAACGGTCTTGGAAGCATAAGCATGTATGAAGAGTCGGCAGCATTCTAGTGCCTTAAAGAAGCCCGTTAATTTTACGTCTTAATAAAGTGAAAATAAGAAACGTGTTTTAGCTTTCGCGCCTGTCCTATGCCGATTTTTCGTCCATTCGAAAACAGTTTTTGCCGTTACGTCGTCGCATTTGTTCGGTCCTGAAGCCGATTTCCAATACTGCGCGGAATCCGAGGAAATTACCCTATTTATTAACATTAACATATGTAGGCTGCATTTATTAATGACGTTATTATTAACTGCATTGTCTTGAAAATACATATTTTTCGTTAATAATACTATTACCGAATGATTTATTCCTCTCGCCTCCTTACAAAACCCAGTTTCCTGCAGCGAAACAGAAGCGTATTCAAAATGGCGCGGTTTACCTATTTTTTAATTTTTCTTCCGGGTACGTTAGGTAGGGAGGGGGACCTCTATACCGAGAAACAGAATGTGAATTAAGCATCGATTCAATCGGATATTGGCAATATGAAGAAAAATCGATAACCGGAAGGATGTATAGGAACGGAAAAGGTAAGAAAGAATAGGAAGCTCGCGCGAGTTTTAATAAACGGGAATACGCAGAATGTTCGACGAAAAGGTCATAGAAAACGCGATCAGCATTAACGGTACTTCGTTCGGACAGAAAATTTAAAAGAAAAAAAGAGAATCGAGAGGTAGCAGTAGCCTGGCTGAAGAAGAATCGTTCATTCCATTACCCCCCTCGATTTTTATATCAGATCGAGTAGCGAGATAAAAGAAAACGGAGATGAGACAGCGTATGCAAAGAACGATAAAACCGCACGAGTTACGTTGAAGGGCTATCGGAAATAATTTTAATACAACATGGAATGAGAGCCATCAACTTCTCTAAAATTAATAGAATGGCAAAGCCCCAAGTTCGCTTCATTTAAAAACCGACCAAAATGCGAACTGAAGAAAATATTACTTAAAAACCCATCTTTTTGGTATTAGTTTTTTTTTTTTCAAGTTGATTTATAGTTGCCGGTAAAACTACCACCGAACGGGAACTGATAAACGATTTTTTTTTGAACATTAACAATCGCCGCCCGTACGCCTAATAACCAAAAAATCCTTTCGGAAAAACGAATTAAAGGGTGCTCTAAACTATTCGGCTTAATCGAAAGAAAGTCACCCGCTTACGCAACTATTTTGTGTTTTGCTGGTTAATAAAATAGTCTCGAGAGAGAACAAAAAGTCCTCAAAAAGAGAATGAAACACAATATCGTATGGTGAATTTAAAATTTAGAACATTTACATGCATTATTTATCTTCGCACGTATGAGAGATATATAGGTTATATAATGTAAATACGTGCTACAATACCCTGGCTTATTGTTTACACACTCTTAGTACAACAAGATGATGTACTGTATTCCATAAAAAAAAAAATAATGATTCCCGCGTACGTGTAAAATGTTCGTAAAATTTACTCGTTCGAACGTGTTTGTGTTTATTTTATATAATTGCAAACTCCATCGTAATTTTGCGTCGTTTTTACGATTTTATAAATGAATCATTTATATGGTGAAATGATTCAGTTTTAAATTGAATTGACTGATTCGGTTCGATAGTGTATTCGGAGTAAATAATAAAAAGCGTACAAGCTAAATTGTTCAAAACTGTATATCATAGAGCACCCCCTTGAACGATATAAAAAGTATTTACTATTATTACGGACGTAGCGAAACAAACTCTTTTCAAAGAAATGTCTTTGCGAGTGATTTGGTAGGACCTAGCATATGACAAACAAGGAGATCTAGAATTAAAAAATGCATATATATATATATATATATATATATATATATATATATATATATATATATATATATATATATATATAATTTATGAATTTACATATTTTCAATGTATTTATTTTCATTTGTTCGCGTTTCCGCACTAACGTCTCCGTGATTTCATTGGAATTGAGCTTCGTCGCTAGATCACGATGAACACTCATTAAAGCAAGACCAGTTAGTCGTTCATTGCCCATTTTGTTTCTTAAATAGGTTTTTAATCTTTTTAGACTCGAAGAAGACCTTTCAGGAGTCGCAGTCGATACTGGAAGTGTGACCAAAATGACGATAAGTTTTGAAAAAAGTGTCATCGCATTGGTCGAGAGCTTCTAGAGCAGTGGTTGGTTTCTCCGTATACTTTGTGCCATACTTCATATTCATTTGAAAACTCCTTCGCATTACTTTCGCCCAAAAAAATGTTTTCAATTTTGCAGACATTCTATATAGTTTCCGGGTCAGTATCTGTCTTTCCCGGTAGGGGCAAATTATTCTACGGATTGCTTCATGAAGAAATGGTCATCCAGTTCTCTGATCACATGATCGACAAAAGGGTAAAAAACTTTTTGACGGTAGTATATTTCGGCAGTCTCTTCCCTTTGCTTTCCAGTTGAACTGATCGATTTTCCTTTCTCTCCATATGTTGGAAAAAAGAGGATAACATTAATTTTTTTTTTTTTTTTTTTGAGTGGAAGAGAATAAATGAAGGGAGCCGCAATTTTATCTGAATATTTTATAAAATAAATGAGTTATTTATTAAAAAATTAAGATAATTTTTTAAATATATGATTTAATTTATTAAATTGAATATTTTATAAATAAATTTTAAATATTTTATATTGATTTTAAATTATTAAGATAAATTCATAATTTATTGGTTTTTATTAAATTTTATTAATATTAATTGTGTGTGGCCGCATAGAAAGACCCTGCAATTTACCACAACCCCCAGTACCAAGATAGTACCGAAGGAAAATTTATCCTTAAATCATGTAAAGAATACAATATCATGCAAAGAAAACCAAAGAAACCCAAAAAAGGAGGTCTCATTTGAAATGAACCCCGAAAATATACTACAAAAACTTCAGCTTATTAGATCACTTGATTGATCGTCTGTTTTTCAATATCGCCAGCGCTCGTCAGCAAATCATCATCAAAAACTGCTTCGTAAATAATTCCTTGCCTCATTAATTCAGCTCTTAAAACAATCGGCCTTATCAGTCTTACAAACTGTGTAAATGGTTGCATCGCAGAACCACCAGGTGGTTTTTATACGAAGAAAAGAGCAAAGAGTGCTGTTATCCGGAGACTGGGAAAATAATCTTTCAACAACGATATAGGCTGTCTTAGTATTATCTACTCACTGTCTGCGAATGAATATACTGCAGCATTTTATAATATGTGTTTCTTCCGTTGTTTTCGGCGGAGAGGGAAAGGTTCAGGTTTGAAGTTATTATTAGTCAATATAAATGAGTGATATCCGGCGATTTAACGGCAATTCTTTGAATTTGGAAAAATTAAAAAAAAAATATTAGTGCGTTCCTCATAGCCAGGTTTTTGTCTCTTTGTGGCAATTAAGGTGGAGTTTAGACCCCCCTACCCTTACTACGTCTATGGCTATTATTATATTTACAAGGAGACCCTACGGCTTTGGAGAAACGAATTTTTATGATTTTTGTCGGAGTGGTAGTGTACTGTGTGTAAATCATATTAAGATGTAGTACTCAAATATAGTCGAGAAAAATTAAGTTTACGCAACACTTTATGTACAGGTTATAATAATATGTAAGTTATAGGACATTTCGCTTGAGAATGCCGTGGCCTAAGTGGTAACGTTTGCGATGTGTACATTCGTGGACGTGGGTTCGAATCTAGCTGTGAGCGCACTTACTTTTTTCTTTCCTATATATATATATATATATATATATATATATATATATATATATATATATATATATATGTATATATAAATATTTATAAATATTTATAATTAATTCATTTATTAGAAAAGTAAATAAATTATTTATTTATTTACCCACTCGTTTATTTTATTATTAATTTATTTTTTCAATGATTTTTTATTATTTATTTCATTAATTTAATTTCTACTATTCCAATAGAAATTAAACTCGAATAAATAATTAAAAAAAAAAGTGTTTATAGCTAGATCAATAACTATCGTAAATAATAATTAAATTACAACATTTTTTTATTCAAATAGTAATAACTTTAATAAAAAGTAAAATTATGGAAATATTAGACGTGCAGCGGTAGAAGTGAAATTTATAATAAAAAATCATAGAAAAAATCAATACGTAATAAAAAAAACAAATGAATGAGTAAATAAATAAATTATTTATTTACTTTTCTTAATAAATGAGTTAGTTATAAGTATTTATATTTTAAAAAAGAAAAAAAATTAAAGTACGCACAGCTAGATTTGAACCTGCGCATCGAGTGTACACGTCACGAACGTCGACATTTTCAAGCGAAATGTTCTATAACTTACATATAACCTATACATAAAACGTTGGGGAAACTTTAAGTTCGTTTTTCTCGACTATATTTGGGTATGGCATCTTAATATTTTACACATGGGGTGTGTATACTACCATCAGTCTACCAAAAATCATTGAAATTCGTTTCCCCAGAGCGGTACGGTAAATTTTATTGCCGAATTATTATAAATCATCGGGCGTACTCTCTGCATATAAACATGTTGCAAGCTTTTATGCTTCTCTGCTTTTGACATGTGTCTTGCGCGGGAAAGATGCGCTTTAGATTCTAAAGTCCATGTCAAATTATTTCGAAATGGTCTTCTTTTTAACCGGCGTAGCATCTACAAAACTAGAGATGGTATGAACCAGAACGGAAATTTTTTTATTAAAGAGTGTTGCTGTCAAAATAATATTTAGGTTTTCAACGCTCGTCATTTCGGATGCAGCTAGATTATTTTAGGAAGAATTCGAATAAGCGCGAGAGAGAAAAAAAGTATGAAAGAAAAATGGAAAGCTATATATTTCCAATGGGTTTTTACCGATCGTTTGGCCACTAATTAGTGTAAAGCCCACGTGTGTGCTTCGCATTGTTTTTATTACCTCTCTGCTTCGACAACAATAGTACACAGCGTTCTAGGGGATATTCTGTATATGAATGTTTCCTCTTCGAATGTTAATAAGCAGGTTTCTTCCGGGAATCGATAAATCCATTCGAGAGAGCCGTGTTTATTTAAAGAGGGTACCCCGCCGGAGAGTTTAGTAATCCGAAGTTTATAAAGTCAAATGGGCTGCAAACTAGTTTGCATCTGCCGATTTAGACTCTTCTTTCTCGAAAACTAGTTTCCATTCGATCGGAAAAGGGTGTGCGGTGTTGCCATTTTTTCTATGACCAGCAACAAGGTTAAATTTGTTTCAGTACGCGTCACAATGGTTATGTCGTTATAATAATCTCTATTATGTGCGTACGTTGTAGGCGTCAGCGTGTGTTGTCGTCGGTATAATAATAAAATTTGATTTATTATTCGGCCATGATGTTTCAAGAAGGATGCGAAAAAATTAAACAATTGTTATTTGTCATTTTTAATTATCCGTATTAATATTTTATTTTCGGATTACGCCTGTCGCTTCGAGACTGGTACTAAGATACTTTTTAACGAAATAATATTTAACGAAGTCTTTAATTAATACATATTTTGGTAAAGAATTTTTCTTATAAGACTCAGAGTTTTAATCAACTTTTTTTGGGGGGGAGGGGGGGTGAAAAAAGAGCATTGAAAAGCTATTATTTCCGACAAAAAAACAAATGATATATTTGCCGACACTCTGTCTAATAACTATAATTGTATTTCGTTCCTTTCCACACTCAGTCCTTAACGGGACGAAGGATATTCGAAAAGAATATTGTCCAGTTGTGAAAAATTGCGTACGCTACGAAATTTTATCCTCCGACCTAACCAGTATCCCGCGTATTGGGCTGTTTTGAACTAATAATGTGTACACTTTTTAACTACTGGAATTTCAAGTTTATGTCGAAAAATACGAAGGTCATAATACTCTTTCTTTTCGCCGATATTCAAGGCGCATAATCGTTTTAAAACTAATTCAATACGTTTAATTGTTATGTAATTAGAAGTTGTATGAATATTTTGCATCAATTAAAAAGCATACGAAAAAAAGAAAAAAAATTACAAGTATCTATGGGTGTTGTTTGAAAGGCAAAATATGAGCACACAAGCTGGATTGAATATAAAATTTCTTTTTTTGACAAATGGTAACCGAAAGATAATAGCCATAATACAAAGTAAGCTGTAAACATTATTTTAGGCCGTGGCCGCAGATACAGGGGAATATGTACCGAAAGAAAGCTAGTTTACAAAAAAGAATTAAAATTCTGTACATATTTTACATAATATTCAACGATTTAATTAGAGATAGAGAAAAGAGAAAGGTGGTTAAGGTATCGCTAGACGTCGAACGAAAGCAGACAAAAAAAAACCCCGTACATTTTCATATTTTTCGGCTTGATGTAATAGTTATTGATTGTTACGCAAATTGTAAATAATTGTTAGCGTCGCTGAATTGTCCACGCAATAATGGCCACACAAAACTTAGAGTGCACACACCAGCCGAAAAACCTAGATATGTGTTGAATCCGTGCAGTACGAACCCATCCATATAGAGAAGCATCTAAAATGTACCCGATCAGGAGCAGATTAATTCGGAAAGTATCATTATTTCTAATAGGTGCGATCAGGCAACAGCATATTTTGTTCGTTTCCAGAGTATCCGCATTAAATATTAATGAAACAAGGTGATTATTTTTAATTATGCCCCGTGTAGATTTCTTCAAATACAGTTTACAAAAAAAAAAAAATTTTTTCTTCAAATGTTTCTCTTTAATTATAGTTTTGCTACATAGTAATAATTATTTTAAAATACACTTTAAAACAACCTAAGTTTATAAAAATACCGTGTGTCTTTTTTAGAGTTATAAGATTATTTTTATAACTTTCAAAAATTCGATACTGCTTTATTTCATTAAACCCGATGATACTTTCCGAACGAAATGGTTCCTCAGCGGCGGGTACATTTTTAACGATTGTTCCATTTAGTATAAACTGTATGTAATATGGATTACTTTTGTTTTGTTTTCTCTTTTTGGTGTTACTTTAAAAATAATTTGCGTTTGCTGCTGAAAGCGCGAGTTCGGTTCTTGCATTATTGTTGTACACGAAAAAACCTCATGCGTCATTCGTATTTTAACGGGTACCTTCCAGTTATCAATACATACCAGCCCCATATATGAAAGCTGGGTTATGTCGAACTGTTTAAGTTTGAGCATTCATCTGTGTATTTATCACTTATCTTGACGTTTGACACTTGTTCCCGATATTCACCGATTAATAATTTATATGAGAGGTTTTTTTATCGTTTATGC
This sequence comes from Icerya purchasi, assembly GCA_039619475.1. Lineage (NCBI taxonomy): Eukaryota > Metazoa > Arthropoda > Insecta > Hemiptera > Monophlebidae > Icerya > Icerya purchasi. The sequence goes on along the minus strand of CM077115.1, from coordinate 334,079,153 downwards.
TCGAGTTTTTAATGAGTTGTTTCCAATTGCACGCGGTTTACCAACCGATCAAAACGTTGTTTTGTGATTTTGAAATGCTTTCCGATTCGTAATTTATAATTTAAGGACTGCGGAAAAGTTTATTACTTATTGCGAGTCAGACTTCTGTTTTTAATTTATTAAAAGAAACCCTACCGAAAAAGTGAACGAACTAATCATACAATTTGTATTATCCTGATCGATTTCGCTCAACATTATTCCCACCTCGGAGAAAGTAAAAATAAGAGCCGGTTTCATGAAAATGAACAGAGTTGATTTCGGCGCAACCATTTTTATTCAGCAGTTGATAAAAATATGAAAAGTACAAACAAAAATTCGTTACATATATGTGTATATATTTTTTTTTTGTTTTCGTCATTGTGTGTTGTGATTGAAAGGAAACAGATTGCTTCTGAAAAATACGAGATCACTTTCTTAATGATATTATTATTATTATTATTATTATTATTATTATTGTTAGTAGTAGTAATCTATTTATGGTAGTATGTTCTATTATAAATAAATACAATTGATTGATTGATTGATTGATTGACTATTATTATTATTATTATGGAAGGGAAAGGTACCGATTTAGCAATTTTTAAACATCTGTCGTACATAACCAACAATCTAGAACGCGGGAAATCCTGCATGGCGCTTTATTTCGATCTTCGCAAAACTTTTGACATAATTGATCATTAGATTCTTATAGATAAACTGTACTTATCCGGTTTTCATGGGAAAATATATCGCTGGTTTAAGTCATCTCAAAAAAAATGCTTTATAAAGATAAATAAAGTGCGTAGTGGTTTTATGATCCAGCATAATGGGGTGCCTCAAGGTAATATTTTGGGTCCTATTTTGTTTTTAATAGATATAAATGAATCGTGTGATCTGTAAATAACGGGACAAATATTCGCTTACACTGATGACACGGTAATTGTGACTAGCTCGCGTTATACTCGGATTTTGCAAAATCTAGCACAGAATGACGTAGATATTCGATTAAAGTGATTTAATAGAAATAAGCTTATAGTAAATTTAAATAAGACAAAATTTATGGTTTATAGTCATATACAACGAAATAATTGGGATAGTGTGAGGATAAACTTGAAGAACGGCACCACAGCTGTGTGTAGAAAGAGTTTATGACATTAAATATTTGGGTGTAAATTTGGACTGTAGATAATGTGGAATAAACATACCAACTACTTGGGACGAAAACTAAGAAAGCTAAAGTATATTTTCTATTATTTGGGTGAGTTTTTTTTTGAGGGGAACCGTTTATTCCGGTTATATCTGTCCCTTTATCAACCGGTACTTACATGCGGATTACTGCATTAGGGAAGTGTAGCGAAGTATCACTCGAATCAAATAAATTATTTACAAAATAAGATATTCAAACTTGTTAACAAAAATAGGGGTTCCGTTTATGATTATAATTTTCATCAAATTAATATATTATAAAAAACACGGCTATTAGTATTTGTACTTTACAAAAATGAATTTGGATTCTTCAGGAAGGATGGTAAAACTAGAAGCTATGGATAATGAATTAGCGTTCGTACCGAAATTTAACAAATACCATTCTAGAATGCAGCCACTTTATATGGGTCCATTATTTTATAACCAGTTATTGGCCATTTCATTAAATAAAATAAAAAATCTTAAAAACTACAAAAAAACGGCATAAATATCTATTATATCATTTCCTCGGTGATCATTTAACAATCGCATAATGTATAAAGTGGATTATTCGTATTTCTTTTAAATTTTTATTTAATTTTTAAAGCGTCTGCTTTTATTCGTAACTTTTGTATATATTTTTATTTTATTGTTTAAATCTCAACTTATATAACTTGCTAGGCATTTTTATTTTTCCACTGCATTTCTTTTTTACTTGTTTTTTTTTTCTCTCTTTTTGTTAGTTTACAAGAAGTATCATTTTAATCTTACTGTTTTTAGGAAATTTTCTTTGTTCAGTTTCCTCTTTGGTATTTTTTGAGTTTTATTATTTTCATTGTATTTTAATACTCCATCGCTCGTGCAATTTCTGCGCACAGATTGAAATGTGTACGATAATAATTATAATAATAAAGTTATTTGATTATTATTGTTAGAAAATTTCAAATTTAAATTATTCGTTGTTAATGATTATACGATTTTTCGGCGTTCTGTTAAGTTGACTTCCGTGATGATAAGTCTTCTTGCATAGAGAGAGCCTCGTGCTATGGTGGCATATCATTACGGACGGAGCATTGAACTGTGGTACAGATAGCTGGTTATTGCCCTTTTTAGCATGTGATGGCCGATATAATAAAATAAGAAAATAGACAAGTGCCGGCAAGTTTAAAATTAGCGATTGTTAATATTAATATAAGTTTAAATATAACAGCGGGCGAATATTTAAAACAGGTTTATGTGATCGGAGAAGCTGCAGAGTGCCTGTGTTAAGTGTTCTATCAGTTCTGTATTCCACTTGTGTCGGTCTATAACTAATATATACTTGCATTATTATCTCCGCACGTTCTTGATCGGTGCTTTTCGCAGACTCTTCGATTCATACACACTCGTTTCTACGCAATTGTTTGCGAATTACTCGTAATCGAAGCGTATTCGTGCAGATTTCATAATGAGATGAAAATTTCATAAGGGACTATGTTTTTTTTTTTTTTTGCTTAATATTTTGAATACATAAAAATCGTCGGTATCTTCGGGAAGAGAACTACTATGGCTTAAGCAGGTTTCAAAATATTTCCCTGCAGAAAACAATATAGTGTTCGGGATATATGATAATTTTAAGGGCTCTATGTATAATTCTTGTGTAGCGGAGGTGCGTTTAGTGTACACGTAGTATATCTCGTTTTGTACAAAACTGTGTGTTTGTTACTAGCGTCGGTTACTAAATATGATTATACACTCTCATGTATTCTGATGTTCAAGTTCTATGCTATCGTTAACATAAGGCGTTTATCAATGGTTTCAACTTTCAAAACGGGCGTGAATATTTTTGAGAAATACTCAAATACTTCGGAGGAATTAAGCCGTTGCAAAATTACAATTTTTACGGTTACAAATGGAATAGTAATTTAGTTTTTGGTAATATGTACTTATTTTTTTTTTTTTTAAGTTCGATAGCCGAACTATTGAAAAACATTTTTTTTTTTAGTGATGGGAGGGGGCTAATTCAATTATAGTAAATGTTTTTATGTTATGACAAATTTTTTGATTTTCGTTATATTTTTCAAATTTCATGTTAATAGGTTACCGGTTGGCGAATTGTGACTTTTTAGGTAGTTTTTAGATTCCGCATTATGTGATCTTGTTGTTTTTTTTGCCCAATTTTTCGGATACATTGCCTTGGACAGTGTTTTAATTTTGATACTTATGTATACAATTTCGGTGTTTAACTGTTCCGGAATTATTGAGTTCTATTTAATTTTTATACGTGATTTTAGTAGGATTATTCTTCAGTGCATTATATAATATATCGTACTCTAGACAATCTTATATTATTGGAAGCGGCGGTTTGTAATAAATTTGGAAATCACTAAAAGAGCGCTTCTTATTATTGCTTAATTACTTCACCGATTTTATATAATTTGACCATTTCTTTAAAAGATAGTTCCGGTTCCCAGAGAGGCCCGTTTAGAGTTTAGCGCGAAATTCGTGTTATACTTCTCGCTGCCTTTCTAAGCCTGATGTGCAATCCTGGTGCTCTCTAATTAAATAATCTAGAAATTTGATCCTTAATCATTTTATCGAGTGCTGCTCCATGGTGCCGTCGTATGCTTTAGCTCCATCTGATAATATCATACCTGTGTGTTTATGACAATTAAAATTGTGACTTTTAAATTTCCAAATTCTAGCAACCTGCCTGCACGGTAAACTATCTAGACCTAAACGGAAACTGCTTCGGATGATACGTTTACAGAAAAAATTTTAAAATAAAGATTTGCTAACAGTTCGACTTTTTTTCATATCGAAGTGTGTACGTACAAGTTCGTGTCTAGGTGAGACAGCAGTGTAAGCACGTTCATTCGTATTTTATATTTACAGTTATACTTTTGGTAGGTAATCTAAAATTTAAGAAAGAGCGAGAGAGAAAGAAATCAGCTATTTGTTATCAGTGGCACGTGATAGAGTGTAAAAAGTTTTTTTCCCCTGACCTGGCTATGAACCATTTAATCGCTGACAAACAGATGCACCTCTGCAAATGATTGCGGGTAGGGCAAAGAGAGTGTACTAAAACTCTATTCTTTACAAATAAATTTAAACGCTATAAATAAAATGGCATCTCCGCAACGTAAAAGACGATGCAAGGTGTTTAGGGGAAAACCGTTGCCAGTGATTAATTCTTCAAGACAAAACATAGCCCTGTGATTCTTACAGATGATCAACGTCGTTACACCGAGAAATCGGAAAAGTTCACGGCTACGTCTGCGTAAAATAGTTAGAAGCTGCGTACAAAACGGGGACCTGAATACATTTGGGAGAAAAGAAAAAGATATCAGAATGCGGAAGGAACTGAAAATTGCACCTACCGATGGTCTGCGACTTTCTTTATCCAATCTAATTAATATGACTATTACATTTTATCTTCTGCTGTACATCGGAGGAGAGAATAAACGGAGATCGATGTTCAAACAGGGTATGCTTTATGTTGAGGGCCATTCTAAATTTTTCCCGACAAAATAGTGTCAACATTTTTTAATATCAAAAAAAAAAAAAAGCATTACAGATATCGATAAATAAAAAGTTCCATAACTAAGGCAGTATTTTCAACTCCTTTTATTTCCTAATACTTTTTTGAGTAGGTTTTTTTTGTTTTTTAAACAGTTTATTGTTATGAACTAGTTCATAAACTTAAATTTAAACTTTACATATCGTGTTACAACATTAGTTTTTATGTAAATTATTTCACGAATGTCTATTTGAAAATGTTCCATCTATCCCGTTCTGACCATAAGAAATATTGTAATGAAAGAGCTGCTTGTGAATGGAATTTTGTCTAATTTACGCGTGGAAACTTAGATCCGAATCACAATCCATTTCATTTCCTGTGTGTACCGACGTTCCGGAAACAGAAAATTACGCGTCTTAATTTAATTAATTCAAATATGTGTACAATCTTAAACTATTTTCGCGAAATAATTTCATTCTCGAAATAAAAACTGAGCCCGTCTTTAGCTGCGAGTTTTGTTTTCCTTAGCGAATAAAATTGCTCGTCGAAGATTTGCGTGTCTACTTTTGAACAATGCGGTATAAGTTTATTTAACAGAGATGATATTGCGGTAACATTTATCACTGACTAATTGCAAATATGAGAGGCTAATGGTGGTTCTGCCGCTTTAGCCTGAATTGAATGATTCGCACTTGATTATAGTGTCCCCCCTAGTGCGATCTTTGGTATGACGTATTTCGAACTATTTCCAATTCTTCCCTATCTTTGTTTTACTAATCACTGGATAATCTGTGACCATATCAGCGCTTTATGTATTAAAATATCTGTTTCTGCCTGATTGCTCTATCTAGTTCTGTTTAAAGCTCTAAGAATATTTAAACCTAATGCAATATAATTCGTTTTCCCGAGTTACCTTTTTTTTTTTTTTTTTTTTTTTTGTCACCGAAAGACTACTCCTAAGTATTTTATAGTTTCACAGAACTATGTCGATATTTATCTTTAATTTTAATATACAAACTTACATTTATTCTATGTCTAGTAAAGATCATTCTCAATGATACTTCAAGTTGTACCGATTTAGCATAACTTTCCGTCCTTTTTATTGCTACTGAGACATATTTCATAACTGTATATGATCCAATCACCGCATCATCTGCATACTAAAGAACTCGTATATATTTTTTGAGGATATTTTATCAAAAATTTCAGTACATATTGCATATAAAGTTGGGCTCACACTGACAAATTCCTTTATTATATTGGCCAGCACTCCTCCGTAATTTACTCCGATACTTTGCGGTAAAATTTTTCTCAGTGAAATAATTTATAATCTAATTTATGCAACATTATCTGCATATTTTACTAACGTATTCGTTAATATTTCCAAATTAACGCCATCGTATACATTTTTGTAAAATTAAATATTGCTACTAAGCGGTAGTTTTTCGACGTATTAATTTGAATTTCAGCGTTCAAAATATTAAGACTATATCTTGTACTATATCCGGATCTGAATCCAAGTGAAAGTTTTAATGAATATCAATTGGATTTGGAAGTACTTTGTTTCAATACTGTGCTAAAATCACTCATTGCTGCGCAATCCCGGAGTCAACAACCAAACCTCCGTCCGGGTGACAATACCTGTTTTTACAATAAAATGGTATTACGGGACGTCGAGATGGTTGAGATCGGTTGCCAATTTTTCCGGTTTTTAAATCGAGTTCATATCTTTTGGCCTCTATACCTGCTATATTAGTTTTTTTCCTTTTTTTTTTCCCTCCTCAAGGTGAACTTCTAGGTTAAAACCTTCTGTATTGTTGGTATCGTGTAACCATCTGTTTTAGTATTTTTCTTTTTGGATTTGCCATCATAGTAATGAACTGAACGCGCTCGGACTTGTTAATATTAACTTTCGGATTCTCTATTTTTCGCGACAGTATTTGCTTTATATTCGGGAATATATTCAGAACAGAAAATTGCTGCACCGTTTGTGAAACTAGCAATGAGAGTATTATTTGGTTTAGGCATCTATTATCTCAAAATAAAAATGAGGTAAAAATTGTATTTAGGACGCCTTTTTCTCGTTATACTGTAGCATTTATTAGGGACCGTACAACGATTCGGCCGCGACATGTTTTAGCATCGTCCTTTTTCCAAGTAGATCACCTAGTTTAGGATTAGTGAGTTTTTAATTATTTTTTTTCTTTCTTCAATTAATATCATATTTAAAGCGTAAAATAATCATTGAATCCAGTAATTAATTTGCTTAGAAAATAAATTAGCGGTTCTCAATGGTTTTTTCCCGTTCATATAACGTTTAAAAAATGATTTCCCCTTATAAAGACTTAATATACTCTGATTATTATATATTCATTTAGCGGTTTATTTCAATAGAAAATTTTTTCTGAAAAGATTAGTCGATCTCAGCAGTAATTTCCCACTATGATGGCAGATTTCTATTTTTTTTAAAAAAAAAAAAGAAAATAATTCACTAACATTAAACTAGATCTACCTGGAGAAGAGACCCGCATTTATTAGATATGTATATATACAATGCCTGTCCCACGAAAAATGAGAGCAACTCTGGCGTGAGTAGATAACCACTCACAGCGCGTTCGCTCCGGGCACATCTTAAAGTTCATTTAATTATCTATCGAATGTAACAAACCGGAAGTACCTCCCCCTCGCCCGCAGCGGCGATTTGAAAAAAAAAGTGTTTCGTCGACCCCTACCGTTTTTTTAGACAAAAATATTACAATATTTTGGAAGGAACTGTAGCGCTGTGAGTGGTTGCCTACTCACACCAGAGTTGCTCTCACTTCCCGTGGAACAGCCATTGTATATATTTGAAAATACATCGTCGCATTTTAATTTTCGAATGAAAGTTAAACTGGTTTACACAAGTGAAATCTTAATTTATGTCTTGTAGCTTTTCTAAATATTGATGATGAAACAAAATTACTATAGGATATCCGCTTTTATTTCGGTAGCTGAACAGGCGTGGAGAAAAATCGATTAAACTATAAACGTATCTCTTATTAACTGGTTATGTTTGAAACGGAACCGATACTATGCGCTGTGTAAACTGCTGAAAAGGATTCGCAAAATTTTCCAGAAAAAATTCAAAATCACTTTGAACGGAATTAAACTCTCCTAACGGATGATTAATTACGATTAAGAAGTCTTACAAAAACGTCGATGATTTGTCCGAGATTAATCTTTGTAAAGGTGAATTCTGAAATTTTTTCGCGATCGAGTGAAAGGGGCCGGCGGGAGTTTCGAAATTGTAAAAATAACCGTTTCTTTAAATAAATATTCCGACCAGTCATTATGTGGAATCCTAAAAAGTGCATAAGCCCGGTTTCTTTCGAAATTCAATAACTGAGTAACTTAATTTTGCGGTCGTTGAATTCACCGAAAATTTTCTAACCAAATGCGATAGGGGGGGAAAACAGCCCCTGTCATCGATTTTCCTCCTTATTGTTACCCTTTCCCAATCGAGACGACTAATTTCCCGAAAGCTATCGTATTAATGTTATTCCGTTGTTGTGTTCATTTGTGAAATTACCTGAAACGCATCAACGTTCGAATTCCGGACGTTTCTTTATTTCCACCGGAAGCGAGTGTTTCCCGTTAAAAGGTAAGCGGAAGGAAGAAATAGGTGGAGGAAAGAAGCTGAAAATATATAATAATTTTACCGAAATGTATTATTTTCGATTTAATGTAATCGTGTAATCTTGTACAGTGTCCTTTAGAAGTTTTAATTATTTATTAATTATTGAAATTTTATTGAATGAGTAATTATGTTCGGATGTGTCTGTATATATATATATATATATATATGCAATATGTTCTAAAATGTTGATTTTGGATTTTTTTCTCTCGTATGAGGTAAGTGATTTTAGGACGACAGGGGTTTATTAAATCTACCAAATTTCCCCTATGTTATTCTTTAGCGCCTATCGCAAATAAATCAGTATTATTATTTTGTGTAGCTTCAAGTTACAGTTAATTCAGTGCAATCTTTTCTCCAACAAAAAAAGTTTAAAAATTGCATAAAACACTACTGTTAATATCATTTTAGAACATACTCCATTTTGGCTGTCTGTTTTACACAATCGAGCAAATCAGTAATTAACTTTTTCGGTTTTAATAATAAATGTGTCAACTCTTTCGTTTTATACGGCTTTCCTCGTACCACAGTAATCTCACATTTGTTTGCATTTTGTGTGCAATTTCAACGGAGCTGCCGTGACGCAAATATTTTAATTCAGTCTAATTTGGGACAGTTTATATTAGTTACAGTTTTCTATTAAGTTTATTTACATTGTTTAAATTGGGAATAGAAAATATCATCAAATATATAATTTGTTCAGCAGTAAGATTTAAATAGCCTATTATGCTTGATGACAGCTAGAAGTGAGTTGGGCGTTTTTATTATTAATTAACCTGCATCTTTTTCGCTACTCATGAGAACCGTGTTTTGTTTAAATCAAAATACGTAATGTCGTATAAGTTTTCGATTGAACGGAATAATTCTAGTAAATTTAAATCCATCTACTCCATTTTCGTTATTTGCTACTTGGTCCAAGAAGAATTTAAAAGACCTACAAATTTCTATGTTCATTTTTCTTGATGGATGCACTTTCGTAAGTTAATTAGTTGTGGATTTACAGTTGTAGTTTTAAGTAATCGAAGAGCAACGATTAACGAGTCTACAACTAGTGTGCAGTATGAGTAGTGAACTCTTTAAAATAACTTAGTTTTTTCTTGCAAATGCTGTCACATTTCTACAACATGCTATAGTATGTAATATATGGCCATAAAAAATTATTTGTGGAAGGAGGTGATATTTCAGTCAACGAAGTAACATTTTACATATACACAGAATTTCTATTATTAAAAATAAAGCTTAAAATTTCCATCATTATTCGAGGAAATTTCTAAAAATCAAACCATGATGAAGAGGATTTCGTTAAATTCCGCTCTAAATTTGCTGACTGAATTAAAATGACGTAAACCAATTTAAATAACTCACGATTAAATTTTTATTAGGCAATTTGAATTCAATATAATTTCGTATTATTTAGATACGTTACGCGCAATTAAACTTTTGTAGTAAATGTTTTTTTTTTTTTTTTTGCTAAAATATATACATAATTTGAGTACTTCCATTTGCAAGGTGGAAAACACTCGTAATTATGTTTTTCATTAGCAGTTCGAGTGTTTAAATTTAAGGATTAAAGTAACAGCAGCGCGAAGGAGAACGGCGGGAGCTGGTCGTTCCCGAGAATTACTCAGTGGTAAAGCGAGTCTAGACAACTGATTCCCGAAGTGAGGCATGAATTGAAGAAACTGTTCTAGTATAAAAAAAAAAAAAAAAAAAGAACAACAAGAAACATCCGGTTTTTCAATGGATGCTACAATATCACGATGCTTTCAACAACGAATTGAAGAGAGTAATCGAAGGGAACAGATAGGACGCCAATAGCGTAAATGTTAAAAAAAAAGAAATAGGACTATCGAGGGAGAAAACTTGCGGGAAACTGCAAAAAACATTTTAACGTGTAATAAAAGAAAGGTGAATGAAATGATTCCTGAACAGTAAGTGAATTGGATTAGAGTGTTTGCGTGGTTTTAATTCGTTAACATTGACAAATAAACATCGTTAAAACAGATAAAGGAAAGCTATAGCATTTTGACGTGAAACATTTCTACAATCATATAGCATTACATAATAAATTTGGAACGCAACGAAAAATTGTATATCTCGGTTTGCCTGAATAACAAAACGATGACATTAATTGTATTTCCTTGGCGAAATATTCTACACAAAAACTTTGCAAAAAAATGTAAAATTCAATATATTTTCCATAAGAAAATACAAAAACAATGATTACGATTGGAAAAAGGAAGTTGCACATTACGCACGGTTGCCTCAATTTTTTCGAGCAAGCGAGACCGTTTCGGAAGTGTCGCAAAGCTTCATTAAATGGGTGGCGGGGACGAAGCAAACACCTCTAGCGCTCCTGTATCGCCACAAACTACTGGACATGGCGAGTGAAGATGACGTCTATACATCTTTAAATGATGTCTCCGAGCTGATGGGAATATCAACACTAGTCGAACATTGGCGACCAGCGGATGAACATTTCCAATGGTTCGACAGAGATTTAATGGAGACCGAATCTCGTAACATTCCTCTTCTTCAGAGAATACATTCCCAGGTCAAAATATAGCGGCATTTCGGTTATATACTACTGTAGAAAATCAATAGGTGCCAATGAAATCCGGTCGCTTTCGCGCCCGAACGATTTCGGTAATCCCCCCGAGGTCGGACGGTCTGTTATCGCTTTACTCGATCGGTGTTCGGCTGATTTCTCCGCGCTTACCTTTTATGCAAATTCGTTGTCTGTACTTATGGCAGAGCCAGGTGATCAGCGCATATCCAAGGATACAAACAACGCGGTGAACAGCTATCGAAGCGGATGGACAACAACCTTGCCTTCAACGTGAGCATAAAGAAGAATTTCATTCATAAACTCAATTAGCTGAGCAATTCCATACGCGAGTCGGTGATCAAAAGTCTAGCCGTTGTACTAGACAACATAAAAACTGACCGGAGTCCGTTCTAAAATGACGAAAATGACAGCATTGAGCCCGAGTGTCACATTGAGTCCATCGACCCCGATTTTGCGCCGATATGCTGCACCTGAATATCGGAGATATGGTCCGTTCATCTTGTGAGAAATGCAGCTGGCGCAAGTTTCTTTATGCAACCGGAATCGCTGCAATCTACAAAAACCTCAAAGCTCTACGAGCTGCTGAGAAATCATCGGTGATGCAATCCACCTCTGCATTTTTGTTTTTTTTTTTTATTTTTTTTAATCCCATTTCCAATATTGCGGATGGGGCAAATTTATTCTGAAATTTGTCTATAAACGAGCAGAAAACTAGAGTACTGAAGAATATAATGCGTGTATATGTTATGTAAAAAAAAGATACAAAATTAACTATGTGTGTAGTAGCTCCTTGCAAGTGTGTACTTAGATTATTGGAAGGTGACAGGATGTAAACATAGTCCCGCCACCAACCACATTGTTTGTAACTAGTCCGTATTTATTCTTCATTTTTTTTTTTTTTATACAATCTTGTTATGTTAGTCATAAAATAAATAAATGTAATAATAACAATCAAGAAAATATTATGTCGGCAACATGTACCTGGTGAGGGTGCCGAAGATGTTGTCTTTATCAGTCGCTCATTATTGGGTAAAACTGACGCAATTGGTATCGAGCTCTCGATCAGACATGAATATTTCCAGTAATCTTTATAAAAACGTTTAATAATTCGTTATCTTACCCAGTTGTGACAGGAACGAGCAGTTCCGCAATTTTGATCGAGGAAGAGCTTTAAGTCCACTGCTTTCCGATACGGCGTGACTAGAGGAGTGGGAGCAGATGGTAAAAGAGTATTACAACATTGTTTAGCGCGAATAAACCATTTATTAATATATGTTTCAGATAAAGCTCTTTTTGTCGAGTAAAATTTCGCCTGTTATTTATGTTACAATTTAGAGTAGATATATCGCCTTAGACGCGTCAGTATCTTCAACTATGATTGTGCATATGGAATTATTAATGTAGATGGAGCAGGTAGCGCGGTCCGGTTAATTTAATAATCGCGATATGCATTAATATTAATCCAATTTCGGTCAGTTTAATCAGCTCTTAATCGCTCTCTTATATTGATTTTTCGATTATATGTGTAATCGTGATTCTGGTATAAATATAAGATGTAAAACATAATGAATAATTTAACCTCTTTAAACAACAGTTTGCCTACATTGATAATACCGATTTCTTAATAGCAAATAATTTCAGATGCTTCTTAAAACGGAATACGCCGTAATTTTAGACTAAATGTGCAATGTAAAATTTTTTAAACGACGCGAAGTGGTACGAACGCCATATTGTATAGCGAACAGCAAGCAGGAGAAGATAATTGTTTGCGGTGTAATACGTGCAGAGTCACTTTAAAGTTATCTTCACCGCGGTTTTACAAAACACTCGTTAATTGTCACTGATCATATGACTAAAGAATAATTTTTACGCTAATCTGAATATTAGAAAAATTAATTATACTTCGTCAAAAAATATTATACATTTGAAAACGGACGCCCCAGGAACCAGAGCCAACAATTATAATATAAATGATGAAGTTATTAACAGTAAATAATATATATATATATATATACATATGTGTGTATGTATGTATTAAAAGATCAATTTTTATTAACGTATCATGATGATGTAAGAAAATCTTTTCTAATTGCTTTTGGTAACAGAAAGATAATTCTGGCGGTAGCGTGTATCACGTAACTGCCATTACCCCAGGCAAAATATTCATGTGCAAGAGAAGTTTCATTGTCTAATACACCCACCCATACGCGCTTATACACACACACACACACACACGCACATATATATATATATATGTGTTAGCCGTTACCAATAGCTTCTCTCGCGCATTTATCATCTTTTTGAATACATTTACTTTGATCTCTGCTATCATCTTTTAATTTTCTTTTTAGCATTCCATCAACACTGCATTCAGGAACGATAATTAATAGTTCATTTTCAGGAATGAGAACGGCAAAATGTTCTCTTAATAATCCGCCTTTAAATCTTAACTTTTTTATTTTTAATTCCTCTAATTGGCGCATAAAATATTACCGTTAAAATAAACTTCAAATTCATACGGAAACATTTCACTTACCGTCGTAGGTTCCCAACTAATACTAAAAGTTCGAGAATTTCCCGTTAAATATTCTATTTTTTCCATTTTATTTTTGTACGGTTCCCTAATGTGGCTTAAACTTTTCCCATTTTATACATATTGCACATTCCTTTTTCTCATACTTTTAATATGGTTCATTATTATAAAATAAATAAGATAGTGACGAAAACAAACATGCGCTATATCCATCTATGTATTTTACATAATAGGGGTAACATTAATATCTATTGATTCCAGATACATAATTAAAACTAAACAGATAAAATTGAAAATTTAAAGTAAATAAAAATTATTAAATGGTTGCCGAGCCGAGAAAAAACAAAATCCGTCAAACGTGATGTTTCATGCACTCAGGGTTACTCCGTATGTTAAGCTAAAGATAACCATAATATTTATATTTACATAATACTAAATTCAGAATAAAGATATTCAGTTTTAAATTTGTAACATGGCACATATTTTTCACCTTTTCTCACATATATATATATATATATATATATATATATAATTTCAAAAATTTAAATAAAAATGCAAACTAACGGCGGCAACCTTTGTAATATGAAATTCTTTTTTAATGGCTAATTTAAAAAGGGGGACAGCTAAAGTAAGTGAAACATGATCGGAATGGAGCATGTGTTGCGAGAATAAATTGTAATTAAACGAATTTAACGACCGCTTTCATTATGGGAAAAATTAACCAACGATACACTCGCGCCTACTCAATACGACGCATAACTATTACGGTATTTCGTATTCTTTAGTTGTACTCGCTCGTCTGTTCTCTAATTGATTTATTAAATTTTTCACTATGACGTTTATTGGCGTAACACTGCGGGCAGGAATTTTTTCCCAATTTCCTCGAGTATTTTTCACTTTTTTTTTTTTATAATTTGAAATAATTTATACGAGGGTCGGCTGGGCAAAAAGTAAATTAAAGTACACAATTTTTAAGCTTCAAAATCATTTATTTATTTTTCAACATAGTCGCCGTTAAGACTAGCGCATTTCTTCCAACATGTAACGAGTTTTTTCATTCCGTCACTGAAAAATTCCTCCGACTTTTCTCGAATCCTGGATAGCTGCTTTCACTTCATCATCCGAGCTGTAATGATTATCTTTGAGGTAGTCTTTCTTCACTAGAGGAAAAAGATAAAAATCCCGCAAGATCGGGGGAATAAGAAGGGCGTGAGAAATCGGTTCAAACTTCAGCTTTCTCATTGACGCTGTTTGTTCTCGTCTGTTAAACGGCGTTGTACTCATCATCGTGCATAGATTTTACGGTATCCTAATTGTTCAATAATGAAGCCGACACACGTTCATTGGATATTCCACAACATGATTTGCGATACGCTGTTGAGTGATTCGCCAATCATTTTGAATTAAATCATCAACAAGTTTGCGATGCTTATCGTCTGTGGCAGCGATCGGACGTCCGCTGCGCGTTTCATCAACAATTATGGCTTTTCCAAGCTTATAATTACGAAATTTCATTACCCATCGATTGACGGTAGACCTATCGACAACATCGTCACCATAAACATCCTTTAAACGACGATGAATTTCAGGAGTCACTTTTTCAGCCGTTGTTATAACGGCACGCTGTTTAACCCATCTCGTTGACATAACTCTAGAATACGTCTCCATCTGAATGGACACGTTCAAAGGAGGAATGTCACTTACGAATGCCACCGGGCGCGCTTCAGTAGCTCATTTTGTTCGCGTTCTACAAGCATGATGTGTGCATTACTTTTCAGCCTACCCTCGTACGATTTATTTTTATTAATATGTTTAACGGCGCTGCGTGAAAGATCTTGCAGTAGGCGCTCCTGTTAAATAAACTGTGTTTCTATTTGATCGAGTTAACGAATGGCTAAATGTACATTAAAAAGGATACATTTTCTGTTAGCAAAGAAAACTTTAACACGAACATGTTTTAAGACTCGGGAGCAGTCGTTCGAAATGTTCGCAACCGATAAATATATAAAGTTCTTGTTATCCGGATACTTTTTCGTTTTTTTTTTTTTTTTTTTTTTGTAAACAGTTATCCTCCTGTTAGGAACTACTTTAATAATTTCAACTTTTCAAAATTCTCCACAGCGTAATCTTTTTCCTATGTTATAAAACGTCTGAAAATTCACCCCACGCTCCAACTGCATTAAATATTACAAATAAAATAGGGTACCAGATTTTGCACAAAAAGATTTTAAAGGTTTCGAAATTTTCCTGAACAGCACTCCGTTTTCGTGGAGCGCCACTATCGATCAAAAAAGTAAAGAGTGTACATTTCTACTGAAAGTGGAAAACGATCAAAACAAGATGAAAAAAAGTGATAAAATCCTGTAAAAGCGCTGCAGATGCCGAAACCGAAGCGTCATTGTCATATTTTGTTATCAAATCATCACTATAAATATCCTCCCGTTGCTAGAAAACAAGAACAATACGGAAAACATAACGTTTTTTGAACACAAACGGAAAGATCTCGAGATTTTTTTGATAATCAACAGAGTGGTCGTGTTATGTGATACAGGCCTCGTTTAATTGCTATCATTTTCAGAGGTAATTTAAATTTGGACCTGAAAATACCTCGTGTGATCAGGAGTATGTTGCATATACATATATATATATATATATATATATATATATATATATATATATATATATATATATATGTATGTCCTTACTGAGACTATGTAGCCGCTTATCAACTTGAGTCTCAAGGCGTGCGAATTAATTTTCAGTTTATTCTACAAGTGAAGTTTTGTATTTCTCCTATTGGAAATTATGTGATTTTGTGATATAGAAAAGTCTGTGTTTTATCCGCGCGTGCGTATTGATTTTTTTTTTTTTTTTTCTTTTTTGCGAATAGGATGTTTTTTGGCGTAAATATAATGACAGCTAGTTTGCGTCATGTTAAATAGCACTAAACTTCGATGGCATTAAATTGGTGGTACTACTCCACATCGCTCATCCTGATTCGAACCATCACGATTTTCTATCATAGCTGCAATTCAGTTCAAGATAAATTATCGATCGCAGCTAATGTCTTTCGGAGTTGAAATATAAATAATCACAATGCCCAAAATAAATCTGGTGACCGCTAGACTATATGAAACAATGAATTTACAAAATGAGTCTACGGCGTTGCCAAGCGAATAAAAAATATTTTAAAGCCTAACAAAATTATTCAAATATACGGTTTTGAAACAAATTACATAAAAAAATATAATTTCAACAATCATATCTAGATACTGAAATATTTTTTAAATTTTAAAGGGAAATTTAAAATTTTTTTCATTTGTAACATTTCAAAATTAAGAATATGTCATATTTATACGTTAAATTAAATATTTTTCACTATTTATCCAATTTGTTTAATTCTTTTCTCGAAATAGCTCAAACAACTATTAGCTTCTAATTTAAAATATTCCTTTAACTTCCGATCACTTGTTTTAATCATTAACCGCACCATCGACATCATATAATTGGAACAATTTACAAATTACACTATAAAAATAATACCTTACACAAGTATACATATGCTTTTGTATTGTTCGACGGGAACCAGAGAGAACTTTTCCGGTCACTTAAGTATGTAAAATATTTCTCGAGAACAATTTCCATAATGATTACCACACCACCCCCGATGGTGGTGGTCCTTTATTTGCGATTACCGTAAATCGATTTTTGTTTATTTCTCGAATTCACCGCATCAATTAGTCCAGCAAAAATTTTACCCTGTCCGGAATAACAACGTCTATTCGTTGTATGACGTCTTTCGAGTTAAAATTAAATTGCATAGTCGGAGATATATCCAACTATGTTTGAACACATCATAAGGATATATTTCGGAGGATATGACTGTATCATCATCAGCAGTAGTGTTATCCGTGCTTAGTAGCAAGTTTAGTGAATTTGTGCGTGTGACGTTCAATTTAGGTCTGATCAACAACCTTTTCGCTTCTAACTCTACTCGTATTAACTCACCTATGGTATCGACACGCAGTGATTACTCGTCACGTGGAACAGTTGAAGACAAAATTACACAACAGGTAATTTGATAAACAAAACCTTCATAATTCATTGTAGACATTTTCCAAATACCGACTTTACTTAAAAGTTTTATGTTTTACTTTCGAAATAAAATTTTAATCGACGAATAAAATTGATTCTTTCAAACGCGTTGATGATTTGCGAGTCTACTTTTTAAAGCGCCCACTCGCTATTTCTGCCAGGAGAAGGTTTTTAACAAGAAAACCGGATAAAACGTGTTCATGATATTTCAAACGAGAGAAGTAATAATTGCTGTCTACACAATTTGTGTTTCCACGTCGAAAAATCACTGCTACTATCGGATTAATGTGATATTTAACAAGTGAAAGCTCGTAATTCTAATACATCTGAGAACAGCATGATGATCGAGATTATTCGTGTTATTTTTATAGTTAACGAGTGAATTGTAGCTTTTCCTTTGCGAAACTTTACATTCAAAGACTGCGCCTGAAATATTAAATCATTCGTTACTACAAAAAGTGTTTCGCATAGAATTATAATCCGGAGGGAGGGGCATTGCAAATTTTAAGTGTGAAAATATAGCCAGCTACTGTAAAGCACATTGTTTAGTTCGAATGTATGCACTGAAAATATCGAAAGTTCCCATAATAGTCGCGTCAAAATAAATAAACAAATGAGAGAAAGAAAAACGAATTAAATCATTAAACAAATTAATTTAAATGGGAAAAGAGCGATGTTGTAGGAACGAAGAAATTTAAAACTGAAAATGTCTTCGAGGTATTTCGAACGTTATCGAGTTACCTAGTGCCATGAGGTTAGCTGCTCCCCCCCCCCACCGTTTTATAATTACACCTTCATAATGTACGGAATGGTAATAATATGATGAGGTTCGAAAAAAATCAGGAACAACGACTTAACTCGAAACGCATAAATAGAATAATTAAAACGCTTTCTTTAAGGCAATGTGTACAAAACTTTAGAACAGACGATTACCCTGAGTATCAGAAGAAGAAAAAAACCATCAAGGATATTGGACGTAATTTAAGACGACCTCTATAAAGTTACTTAAAATTCACAATTCGTTACGAAATGGCAATCCATTGAACGTAAAATTTAAAATATTAATAAAAAAAAAAAACAAAAAAAAAACGAGAAAATTTATTTATATGATAACGAATATAAATCCCCGGTGGGGGGATTAAAAACATAAAATGAAGCATATTTTTATAAATGGCGGCGCAAGTAAATGTTACAAAAAAAGTAAAAATTAAAACTAAGCGTTTACAAATGTACTTATTTGCGATCACAGAGATTTTATAAAATGTGGCTCACATTACACAACTTTCGAAATAGGAGAAATGTTTTTTTTTTTTTTTTTTTTTTTTTTTTGATTTTATATTGTGTGAGAGTAAATTGTGGTAATCCTTAACCAAATATATCATTAGCGTATAAAACATCTTGTTTTTTTTTTTTTTGAAAACGCCCTTCAGTTCAATCATATCTCGCGGAATTAAGCACAGACCTATGGTACAAGGAGCAAAGAGAAATTCTGTATTTCATTCGAAAAAAAATATATATGTAATATATACAAAATACAGATCATATTAAATTTTTTTCTCATTTGTTTAATGCGTGTTTAATTTTTTCATGTTTCAGCGGTACCTGTTTTCTCAATATCCTGAAATTGGCCGCCGACTGTTCTCCTACCTGTGCATATCGTCTTCCGGACCGGCTTCTTCACACGTGATCAGCGTTGCCAACTTTAAAACCCAAACGGAAAAACTATTGTCGACATTATCTGATCATCACTTAGTGTTGATGTACGTCACGGTGAGCGAAAACCGTTTTGTATTGCGATCTTTTGCGCGTAATTTTTTAGCCGATATCAAAAATTTCCGTATTCTATTATTTTCAGCGTGCATGGATGATAGACGATTAATATTTCGCCCTATGCAGAAAATAAAACGCAACCAAACACTAACTAATAAATGGGGGAAGACATTTTTTATTAGTTCACTCTGTCTGTTCGGAAATGTTATATTTTTTATTCCGATAATGATGATGATATTATATATTTGAGAAATTATAACCCTCACGACTGCTGATTCGATTATAAACAATGAAAAAATTTAAAACATGGCGAGAATTGAAGATTTGTGGCAGTCGTGCTGAAAATCGAATCAAAATGGAGATTTCTCTTCGAGATAATTCATGTCGGAACAACAACGAGTAGTAAGTCCCCCATTTAAGGTGCAACTTCTAAAAAGGTGTCTTGAGAAGAGGGGTACGCCGCGACTAAAAGGACAAAGTCGCTTCGTAATGACTGTAAAATTCTCTGGCTACCTGTACGTATAAATTTCTTTTAATTTTTGTCTTCTGTCTGACCGCATTGTAGACTATTCGTTGAAGTGAAAACAAGTAAAGTAAGTATCACCGAGGGCGGGCTGCAGATTGTGAAGTTAAGCGTGTCGCCAGAAAAAAATTAGGGCTATTTCGAAGCGATTAGTGTATTAATCGAGCAATTTAAAATTAGGCAGTAATTTTTACTTCCTTGCAATCGCGAAAAATGTTTAATGCCATATTTCAACGGATATTTCGATCATCCCTGATTACTTTTTCCTCATACGGACGATAAAAGGGAAGTGTACTGTATTTGTGGAGTATTTTGAATCTCACGTTTCGATAAAAAGAAGATCCATTTTAGCCGTCCCTGGATCCATTTTGACGCTGGTCGTAGAAGGTTGAAACTTTTTGCAGGAGGTATCTTGGTATCTAGTTGTGTACCTACGTTCTTGGTTAGAATCGGTCGAGCGAAAAGGGTACTTCCCCTATAAGGCTGCAGCTATACATCGCGCGTATACTTTATATATTTTATGATTTACCCTTTAAAATAATCGTTTATTTTTAATGTTTGTGATTTCAGGGCTTGCTCGAGCATATATATATATACTCGTAAATGTGCTTACAGCAGATATTTATTAAATTAACATTTATAATTTAATTTTTCCATCGTAATTTTAGTTCCGTTTCTAGTGTACAGTTCGTCGCGTATGTTTTTTTATGTTCTTCATGCATGGACCGATTTCCGATGATTCCTTGCTTATAAACTCAGTGCAGTCATTAAAATAAACCTTAACACATCGAGCGTTTCCTTAAGGAAATTTGTATTAGTATAACAAAAACGTCATTAACAATATTTTTGGGGAAGAAGATCTGGTCAGTAAATAAGTTTCACCTCGTTCCGTGAGACTTAACTTCAGTAGTTCTTAACGAAAAGACGAGGACACAACGGCCGTATTCAAGATCGTTGTTAATTGTCAAACCGTGTTTTCTGATCGATAACAAAATTTGTGGCCCAATCGAACAGGGTACAGTGTAATTCGGTTCAACGTGTCCTCGATATATTATTCACAGGCTGCGGTGACCTATCTAGCGAAAATTTTGCCGACGTCACCGAAGGGCCCAATTCATTCGGTTCTGTCGATTTATAAAATTTCATTTCAGTTTTCTTCGTTGTGAATATTTTTTTACGCGCTGCACTTCTTATTTTTTTTTTTAATCCGAAATTTGAGACTTCGGAAACGCCAACCTTCTTATAGGTTATTCGATTTTCAATTGTAACTTTCCGACTGCTGAAGGTTATCGTAATCGTCGAAAAAATCGAAATTGAAATATCCTTTTTCGGGAATGGGGGAGAGTATTTTTCAAACAATTAGACATTTGGTAAATTAACGAATAATAATTACAGGCGTAACTCTAATAGTTTGTAATTAATTGTTATTTTATCTTATTAAGAGATTTTCAAAATGTATATTTTTCTATCTGAGTGTAATGGAGTATTATGTGTATACGTATGTATTATTCACGTACGCATCTGTAGGAATTATTTTTTTCGACGTAATCTCTTTTCGTATAAAGTGGAATCGCGTGACTGTTGGATTTTAAAAGTGTTAGGACAGGTTATTTTTCATTTTTTTTTTAAAGCGATTTAAGAAAACGTTTAAAAAAAGTACGTTATTATATACACGAGGTTGTTGGATAACAGTCTCGGGCGTCTTGGCGCTGTGTAAATATTGTTCGGTATTAAAAAGTTATTAAAAAAAAAAAAAAAACAACTTTTTAACGAAATTGTTTATGAGATGTGTCTAATGTATTTCCGGCGTGCAGGTAATTTTTATGATGGATGTGTATTTGTAAGTTTTGACCTTTAGCGGTCGCATCTGGTGGTCCCCAAGTTCATTATTTAAATAAGGCTCTAGCAACTTTAAAGCAATTTTTCCTTTTTATGTATCGCATTAAAAAGTTCACATTTAAACGAGTCGGTTTTTGTCCCCCCCCCCCACATAATTACATTGTATATTTAAATATGTCACACACGGAATAATAACTTAATGATTTAAAAAATGCCAAAACCGTTTTAAAGACGGTTTATTAAAAATTATTATTCGTGAGTCAGCACTTTTAAGATGCATCGTTTAAAATTATCTAAATCGGTTAACCTGACTTTTGGTTTTTCTTCGATATTTTTCCTTAAACCTCGAAATATTTCATCTTCTTCCCCTCTTTTTATCTCTAAATCTCCTTGTTTTTTTTTTTGTTTTTTGTTTTTTTTGAAATAAGACCCCTAATAATAGTATTGTTTATAGTCCAGCGCGGGAGCAGTCAATTGTAAATTTCACGAAATTTTTCTCGGTTTTCGTCATCGCGTTATTATTTACTATAATATGTTAAATAATCTTTAGTTGAAAACGGGCGGCACCTTTGCCTTCCTCTTTATCTTGCGTATTGCAAACATAAAAAGGTCCCGCCCGAGCACGATAGTTAAAAAATGGAAAAATTCGAAACACATTTAAATCGGCTGCAAAAACTTCTCCCGACCAGACTAATAGAAATAAGTTCGAAGTTATTCGAGAAAGTTTTTTAAAACAAACAAACAAAATAACGAAAATACACCGAAAACAGTTTTTGCTTTTTTAAAATTAATTTGTATTCGAAAAAGGATACAAAAAAAAAAAAAAAAAAAAAAAAACAACCAGTTACCCTAGCGGCGCGGTTAGTTGGGTCGGACCCCAGCGGTGTTTCGAGTGAAGTTCAATTTTCACCGTTGCGCGCTAAAAAATATCGGCAATTATTTGCAGCCCAAGCCAATGTTTATAGTTGACGAATTTCCAGATAAATAAAAATAAAAAATATAATAAAAGTGCGCATATTTGTCGCAAAATTCTGTGCGCGCCAGGAATCATTATGATACACGGACTGTAAATATAATTTTTTAAAAAGTTTTTTAATTTCCTTTTTTTTTTTTTTTTTTTATTTTTTTTGAACACTTTATAATAATAATATATACTGCGTCGATACCGAGTATTGGCGTTCGGCGCTCCATGTCTAGTTGATAAAACTTTAAATCACCAGACAAAACGTCGGATTTTCTCGAAATATCTACAAAAGATAATAAACACACGAACATAACGACGACGATAAATGCTTGAATAATTTAAGCGCAAAAACGTATCTCAAAATGCTGTCTGGACACATAATACACAGGACATAGAAAGGGTATTATTTTATTTCGATCCCATACTCGATAATTACGCGAATGCCGTTTAACGGGTCTGATCATTACTTCGGGGATCACTTCGTTGTTCTGGAATTGTTTTTTTCCGTTTAGAATCGCCGCGAAGAGCGGTTCGAAACAAGAGAGTGTTAAATTTTTGTAGCGTCTTTATTTTGTAATAATACCCGGCTCTGCTCTCACGGCGCTGCTGCTTACAATAGCTTTACTAGATTAAATTTTGATCATCACCCGGTGCACTCACTCAGCGTGTCGAGTAGTGATTTTCATCAGTTTTTCGAATTGAAGAGCAGGCCAGGAGAACGACATCTGCAAACTAATTGGGAGTGGTTAAGGTGTTTGGCTACCAAGTCGGAGGTCACGGGTTCGAGACTTGTCTCGTCCCGGATCCAAGTCGCTCCCAAGCTTACCCAGCCTGAAATAATTGGGTACCAGAGAAATTTGGGAAAGTAAAGGCGGCCGAGAGAAAGGAACTGGCCCCCCTACTCTCATTAGTGCCGTTGGGCTTAGTACCATTATGGAAAGCTTAACTTCACAATCCCGACGCCCTGTCAACGGTATGGAACTCACTTTACTTTTTAATCGGAAGACGAGGAAATAGATAAATTCTTCAATATTCACAGCGATTATGCTGAAGTAGCAGAGATACTGTGCAATAAATTCGTTTTATCGGAAGTCAGGAAAAAAAAATAAATAAATAATTCTCGTGTTGTAAAAAAATTTCCAGTTTCGATTTTGCGATAATTTCAATAACTTCTCTATACCAGTAGTCGACGAAAAAAAATCGATAAATAAAGAAAAATTTTTCACTCTACCCGGCTCTTTAATAAAAATTTGAAATCCAAACAATGTTTTTTTGTTTTTTTTTTGAAAATAATAAAACAAAAATAAACACACATATTTTCTGGCGCGATTTAAGGTAAATCGAAGGTGTAAAGAGCGCGTAAATATTTCGTGGCAACTATACAT
Organism: Icerya purchasi; assembly: GCA_039619475.1. NCBI lineage: Eukaryota > Metazoa > Arthropoda > Insecta > Hemiptera > Monophlebidae > Icerya > Icerya purchasi. Next base: position 334,055,100 of record CM077115.1, on the reverse strand, counting down.
GAAATCGTGACCGATTTCGATCGTTTATCGATCTATGCATATCCGATGATAAGTCAGAGTGTCGGCTGCTTAATACTGCTGATGTGTTATTTTTTGCGTTCAATAATACGCGGTAAAATGAACTGACATTATTATTATTCGCGGTCAGAAGCGAAGTACCAACATCGTCGAGTAAACATTAATTTATCGGTCTTTCGGTCGTTTAAGAATGATAGGCGCTCGCTGAATTTACGGCGTCATTTTTATTGACTGCTACGTTAGTTGTAAAAATGCAATAAAAGTTACCGCGGGCAAGTCGGTGAAACATGGCGCAGAATTTTCGGACTGCGTAGTCGATGTACTTGTGGCAGGCGGCGACCTGCGACTCTGGCATGTAGTTGTACGCGTGTTTGTATGCGCATTGTAAAAATTATTCTCCGTACTCTGCGTACTCTTGATAAATAATTTTGCCTTATTAGAACATGGCCAATAGATGTGAAGTCGGCAGGATGTGTGCGTGTGTCTGTCTCTCTCACTAGCGTACGCTCCTCTAGTGTTCGTGAAGTACTACTCTGCGTCAAAATTCTCCGCACTCCGTATTACCGATACACGTAATTTCGTTATTTTCACTCGGGTTTCATGTGCCATTTTCGGTTTTGCACAAGTACGTTAGTACAACTATTCTAGGACGGCGGGGTGTGTAAATACTCGGTTTTGTTGGGTTTTTTTTTGTTTTTTTTTTTAATCTATCGGCTTCCTCGTTCCACTTTATATGTTACGGTTGCGAACTGTTTTGTTGTTCGGGTAAATTTATCAGTTGCACACAGATTGATATACATACACACACGATAAGTTGATAGTACACTTTCGGGTGAAAAAAGTCGTGATGATTCCGATGAAAGTCCGTGTAATGTACGCACTCGTTAAAAGTGATAACATTCCGCGCATCCCATGGAATATCTTATTTTATCGGAACAGGTAATCTTGGAGCGCCGAACCCAGTGCTGTACGTATACGGAAAATTCCTCTCGCCCTTTCTTCAGCTGTTACGTAATAGGCCGGCCTTACGAATGAGAACAAGTTCTGCGACTACTTCCGAAATTCGTGCCTAATAACCCTATACATTACGAAGAGAACAATAATAATCGGCTAATCGCGTGATCATTTAAATTTCGCCCCCCGCCCGCCTCCGCGCAGGTTTTTCCGTATAAATGTCTGTCCAAGTTGTACAGCAGTCTGTCTACGATTCGCGCAATGATGATTGTTCATTGGAGTTCGTGTCTTGGCCTTTTACTCTGCAGTTAATTTAGAGTGTTGTGACCTTATCGACGCGCACATGTCGCCGTGGATTTTCACGTCACTCCGCCACATCTCCTACTCTTCGGGGAGCTATTATGTTTTCGAAATCGACAAAAAAACAATGAAAGTCGCGGCCTTTGATTATATATTCAACTTCATCGATTACCTTGACGGTACGCCGACACTCGTTGTGTAAGCCACCTTTCGGTGTGTAGCGGCAACCGGTGTCTGAGAATCGCATCTTTCGGATTTGTCGAGTTTGATGATATTTCACATTTTTCGTCGCGCAAATGCTTATTATTTAATTTCTACCTCATTATGAGATGGAGCGTTAAATAATAAAACGTAGCTTTTAAAAGGTCAGTGTGAACAACACGTTAGGAAATCAACACAAGCTCCCTCGGTGCATTGCGCTATCTGAGACGGTTCCCGTTTACTTTCATTTTTATCAATAACCATTATATCTTGTTATTGTCGTCTACCTGTTGTCACTGCTTTTGCTGATCAACTTATTGCTGGTTCTTTTTCAGTAGTAGTGTACTTTTAGCACGTGTCCTCTACGTCATTTATGCTTGTTTATTTGTCGATCTTCCGTAAATGAAACAGCAGTCGTCGGAGTTCCTCGTTTATTTTTTTCTATAGGTACCTATCGCGGAAGTATAGCGGACGATAAAACATCGGCCTAAACACGTTTACTGAATCAACGATGGAACAGATGTTGTATTATTAGTTAGCAGTTGGACGCGTATTAAGACGATAATTAATATCAGAGCTGCCGTATCGATGTTTGAATTTTGTACGTCCTTATTCGAGTAGAAGGGGCTCTTCGTACGACTCATTCATAGTCCTGTCCCAGTAATGATACAAAAATAAGTTCAATCAAGCATGATATTTCAGCGCTGAGGATTATTCTGTATAGTTAAAGATAACTATAATAAATACAAAATACAAAAAAAAAAAAAAAAAAAAAAAAAAAAATCTTATTTTTCGCGGTGCAAAAGCACGCCATTTTTCACGCTTTTTTGAACTTTGAAAGTATCGTTAAGGAAATGAAATACGGTTTCATTCCTGGCAAACATCGATCGTTTCACCGATATAATATCACACGGCCGGGAGGGGGGGAAGATAATTTTTCAAAAATTTCAAGCTTGAGGGCCGGAATATAAAAAGTTATGTAAACTCGACTATATTTTTCCTGTAAAGCGGTCCTTTATGCACATGTTTGAGATACGTTTTGGTTCCCCCAACTTTTTTATTCGGGATATTACTTATGTGAACTTCCTTTCTTCTTTTTTCCGGTTTTTAAGCACTAAAGGGTAGTAGAGGGTGTATATAATTTTTTAACCGTAGTTTTTTTGATTTCACGAAAGAAGGCGGCTTCTGCAACTTAATATTTTGAATTTCACTTTTAAAATGTAGTTATCTGGTGATGAGTTGCAAATTTTTTAAGGATGAGTTTTGAGGTCGTTTTAAATTCCATATTATATATTCTTAATACCGCCCACGGTAATCGTTTAACCTGAAAAGTTATAGATACGGTTTTAAAGAGAATTTTAATAGTAATTTATGTTTCATATTTCAAAATTAATAAGTTAAACCGTTGCCGAGCTATTGCATATTTTAATTGAGTATAAAATTTTAGGTAGTTTATGAACTATCTTATCAGGATTATTCCGTTCGTTATATGTGTACTGAATTATAAAGGAAAAAAGTTGCACCCCGATAGAACAATAAAACACTGAGAACTCTGTCGTCTTCGCTCAGAATAATTATAAAACAGTTTTCCGCCCGGTTCAATACCAAATTGTTGGTTTTCGTTCGGTTCTTTTTCTAAATCTGCTCGGTAAATTTAAATATAATTCAGCGCTGACGAATATCGAGATTTTACCTTTTTGCGCTGTTTTTCCGACTGAAACAGTTCTATTAAAAGAGCTTAATTTAAAGAATGAAACCTTAATGAAGGATGAATAATAATTTTTACCATTTCGTTTTGCTAATGGATTTTCTGAAGTTCAGCCCTAATAGAGATGTGCCATCAAAATCGCTAAATTGTTTAATTTTTTCGGATGAAAAGGAACTCGATTTTTTTAATATATCAAATCGTTCGCGACAAAGTGGGGTCACTCATTTATACTTAAAAAAAATTTTATAACGCAAACTTAATCCTGTTTAATTTTGTTAATTTATCGGTCAATCGTATGACAACAAGGACTTTTATTGACATTGTTAGATTTCTGTATAATTTGCAAATGTTGAACTATGTGTTTGTAGCAATAAATTAAAGTTTAAAATTGACATATATTAAAAGATTTAATTAATTTCATACCCGCGCGTACAGGCATTATACAAAGGGGAGCAATTTTGTATAATTTTTTACCACGGCTGTTGAAGGTACTTTTAACAAATTACGGAAAAATATATCTTTTCAAGTATCTACAAAGAGATGAGGTCTGAGGAGTGAGTAAAAAAAACGCGTATCGTATAACCGAATAAGAATGTATCGCTGAATACACATGAAAGTCATTAGACTAGACGTACAGGGGTGAGCAAAAGTCAATGCACAAATTTGCATATTACTGACTTGCCCACTCCGGTACTTAAACCTTAACCAGGTCTATATTACGACTGTCTCAGCACAATAGTACGATTAGCCAGATAAAAATAATTAACTTCATAAGACCAAATAGGTCGGATAAATATATAAAATTTATATGTATTGATAAATTTACGTGTATATGTGTATATATGAATGTGGTGTGTATGCGTATATATGTAAGAGTGTGTGTGAAATATATATCTGTTTTCGATGTTGTATGTATGTAAGCATGTGTGCGTGTTGTGTATGTATTTGCATGTATACATATATGTACGGATATGCATACATACGTGTGTATGTGTGGATACGATTGTCGAGCGACTATTTCTAATAAACGTGTATGTTACACTTCTCCATTTTATCCTTCTATTAAAAAAAACGTCTGAAATTTTTTTTAAGAAGAAGGTATTAAATTGAAATAATAAAATAAGAAATGGAAGTTTTATTTAAACAAATTTTCTTATATACTAAATAATGAATGTTACGTAAATGACGGTATATTGTCGGTATTTCCCAAGAAATATCACGTTTGAAAAATACAATGTCAACAATGTGTATAATTTATTAATCCCGGATTTATATCGATATATAATTCTAGTAAACATTGATGATGATCATTTGCAAATAATGTATAGACAAAACGATAAAGGATATAGATCACACACTGGGTATGTGTTTATTACGGAAATGGTAAAATTAATATTTATCATAGTATGTATTCTAATGTAGCGCTTCTTTTCGGTGAGTGATATATTGTTCGCCTTTAATCCCCATTCATTGATTTCCCGAAAGTTCAAAAGCAAACAAATAGTTATGATTGCGGAATATTTGCTACACGATGTGCGTGAAAATGAACTAGACTGAAAATATTTGTTTTTAGGTAATTATTGCATAAATGTAAATTATAGTAATTGCTATTAAAACATACTTTATAGGAATAGAATGCTAAGTGAAAAATGCAGAATGTTATTACAAACTTAAAATCAGATTTTTTTGTTTTGAATTTAGTATTATGTAAATTGAAAATTATCGTTATCTTTAACATAACATACGGAATCCTCAACGCATGAAACATCATGCTTAACTGACCTTGTTTATGCTGAATTCACGAATTAATATACAAATTGTGTCTTTCATCTGGGATCTTTTTATTTTTTCTTTTTTGTTTTATTTTGCCTTTTATTTATTATTTATTTAATTTTGCTTTGTTGTTTTATTGTTATTTTATTTGCTTTTAACTTTTTATATATGTAATTAAATTTGTTTGTTGCGCTATTCCCGCTTTACAGTGTACTTGAAGAATTCGTTACGATAATAATAATAATAATAAAGATTTGATTTTAAAAAAAAAATATACGAGTACGTACGATACAATATTTTTCTTTTTCTCATTTAATGGATTCCTTTGATCCCATAATAATAATCGTTGTAAAAAGGGACACTCACAGACTCAAACTTATAAGTAAATGAAATTAATGAAATTAAGAGTCTTCGTAGAAATGACTAGCAATTAGGGAATTAATAAAATGAATAGAGCAATGAAACCGAACGATAATTATGTCGATTGGCATCGGTCGCTGAGTCAAAAAAAAAAATTATTCTTACGGGTGCTTGAAAGAAATCGAACGGACAATCAGCTAAGCAGGTGTAAAACCTCTTTTTCGATAGGTTTTTGTGGAATCTCAAATAAATTTCATACTTTATCATGTGGTTACTAGGAGTAAATTTGTTCGTTTCTTGGCTCTTGATCACACAGAAAAAAATAAAATTAGAATAAAGGGACTATATTTTTTCCTTTATTCGGAGATTTTATTTATTTATTTATTTATTTATTTATTACTATTATTATTACTATTATGGTTTCTATATGATTCGATTTTTTATACTGCTTTTATATTGTAGTTCAGCGTTATTTTGGAAACAACTATAGAATTAGAAAAAAAAGAAAAAAAGTTAAACTGTTCATTACATTGTTATTTGATGAAAAATTTATTGGCAGATATACAGCGACGGTAAAGATGAAATCAATCCAGACCAGTTTCGAGAATTGCTACTTATGGTCTACAAACTTGCGATGGATCACTACCCAGAGGGTCCACAGTCTTGCCGGCAAATTTTCACCACCGTTAAAGCAGTTGTCGATTCAGCGGTATGTGATTTATTTTTTACATACTTAACTTTAGCTAATTGGAACTTCTTCTTCCTCTCTTTTTGTTTACTTATTCAAACTCTTTTTTGTTCGAGATAGATTTGTATCAAAAAATACGTCAGTAGCAACGGGAGAGAAAATTGCCCTTATCAAATGTGCATGGAGAATACTATTTTGCGACGAACAAAAAATGTTGGTAATTTAAAAAAAAAAAAAAAAGTGTTTGCAGTCTGAATGCTGGAATAGTTTTTTAATACGCTCATTCTGGATGACCGAAATGAGGAGTAATATGAATTTTATAAGAAACTACCGGAAAAACGCGGTACGAAGAGGATGTGAAAGAAAAGAAAATTCACGTTGACACATATCGAAAGAATGATATTACTGATCAGAGCGGTGATGATAGAAGGAAGGCCAGAAATGAATTTTATACGGGTAGGATAAAACTACAGATATCCATTAAGTGTAACTTGCGCGCCGGTAGTGTAGAAAACCAATTGCACCACCGTATTATCGTTTGTTCAGAGAGTAAAAATACTGCAATTTCCGTTCAATAGAGATGGAATTTCGAAAAAAGATAATTAACTAAGCGAAACTTTGAACAGTGAATCGGGTTAAGTTCCTAAGAAAACCCCGCTAGAAAATTTCACCATCCGCGACACTTTACAGTAGTAACTTTAAAAATAAGTAAACCTAATGAGAAAACTGGCGAAAAATGGAATCACTTATAAGCAACACTCTAGTACCTCCATCTAGTGAGAAACTATGGAACCCTATAGTTCTTGGAAAACTCGCTCCTCCTACGATTTCTTAGAATTCTTTCAGCTATTTTGCCAAGTTGTGAGGACTCGTATAAAACGAGCCGCTGCTGATAGTATGGATCCTCTGACAGTAGCGCCCCTCCTAATGGCTACGAGGAAAACTATTTTGTTCACTTATACGTGTTTTTTATCACTACTACTATCGCAAATGTACACCACTTATGCGTTACGAAGTTACTTTCTTCTGGTTTCTTATAACGTACTTTATCGTTATATTCGACTACAAAACTTATATTGATCTCACACCCCTTATACGCCGAAAATCAGGCAAAAACTATGGTGGTTCTAATAGAATTAAAATGTATAATTTCGATTTCCTAAATGAGATAAATCTGTTTTTTGATGGTAATAAATAGCAGTTGCTAACATTTTTACGCTTTTGTATTTTTTAAAACGTCACACATTTTTATGTAATGATTAGTTTAAAAAATACATTCACTAAAACAGTAACATTTACAAACATATTAAAGAATTTTTTATAATTAATGTATTAATTTATGCGCCTAAAACTGTGAAAATGAATGCACTAAATGTGGGTATAATAAATAATCTCAAAATAGTTTTAAATGATGATACATGGATTTTGAAAAAAAAAAAAGAAGCTAAATCACTAAATTGTAGAACTTATAGAAGACGTTTAAAGTTAAAATCAAAGGCCAGAAATCGTACAGCACCTTCCTATAGTAGCTAAAAGCTTAATTTTTTTTTTTTTATCAACGTATATTCATCATTTGATTGTAGAAAAAGTATGTAACCCTAAGAAGTATAAAATTAAAAGGTCCAGATTTATATATATATATATATATATATAAAAAATGAAAATGAAGTTTAAAAAAAATAATAGTTACAGAAGGGAAATTTGTTTTTAATTTTTCATCCACAAAATGCCGCAAAAATACAGAAGTTCGATATTTATGAGATTTGAGAGTCAGAATTTAGGAAAATACGCATTACCGAAGTTCAATTTCGAATTCAACCGAATAGAAAAATATTACAGGTTTTGACGCAGTACGTGAGAATGCTGCCGCGATCTATTTATAATGTATTTATTTTTGCTATAATGCGTCTCGTTCAACTTCGTATGAAAAAATTAAATAACGTTGAAACAGATAATTTCCCTTCGCATTTTAACTTCATGCGTGATATTCCGCTTAATTATAACAATGAATTAGATTGCGTTTTCAATCGATATAACGATTCTATTCGCAGTTAATTAAATGGTATAAGTAGTCATCCTAATCACGTTTTTCTATGGATTAATTAATGAGAATTATTAAAACGGTCTTGTCAAATATTCGAAATATTTTATTGTAAAAGATCGCGTAATTTTTTATGAAGAAGAAAAATACGTGTTGCGGCTTGTCGAGGTTCCACACATTATTGTTCAATACCATTTTTCTCTTAAAGTGTGTCTACAAAAAGTTGGAAAAGCAGATGGTTATGTATAGTTCGTATTATTCATTGATTTATTAACGCTCTTTTCGTGAAAAAAATTATTTATCCAGAGCCCGTGAGTGCAACGAATCTCTTAGATGCGCCGTCTCCGGTATCTAGAGAATATGCTATCGCATTTTGTAGTGAAATATGCAATATGAAAAAAAAAAGAAGTGCGTTAATTGTCGAAGAGTACTTATATTGTCGTTACGTCTAGTAATGAAATATTAATTAATGATAGTTGTTAAATTTCCAATGTTACGTGTCCCAGCCATGCAGCATAGTTGGGTGGTTTCGCTTTTTTGTTTATTATGAAGAATAAGACGACACAAGGGGGCGCAGGTCTGTATCCGAAAATCAGAATGCACAGCAGTGAAGGTACATGAGCGAGTTACGCCTTTCATTGGGCGTAACATTTAGATTTGCATTTTTATTTGTAAGCAGAGTTCCTTGTGTATTTATTATTATTATTATTAGCTTTTTGTGTTGTTTTGTTTTATCCGGTGCTCTAATAAAATTTGTTTATACGGTTATCTTCATTGAACGTTTTTTTTTTTGTTTTTTTTTTTTTGTTTTTTTTTTAAACGAATGAAGAGGTATCTATGTATTTCTTTCTGCGCGTATATATGTGTGCTTATTCATGTTTTGTTTTAAAAACATCAATTTCGAGAATTTCGCACTTATCCTTGGTGTTCAGTCATTCGTTTAAAAATAACCGATTTATAACTCTTATCGGAAACTGATTTCGATTATTTTTTTCGCTTTCGAATAACAAAATTAATCGCTGCTGAAATAAACATTCTTCAAAGAAATCGCGATTTGCTCATCGCAGTAAAAAACGGATTGCATTTTCTTGTATAAAACGAAAGGTACTTGCGTGACATAAACTCTGGCGATACTTCTAATAGTCGAATGTACTCTAAACGTTTACGAGAATGCGTATTTCCATTAATAGAGGATTTCAAAAAAAAATATATATATATATATATTTTAGAGCGGAAAGTAATTTTGAATTTTACACAACCATTTTGTATATGGGCAATTTACACATCGATGCCTATTGACGATTTACATGACAATCAGTTAATTATTATTCTAAAGTCAAAATGCACGATTTTAATGTTTTTTTCATTTAGGAGAGTTTTTTTTTTTTTTTAAATGCATATACCATAACATATGCACGTAAATTGCTGTCATTCATACATTTTTCTATATTTATGTTTCATTTTTGATACAGACAGATTATGTATATTTTAAAGAACAGTCTTTTCGTGCAAAATTTACGCTTTTCTAAATTTCTTCCTAGAATAAGGCAAACACGAATATTTTATTTATATTGGTGACATTTAAATTTATTTATTTATTTTTATACATACATGTAAGTCTATATATATGTGTGTGTGTATATATATATATATAGTAGAACCTATCTGATTTTTATTTGTTTTACTTCGTGAAAGCGTCCTTCAAGCGATTTATTCTTCTACGCATTCTTCTAATAGTATTATTCTATTAATCCATTCCCTTATTTCTAACTTACTACCATTACGTTCTATTCTTATAGATTTTTTATAGGTTCCTAGTCACCCTGGCATTGAGCGCAATGACACGGCGGATTGCCTAGTTAGGACGGCTGTCCTCAATGGCCTTTTTTCTATAGCTATTTTCCAGCTTCAGACTTAATCCTTCTTTCCCCAATCAATCGTTTCAAACTTTGGTCGAATAGAAATGCCCTTCCTTATTTTCTAACCGTGCTGCGCACTATCTTCTCATACAGCCGGCACTCAGTCCTCTTTCAGTCGTCGTTCTATTATTTCTTCCTTAATCAGATTAAGAATTAATCATTCTCTTCTCCCCACATCTAGTTTATCTACTTTTTATTATCCCCTCCAAAACACTGATTTTCCTTTTGATCGTGATGCAAACCACGTTTTCTTCGAATGTTCCCTTTTGTATTCGGAAATCTTGTTTCTAGGTCTTCCGGTTCCTTACCTCTATCCTTTTCTTCCCATCTCCAGCTATAATTCCTTTACTTTAATCCATTGTTCTTTCCGTCTCCTATCGTCTCAAAATCTAAATTTCTAACATAATACATCTAAGTGGTTGGGTCAATGTCATCAAGGACCAGTCGCCGAAAAAAAAAAAAAAAAAAAACGAACCAAAAAAAAACTTTTATATAAGTCATTATAAAAATGTATTAATTTAAAATGCAATTCTAATAATAACAATTACACAAGTGATGCCCAGTAACTCTGTAAATAAAGGATGGTTCATATAATCGTTCGTTTTCTTTGTTAAATGATACCACGAAGTTTAAATCAAAACAATATTAATACATATTATTGAGTACTTTTATTATACATATGTATGAATAATGTAAAATAAAGGAAAAAATAAAAAAATAATAACAAACAAATAAAACCTGATCGCGAACGTTTGGGATCTGGATTTTAAGACGTTGTTTTTTATGATATTATATAATTTTATTTCAAGTATATAAGCAGGTGTCAAAATTTCGCGCAAAATTAAGCGTATAAACAAATTGGAGACTGATCGATCAGCCGGATAAAAGTATTACGTTATCGATTGCAGGAAAAACCCTCTACGAATTAAAAAGATGGCACTATGAATTAAATTTTAATTGTATAAATAGATTTCAAAATATTACCTATTCGTAATTGAAGAAAAAATAACGATTTAAACAAAAAAAATAACGATTTAAAATTTTTCCTGAAGCGTAGCTTTCTGCTACGAGATCGTGAAAATATTTTGTTTTGGGTAACCGATCGGTAAATTGATTATCTACGATAATCAAACTGAAGAAATGTTTAATATTTCATTTATGAAATCAACAAAATTTATTATTTCCCTCTATGTGTTACCGTATATAACGTACCTGAGAAAATTACAACACTACGTTGGAAACATTGGCCGGGCGGAATATGAAATATTTATCAACCGCAGAAAATATAGGAAACTAAAAAGAAATTTTAAAGAAAGCGGTCAGTCTGATATGTTTCATACGCTGAATATTCCTCATCTGTATGTTACATTGACTAAATATTATATTATTACTAAACAAAAACGTTTCCTGTAATAAAGTAGTTTTCACGCAATATTCTCTTTCCGTAAATGTGCTTACTGATCTTATTTACAGAATGATTAAAAACTTTTTAGTGAAATGTAAACACTGCGGAAGATACACAATTTTTTGTACTTTTTGCTTACGTTTCACAAAATCCGAGTTTTGTTGGTTATCTCTAAATGGCGAGAACTGTCCATATACAAACACACGCCCGGGAAAAACGTGACGGGCATCTTGTAAGTTTGGAAAAGTGACATTTAAAGTTTTTTCTTTATTGTTTTCTGGAGAGAGAAAAAAAAAACAACAAAAAAATCTTAATTGTATATATTTATATATATATATATATATATATATTTTATTTAACGAAATAAAACTGCGACCAACTTATTATACGGTTTCCAAATTAATTTTTTTCTTTATTAAATTCAAACAATGTACTTCGCATGTTTTCAGTTTCACAAGAAGCAGATATTAAAAACGAGTTACTTGAGTAACTGGATCATGCACAATTGTCCGCGATTGATTGTGTTACTACACAGATATGTTATCCATGTACTTTCAACCGGATACCGGAGTATTATCGAAAATCCTCAGATGGAACCTTCGGTAAGTTTTAATGTTTAAAATTAACGAACTGCCGTTATCGCGTATATTTTATTCTGTCGCGCAGTGTATTTATTTGAAGCACATTTTGGTACTTTAACGCCTGCATTGAATGTTGATCTCCTCTTAGATTTGTCCACGAGTAAAAAATTGCTAAAATCGCTAGCGTAAAATCCGATAGTATCGTAATTCTTTTACTGACTTTTTTAAATCGAATTTTTTATTGTCATTTTGAGCTGTGCGTATGAAGCTAATTTTAACTAAACGCTTGTTAGAATTGGTTATACAGTTAGCGAAGATAGAAGTAATATATTAATAAGGAAAACTGATTTTATCTAGTAAAAACTAGTCCGAATAGAACCGATCGCAAATGGCAGTTGCTTATATCGCTTCATTTATTCGATGCATCATTTACGAACTTCTTTATTTTGTGTTCTTTTCGTTGTTTTTTTTTTTTATTTTTTATGATATTAGTTTCAACTTTTGAACAAGTTGAATGGATGGTTCCTTCTTGACTGTGAACAAATCAATATTACTCAATTCTCAGACAAAGTAGAAAGACTTAAAGGTTTATCAAAAAAGACATTAAAGAAGAAAAAAAAAAAAAAAGGAAAAGAAAATCCTTATTTCTTCGCCGTTATTTTTGAAGAAAAAAATAATCTACTTTGAATTGCTTTGCAAAAAAGTAAAGTTGTTGCGAATTCTTGGACACCATTATAATATAGCCTGTCATCACGTGTCAACCAAAAAAGTTTAGGTTACTTGATATTATAATGTTCACTTTTCTTTCTCTTTTTTTTTTTTTTTCTCAAATTTTTCTACTGCTTTCCGAAATTTACGTATTTCTGAATTTTTATGAAGTTCTGTTTTATTCATATAAAATATACTGCGGCGGTCAACTATTACCAATAGTAACAAAAAAATTACATTATTTTCGTACAATTCTGGTAATCAGGGAGTTGGGAGGGTTTGGACCAGGAAAACCGGGAATTTAAAAATTATATTTGAGTGGTCGCTATGGCATCTTCTACATTTAGGAACTTGTCAACACTATTTTTTGTTGTAGGTAGTAAAGTACCCTTGTATTATGACTAAATTTACGGGAAGTGGTTTGCATTCTAACCATCAATCTATGTAGATTACGAATGGGTCACACACACACACAAGTTTTTGTTGACAGACAGGTACAGAGAACTTGTGACAATCATGTTTCAGTTAGTTTCGCGGAGAATATTAACCACTTGTTATTATTATTATTATTATTATTATTGACTGTATGAAATATGTAAGCAGCAGGCCCCGGTGTTGTACATTAAATTGTTAAATATGAAGCTTTATTCGTCTTTTTTTCTGCATTATTTACTTGTTTGTGGCGAGAAGTCCACAAAGTTAGTTGTCAGTTTTATTTAAAAAAAGTAAGATAATCATTTAATTTATGCGAAAAGCTTTGTTACTTTTTTGTTTTATTTTTTGTTTCTTTTTGTTTTTCTGTTTCCTTTTGTGTCGTTCACTTTTCCAGTATTTGCTGTTTAGTCGAGTACAAAAGTCTAACATATCTTGGACTCGGTCTGTACAGTTTGGTTTTCCTAATGATTCAAAACTGGCATCCGTGGGATTAATACATTTACGGTCATGTGTGTCTGCATCATTTATTGTTTCATTTGGAACATTATGTGGGTTCACTGACCGGCATCATTCCGAAATCGACTGGATAGTGGCCAAGTTGCTTACGCAGGGCAAAAGAAACAACAAAAAAACATCAATCTTTCAATAACGTAGAATGTATTTCCATTTTTCTTTTTAAAATTTTACCTTGTCCGGATTTCTCTTTACCGTTGTAAATAATCCTGAAGTTTTCCGAATTGAAATCTTCATGCCCTTGCCATCTTGTTTCACATACTCCGAAGATGTGAAGTTTTGCTTTTCCATTGACGTCCTAATTTCCGCTAATCTACCAGCCGTGACTAGAGTCCTCACCTTCCGAGAGCCAATTCGGACTTGCTAGAGTTTTCCAGTGGTGCACCCACGCTGCCTGCTTGCTCACACCAGTGTACGACCAGAGTCGTATATTTCACACCAACGGACCTGCTGAAATCATCCAGGATATACATTAAATAGAATACCGAAAAGTTAATACGATCAGAGATATCAAAATAATAGTATGTTTGATAGATTAAATCAAATTGCCATCGAAGCAATCATTCGTGAAAGTTTTTTTTTTCTTTTTTTTTCTTTCTTTTTTTTAATGCAATTTCACCTCATTTAATCTCGAGAACAAAATCCACATTAATGCTAATGAATAAGAGTAGCGAAAAAAATAAACGATCGAATGAAAGACAAATTGAAGACTTAATAAAACCGTAAAAACTGATTATACTAAATCCGCAAACACTATTGAAGTTACCCGGTAACTTAAAAAAAAAAAAATACGAAATAATCATAGAAATTTATTACTAATTGTGATCCAATCCCCGATACAACTTTAAATATAGTAACTCTTTCGTATCGGAAATATCTGATTGATTAATACCGCGATAATAGTCATTTTGTAAGATTACCCGGTAGAGGGAGCAGATGAAAATAAACACATACGACAAATACGGAGACTATTTACCATTTTATCGCTTAAAATGAAATAAATAAATATGTACCGCGCGTTATTGTGTTTTTTCTTAGCCCAATTTTGTCATACTATAAACCGCTGTTGCCGAACGAAAAAATCGCGTATTATTTGTTCAACGCAGTTTTAAAAAACTCACGTTTGTTTCGAAAACGGTGATAGCACATATTTTTGCTGCGCTCAGTGGCGCTCGAACGAGTAAGATTGGTATAAAAAGTGTTTAAAACGAGAACGAATTATAGTCAATTATTAATCTTTTCTGTATATTACGTTTATTTTTTTCTCTTGAAGTATCAGTAAAACAACAATTTATGGCAAAACTTCTAACAGATTACAGTCATCTACAGTGCAGTTGAACATTGATTTGAAGAGAAAACTGATTTACTTTTTCAACTGCATGCTAGTTGCGTTCGGAGCGCTAGGTAATTTTCGTAATGTGTCCACTATTCGGAGCGCGGAGAAAGAATTTTTTAAGTTTGAAACCTGAAATTACATTCTTTCGTCACATTCCGTACCGGCTATCAATATATACATACTTAAAACTAGGACAAATGTATCAATAACATTTGGAACGTTGAAAATTTCACAGAGATCTAAAAGCTGATAAATAACCTTTCAGGTCGAGAAACAATCGATAATCCGAATTTGCATCTATTAGGAGGAACCTATACTCGCCATTAGAATTCGAAATTTTAAAAAAAAAAGCGAGCGATCGGAAAACTCTATTGTAATAATTCCGTCAGAATGAAATTTGCCGTTTCTCATTTTTTTTTTTTGTCTTCATTTTTTAAAGTTTTCTAGAAAATTTTTCTAATATTTCGGAAAGTAGTTGCCGAGACAACAGAAACGTTATGCGTGTGTAGTCTCGTTCATATTAATTTGATAATAATTGTTTCGTTTCGTGCGGAGCGATTAATGCGTGTTTTAACTGTAACTGTTGTTTTATACGTTTGATTTAATGAAATTTAGTTGAATTTAAAAAAGAAGAAGAAAAAAAAAAGAAAGAAAATGGAGGAAACGACGAAAAATGTAAAGTAAAACGAATTATTTTACTCGCGTTTCGGTTTAAATGTTAAGATATGATGCGGATAATAATGAACGTTTTCTTCTGGGTCATTACACTTTTGCAGCAAAGCGTTTAAGGCATATATGAAGGAGTACGGTTTGCGTTATCATGTTCTCCTGCTCGCATAAACGTAATTATTCCTCCGTAAATTAATTAAGTTCATAAATTTAACTGCACGAAGAGAAAAATTGCGCCACACAGCATGACAGCAGCAAATGTGGGTGTGATCTGCACGTGCAAAAAAAGCTCGCTTCCGCATGTGTCCTCTCTCATCATCTTCGTTTGCAGATAATAAAGATAAAATAGTACGATTGCCGGTACTTACTGATACTTTTGTTTTTAAATCGCGTCGAAAATTACACGGTCGCCATTGTTAAACGTTTCATATGTATCCCCCCATACGAGATTATTGGAGTTTTTCCGTTTATTCGAATTCTGTTCGCTGCAGCTGAATCAGTAACCATTAAATGATTAGAATTACGCATTGTTTCAAATAGTAGGAGTAACAACAATTATTTCTATGTTATCTCACACTTGTAATTTTTGTTAAATTTTCCGGAGGAACAATTTTGAAAGTTCTCTTCATAGATAACTGTGCCGAATAAGAAATTAAATTCCGAAGGTGTGCCCATCGAAAAAGAGATATGCACATATTTCTCACTTCTAATTGGCGCGCTTTTCTCGTCAACAAATTTTTTTGAAAAGTTTCAAAAAATTAGTTTTAATTTCCTCGTTAAAATGTTCATCTCATATAACGAATTTCCGTTTTTTCCGCCTAATTCGTCAAAATAATAAAGTAATTGTTTGGCTTTAGACTATATGGCATTCTTATTTCAATCTCTACGTAATAGAATTTGGTTTTATTTTTATCTTTTTCAAAATTGTCTTTTCGTTACTTTCGTCTGTGTGTATATATATAAAATTGTGTGTAGCATTACTTATAAATTCGCCTAATTTTTTTCGTATAGAACATATTTTTCAATTCAAAAAAAAAAAAAAAAAAAATCTTTAATTTTACTTTATTTATATTTTATCGCTAATTCGGCTTATAAAGAGGAAGAAAAAAATTGTGGATGGATGTGTTGTACTTTATTCCTTTTTAATAGATCATATTTTTTTTTGTAATGGTACTTTTTTCGGCGACACGATAATCAGAAATAATTTTTCAAAATAGACTTGCAACGTAATTTTTAAATGGTTGGCTGGGGTTGATATATTTTCAGATCTAATTATAATTATGAACACTTTTATTTATTTTTTTTTTTTTGAGCACATATTTTAGAATAAACATTCAAATGACAAAATCATACACAATGCTCAATTTTTTTTTTTATCTGATCATTTTACCTAATTTCATACACGGTGGTTTTCGCGCATAAAGCTATTTTTGTCAAATGTATTTAAATGTGGATTTTTTTAATTTCTCTCTTTTGTCTCTTTAAAACCGCCAAGCTCTGTACGCTAACGTTTTTTTATTTGTTTATTTTCGACAAATGGGGCCACTCATGAAAAATTTAGTTTTTCTTTTCTTTTTTCTTTCTTGAGAGGGTGTATTCTGGTCTAGAATTTTGAGAAAATCTCTCTCTTTTTTTTTTTTTTACATATTCTTTTTAAGAATATACCGTCGAAAGAAAATTTTAAAATTTCAGTAATTTACAAAGTTCTAGCCTGACCATTTGTAGGTATGATTTATATTACATAAACACATAAATATAGGTAACCGCGAACACTTAAAAATCGATTAACCGAAGATAACGTAATACTGAGTAATGCCCTCGGTTGGCAACCCCCCACCCCAGTTAAGGGGTTGGATGTTTTTTTTATGTCTATAGCCAACAAAGGCGACCTACTCAGCTATAAAGCTGTAGGTTAGTTTTTTATTTTATTTTATTTTATTTTATGTTATTTTTTTGGGAATGCCGTCTAAGAACGTTTACCCAATCCAAAGGAATATTAGTTGGAGGAGTTAGAATTTAATTTGATTGGATACTGATATAATAAAAGAAGAAAGGACGGAATAACTTGTGCAGAAGGAAAGGTCAACACGAAGGGAACGCAATAGGGAATCAGAAACCCTAGTCCCAACAGATGCGCATATGAAGTATTCCGTAAGGAGGGAAGAGCACTCAGATAAGAAATATTTTTTTTGAAAACCTTTCGTGTTCAGTGTTCAGCTCAGCTCTATTTAGCTTCAATCTTTAAGAAACGTAGATGTGCCTACGCTGCTCACAGTTTGAAAATAAATCATTTCGAGTGTTGTATTTAATTTTTGTGTGTAAAATGTGAAACGAATTATTCGGTACTTGTAGCGTTATCTTTTGACGATGTTCGAGTTCGAAAATATTCTCCCTGATATTTTATTAATTCACGATCTCTCAGACATTGTTCTAATTTGCGGTCGCTATATGGTTCCGTCAAGGTTGCTTATTAGGCCAAAACCAAAAATCCCTATGCACGTTCGTTAGAACAGTCTCATCAGGTAGAGACTGCGTTGGTGTAGTCGTAGTAGTCGAAAGCTAAGACAGTAATATGTGCCTGGACGCATCCATATTGTGTGTCGAGTAACATCGAGTCGAGGGAAGATTGTAAAAAATCCTGCTAAAATCAGATGTACATGATGGAACATGGATAATTGAAATTTTAAATATATTTTTTTTTTCTTTAGACAGATGCCATTTTGTGTGGGGGGGGGGGATTCGTTTTCTCTTAGGTAGGCGCTATAACGACATTCTTACTAATTAAGACTTTTTTTTTAAATTTTATTTTAGATCACCAGAAGGGCTCTATAATAATCGTGTCAATCAAACCGTTCCTTATTTTTTAATCCCCAACTATACCAACTTATAACTTCTTTGGCTTTAATTTTTTTTTTCAAACATTTTTTGTATATTTTCAAAATATCAATAAACATCTTCCAAAAAAAAAAAAAAAAATGGATAGTAAAAATATTTTTTATAAACGCCTAAAATTTATGCTCCTAGACCAGAATACCCTCTTAATGCAAACGTAATATAATAACAAAAGTAGAGAATGTGTGTATTTCATTGGTTACGATGATTATAAAAAATGAATGTACTGAGGATGATAATTATATGCGAAAATGTTCTAAAAAATGACATCTTCTTTGAATGCACGTCTATATTCATAGAATGATCTCACTTTTAAGCACAACTCCTGAATCTTGATTTGCCTACTCCATATAGTGTGCTTCGTTTATTTTTTCACTTCCATCCCCGGCGATCATTCCTATTATAGCGTCTTTCATTCCTTCTATCTCCAATAGTATTAAATTTTAATACGTTTCTCTCTCTCTCACTAATATAATCTAATACTGGGTAATGCCCTCGCTGGCGACCCCTTCCCACAAAATTAAGGGGGGCGGATGGTTTTTTTTTTTTTTTATGAATATAGCCAACAAAGGCGACCTAGCCAACTACAGAGTTGTAGGTTAGTTTTTTTATTTTATTTTATGTTATTTTTTTGGTCAACACGTAGGGAACGCAATACTAGTCCCAACGGATGCGCGTCTAATATATTCCGTTCGATAAGGAGGGAAGAGCACTCAGACAAAATATGGTTGGAGTCACCTTTAAAGTAAGGCAGTGTGGACTTGGAGCAAGAGAAAAACGATAGAATGTGGCAGAAGCGCAGACGACATATCGCTAAGTGTTCGGAATTTAGTCTAATGGAAGATCGAAAATGGTGAAAAATAAATAAGAACTGCTGTTATAGAAGAAAGATTCAAAAAGCAAGTAGTACTATTTGAACGTGTGTGAATACGTAATTGAAAAAAAGGATGCTAAGGTATTTTATTATTGGCAACGTTTAATTGGGCGACTTGGAAATATGTCGAAATAAAAGGTATGTAAAGAATTAGAAAGCATTTAAAACGTGCCAAATATGAAAGCGAAAGCAAGAGATTATAAATAGGTAGAAATAATTATTAAAAAAAGAAATAAAAGATTGAGAAAATTAAATTAAAAAGAACTTGGATAGATCGTGTATCGGGGACTAGTAATCTATTGAGAGTATAGTTTTGGAAAGAAGTGAGAAGGAACTCAAAAAGTGGAAAAAGAAAACGAATAAAGAAAAGTGGATAAACAATAAAAAACCAAACGAAACATATTCTAAAACAGAATATAAAATATCTAAGTGCACGGGAATAATTACGGTTTTAATTACGTTTAAAAAAGTAAATCCCGTTTTTGGGTTTAATATTGGTCGGAATAATGCCTGTTGGTCGATTATCATCTTGTGGCTCACATCGGTTTTAAATCAGCCAATTTTTGTATTACTAAATTTAAAACCCTACCCATCTGCATTTTCGCTATGTTAAAAACAGCGTTAATCATTAACTTGTCGCTTCTTTCATCGTCGGTTCATTAAAGTTGATTCATTGATATTTTAAAATTTACAAATGATTCGTAAGCTTTTGAGGGCGGCTGAAAATATAAAATTCAAATTCTATTGTCACTGTTCGATATCTTATTATTATTCATAAAGCGTAAAACGCTAATGTCATTGTTTGCTGTAAAGTCTTTTGCTAAATTTTCGGCTAATTTTGCAACCTTTACTTTTGCTTTCTTCCCTTTTGTTCCCCAATCAAACAAACTTTTTTCCACTTACAGTACGCAAAACAATTTTTGATGTAATACTTTAATTATTGTACAGTGACTCTTAACATTACTTTTGAAAAAGATACTAACGGGTCCTGTTAGTTCGTTTCTCATCTTATTATAGATATATATATACACGCTGCAATGAAAAAATTCGATGTAAAATAAAAATCGCTAAATGTCAGTTAAGAAATCGGGCAAATATTTCAATTCGTGTAATAATTATTTTACTGTTGCAGGATCTAGAACTGACCACACCGGTCCTTGAGAAAACCATATCGTTCGAAGCGCGCCAACCGCTTTTGCCGCTATCGCAAGTTTGGCTGCTAGCAACAACATTGCCTCAAATCTATATACAACCAACGTGCCACACATCGCCAATTACATCGAAGAATTTTTTGTCGAAAATTGTACGAATTTTATATTGAAGATTTAATTAAATTTTAATTATCGATAGCTTTCAAATTTGAAAATTTTCGACTCTGCTGATCCGTAAGATAACGCGACTACGCGGAGTACTGTTCATCAGCGATCTCGATTTAATTTCCCGTTTATAATTCTTATTTTGATATTATTCGTCTTTTTCAGTTATTCTAAATTTTCTCTTCGACTTTTTGTTTGCCGCGCGCTTGGTCACTCTTTTTTATTTCGATTTGCATAATTTTTTTTGCCACGCTAATCAATTTTTTTTCAGCTTTCACTGCACAACAATGTGTTCTCCGTTTAATACACATATATATATATATATATATATATATGTATGTATGTATGTATATATGTATGTATGTGTGAGATACCTCTAATTGAACTGAAATGGTTTGAAAGTAACGGAATTGATTTCATCTCGTAGTAAATGTTGTTATTTTCACATCAGGAAAGAATGGGCTAGGTAAAATTTTTTGGACAGCCGTGGGAAAATTTTTAATTATTTCATTTGACGCATCGCCGTCTTCTTGTAACCAGGAAACAAAACGTCGTATTTCAGTTTTTTCTGAAATTATTTTATTTTTTTATTATTTTGATACACGCATCGCCAGCAGCAAACCAAGTAGTTTAGTAATAATAAATAATAATTCAGGAATTAATTACAGGCTGGTTAAAAGGAATATATTGTTATGATAGGATTCGAGTAGTTAATGATGAACGGTAACAGGGTTACAGGAAAATGTCATGATGCAGTGATTTCCGGTCCGCGGAATTTGTTATTATGCCGTATCGGCCCATAAGTGATGGTGAAAAGCGTACTAATCGATTGATGCTTGTAAAAATTATAGTAACAGTACACATCTCAGGTGTGGAGCCCCTAATATACGAGTATATATATATATATATATATATATATATATATATATATATATATAATAGTAGAGTAAATCCCATACCTTTTAGCAGGGTGTCGAGGGTTGTGAAGTTAAGGTTCACAGTGTACTAAACCCAACGGTACTAATGGCGAGTAGGGGGGCCAGTTCCTTTTTCTCGGCCGCCTTTACTTTCCCAATTATTTCAGGCTGCGTAAGTTTGGGAGCGATTCAGATCCGGAACGAGGCAAGTCTTGAATCAGTGACTTCTGATTTAGTAGCCAAGTGCCTTAACCACTAGGCTACCACGCTACCTATATATATATATAATTCGGTCATTTTGGCCTCGCAAGAGGTTGTATCCCTTGACCCTTCTTGCTTATATTTCTGCCTCTTTCTCTTCTATACTTTGTATAAAATAATCAAAATTTACAACTTAATTCTTAGGCCGGCCCCCATTAGATTTTATAACAAAAAAATGTTCCGATTTTATATAACAAAAAAAAAATAAAATAACAAATACAACCAATAATTTATACCACAAATTTTATTAAACCACCGAAACAATTTAACATACTACAATACATATAATAATACTTATCCTGACGATGAAGCCGTCTGTGATTCTGACCATATCTTCTTTGAATGTCCATCCCTAGTGAACGAACGCACTTCTTTGAACTCCGATCTGTTATCACTCAAATTTCCTAATCCTTATTGCGTGTTTCGTATATTTTATCGTTTCCGTCGATCTCCGTTAGGTTCCTATCCTCAGTTCTTTTATCTTATCAATATTTGACACCGATTCTACATTTAACTGATGCTTCTCCCTCGTGTCATTTTTCGACGAAGATCCGTTGCTGTCGTGCCCAAAGGGAGGTTTAAAAAAAAAAAAACATTTTGCGTTTCCACGGTAATATTAAATTAAAGTTACATGTTTCTCCCTGTGGTGGGACTTCTTATTCATTAACCTGCACAGTAATCGGAAGTGTATTTATTATGTTTCCAAAAACGAAAACAGTCACCAAACGCAAACGTGAATTGCGGACAAAGAATCAGTAAAATCGGTCTATATAAATAGGAGTTATGCGCGAACAAACATAAAAAAAAACATATTTTTGGAAGCCGGTAAAAATTAAAATAAAACGTTACATAAAAATTGGGAAATTTTTTCTAATGTAGGCTGGCCTAAGAATTACGTTGTAATTAATATATTTATATATAAATGTATATATGTATATACATCGGGAGACTTGTGCTTGCTTCGCTCACTCATTCTTTTCACGTTGAAAGGTTTTTCTTCTTTTTTATAAATCTCTGCCTGAATTGCGATTTAATTTTTCTAATAGTCGATACGGAAATCGATACGCAAACAGAGTTACCGAAAGTCGTTCTAGAAAAAGTAATTTATAATAGCGCTCTGCTGTTAAAAATTATATTTGTAACCGTCTGATTAGTTGGATTTTGGAAAATTATCGTCCGTCTACATTTAAAATTATTAACTTTATTTGTGTGTAATTCGAAAGAAGAGTTGTTTGATCAAAAAAATAAGAAAAAAAATGCCCGCCAACTCTTCCTTCTTGACTTCTTGTTGTTACCGATTTCAGAAATACTCTCGTTTTAGACTTTTCACGAATTTTGTTTCATCATTAAAAATTCTTAGCGCGCATGATAATAAATGCGACCAAACGATGACCCGCCGCAAGTTCAGGGACTGAACAATTCTTCTAGCGTGCCCGATTTGCTTTATTCATTTCTTTCGTAAAATCGTACAATTTAAGTAAACGTATTCTTTTTCCAGCGAACGTGTCCGATCTCGACACCTGTAATAGCTTCTACGATGTGATTAACTACTATGCACGTTTTTCGTGTTAATATCGTTTATCTCTCGACTCGATGATCGTCCGTTAAAAATGTTTTTTTTTTAGACTGTATTGCGTTACATCTATAATATTATATCCTTCGCATCCAAACATTTTTATTCTTTTCTAAAACCGACTAGTGTAAAATTGTGCTTTCATTGTAATCGGGTTTTCCTTGTTATTCTCTCTTTCCCGGTTTAACATTTCCCATTTGATAAGTTGAATAACAGTGTTACCGTTTTATGATATAAAATCAACGTTTTATCTAGTGGCCACATGGCGTGTGTATAATTTGTTAATGCGCGATTTACCAAAATGATCTTAAGTGTACATTCATCGACATTAAGAGAGGGCAAAAGGGTATTTTAAATAGTGACAAATTAGTGAACACGATTTCTTTTATAAGCCTGATTCATAGCTTAAAGCTTTTTCGAAAAATTGCCTTGCTGTTTATGAATTTTTAATTTATACGGTGCGTTAAAAAATTGAGCTTATTGTTAAAGATGAAAATTTTTCTTTGACCTTAAATATAGACCTAGTCACATTACTTTAAACGTGCGTTATAATTGTGGTTTTCTAAATAAAATTACAATATTCCTATTAGAATTTAATAACATAAACACTTTTAAAGTGATCAAAGTAAACAGAAAAAAATAAAATTCAAATTTGTATAATAATGACTTCGCCGATTCTCCCAATTTGGTTTCCATTAAGTCTAAGCTAAATCCGAACAACTAGCGCAATGTATGTTTCTCGATTTTTTTCCTTAAGTTATGTGTATTGCGGATTCGAAATGATAGGTGCTGAGCGAACTTTAATTCTGATAAACCTTAAAGCCAAAATCTGGAGCTTTGCAAAAGACCATATAAGTGCGGTCTATCTGGCGATTTAGAAAAATACGATTTAGTCATACACCCCGGACGGCGTTATTGTTCATTGCGCCAAAATTTGCTAAATATGTAGCCAAAAAATTCTTATGCAAAACCAAAACATGAATAATGCGCATAATCCTTTACATGTATTTTATCATGATGATGAATCGTACTAACCTATGTATTAGGATAAAAAAAAAACGGTGTATAATGTTTTGTTATCATTACTATTTACTTAATCATTTTTTTTATTATATATCCATTTAGATCATAAATCTTGCGTTCCCCTCATCTCTGATTTCTCCAAGCCTTAGTATACTATTTTCTTATTCTCCATTCTGTATTATACCTATCTATCTTTCTCTCTCTCTATCTATCTATCTATCTATCTATATATATACTGCACACAATCTTTTTCCCAATTAAAATAAACTTGTTTGCCCAAAACACAATACACGATCTCTTAATTTTCATTTCTCCTGACGAAATAAAACACTTAACTTGATCTCCTTTGTCTCGTACAATTAAAAAAAGAAAAATATTTAAAATTACGGCACCCATCGTGGTGCCTTGGTTGATTTTTCACAATTTCTTTAAGGTCTTCTAGAATTAACGGACACCGCGTGTTAGTTTGATGGAAATAAAATTTTTTCACTTTATTACGTGATGAACCGCGCTATCGATTGGAATTATTTTAAACTACTTTTTTCTTTATAATAAGTATTGTACTTATTGAATTGTGAGCTAATATCCCACATTTTATTTTCTTTAGATGGATATGTCCTGTCCATCACATTGGACACTCCTCTATAACAGTAGTCAACATGGAATCGGTTCCAACAGGTATCACAAGTCATTATTAAATTTAATATTATGAATTTCGCAAAAAGAAAAGCGCGGATGTTCTTATTTCTGCTCTGGTGTTGTCGAGAGGCGGTTAAAGGAATTTATCTGTGACGTCCATTCGAGTCTATCCGTATATTTTATAGGAAAAGGAAAGAGAAAAAAGGAAACAAACCGTGTCTAATTGTGTTGACGTTTCCTGTACATACTATATTTTCATACGTGTTTACTGTACACTCGTCTTACTACGATATGTTACAGGTTCCTGCACCATGTACTCGGCTACAGAGGACCTACATTAACGTTTTTAAGAGGTAGCGATGACGTAGAGTTCGGCTTGGCAGCTTCTGACGAGTGGTCAGAATCACATTTATTTTGGGGCGGAAGTGACTGCATGCTAATCCAGATACTGCCATTATACAAGGTTCTCGAAAGTAAGTAGCTTTTTATCTTTAAAATGTTTCTCGATTGGGTTTTTTTTTTTTTTTCGTTTTTACCCAATTTATTTTCATCGAGTTTCTGTCATTAACGATTATAATAATTAATAAAAAAAATAAAAAAAAGTTTTTGTTATATGAATAAATAACTTTTAATCTTTTTCTCAAAAAACACGAGGTTTTAACATCAATCAGTGAGGTATTAATTTAAATGCGGCTTTTGGACTACTATATTAAATTAACTAACATTAGAGCCATGATTATAAAAATTTAGCCTGTAAAACACCCCCTCCTCTCGTAAGAAAAAGCCAAGTAGCTGTGTAGTCCTATTCTAATAAAGTATGTACTTCTACTCAAGTAAAAGTTACAAAATCGAGTTCGCCGCATTACTTTTTGAACCAATGAATTTTATAGAATTTTCCCCCGGTATTTAGTGAAACCGAAAACATCTCCCTCTGCTTTTTTTTATTAAATGCGTGCAACTTCTGAAAAAATTTATTTCACTGGCAATAATTTTTCGCTTTTAGAAACTCTGAACTTTACGTAAGATAATAATCAATGTCAAAAAGGTGTACGCATTAAAGTATAGCTTCCATATTTTGTATATATTGATTAACTTATAAATAAAACGACCGCTTATTCGGAATCATTGCCGGATCCGTTATTTTTGTACATTTTACTTGAGACGATAGTGTTGCCGAATCGTTCTTAATTTTTTGTTTGAAATATCTACGCGTATTATCATGATCGTTTAAATTACCACAATTCGTCTATTTTTTCATAAGAAGTGAACTATTCGGCCAAAATTAAACCAAAGCTTTTGCCGAAATCGAAGGAGATTTGATACATTTAAGAAAGTAAGCGAAATAAAGAATGAAGTCGCTTTTATTTAAAATATTCGCAGATTCCAGTTATATTGTGGGAATATAAATTTGATCTGAGTTTTACATCTCTCTTCTAATCCATCTTTGACATTCTCGATAAATTGTCGTATGCAGCTGATAATGTAATATTTTTTTCCCGGAAGTTTTAAAATAATTGCCTGAAAATGAAGATGGTACTCTCGTTTTTAGCTAATAAAGATAATGCTTTCCATTCCTTTTTTTGCAGTTCTTGGAACGTGTGTTTTAAAAAATCTTAAGTAAACTTCAAAAGCAAAGTTTTGTATGTCGTCTGCGCTGAATTTCAGTTACACGAATAAATACAGATCTAGAAAAAATAAAAACGTATTTTCGACAAAAAATAATTTACATATAATTTATGTTGTATAATTATTTATTTTTTTCTCGTTTTTGTATAGGAGGACCAAAATTATTATACTTGAACACATCCATAAGAGGTTATCCAACTGGAATAAAAGTCGGTCAAGATCCAAGGGAGCCATCGTTGCAAGTAGATCAGTCTTTCAATCAGTTGACCTATCGCGGTATTCCGTATAAATTAATCAGCATCGAAGTGTGGGGTTGTAGTTCGCCAAAATCTCGGTATAATTTGAAAACTTATTTTTTCATTATTTCGTAACTACTTCACAATTTTTAATAAAAATATCTCTTACGGCGAAACTGCCCATTTCGAATCTAATAATCTCACTAGAATAATTTATAATGAACTATTCTCATAATGCACAATAATTTTTAATGAAAGATCTGTACTATTCCACTTTAAGATCCGATTATATACATATGCGCAGTTTCGAAAAGAACTCTTACCGTACTAATTGTTTTCAAAGCTATTAGAAGAGACAGAATACTGGGACTAAAAGTTTAGAACCGATAGAAGTTCCTTAAAAAAAATAAGTAACTGTTGTAGTCAGTTAACCAGTTGCGCACATGAAAAGTTCCTCAAACAGAATTTCAAGGAAAGTTAGTCAATGTATCCAATAAATAAAATTAAACGAAAGAAAAGCCATTTTTAATGATACAGGCTCCGTAATACTTCGTTAAATCATTCACTTTAAACAGTTAATTTTTTTTTTATATATATTCATAAGTGGCGAATCCGTTGGTACTTTCTAGTTATGCGGCACAACTAAAGGAAATTGAAAAGGGACAAATCTTGTAGTACTTCTTTGGGACAGTAGAGATTAACTTGGCGAAAGGAGAATAGAGCTTTTAGCTTACCGGTTGAAATAATCTGAGAATAGTCGCTGTTAAAAAGCATGGGGAAAAAAAGTTTAATGTGTAAAGCGTTAGTTGATCTTCATTTGACGTTTTGCTTAGTTTCGTATTGCGTTCGCTAAGTGCTGAAAGCACTTCTTCAAAACGTTAATCACAAAAAGCACGTTAATAATCATAGACACTCATATCTAAACGAAAGTGTAAACAGCCAGTTAACCAACGAACTTCTTATTTACTTTGGCGGAACGATTAGTGCATTATACTATACAGTGCACATTTTTCACTGCAAAACTTCGACTGCGCTACTACTAACATGGTGAAATATACCATTAACGAAAATTATTTAAATTGTGAAAAATGAAAATCGTTACGAAAGCGATAGCGCAGCTAATCAGCGAAGTTAGATTGGCAGTTCAGAAAACGTTTATTAATGCGAGCAGACATATAATCACTTTTAAACATATTTCTTAGTGTGATTTTATTTCTCTTCTAAATAATGTATTTCAATTTTTTTTATTATAAAGTCTCTGTACATATTTCACTTTACAATTTTAAAGTTACGTTACTTAATAATAATTTTTATAAATATTATTTATTTCCATTTTGAATTGATTTTTTGCATTATTACTTTTTGTTGTTCATGTAAGTTATTTAAAGTAGATTGTTAACTTCCTTTATCAAAATTTAAATATTAATTCAGGAAATTTAACTTATTTTTTTAAATTTAAAAAACAAAAGTAGCTTTTAATTTGCTTTTGTTTGTGTAGTGGAGCGTGCAATTTTGTATGTCGAATTAATTAAATTTCAACATTTTTCGTTTTAAAGAAATATCGAGGAAAAACCCGGATTCGCAATTAGATATATGTTTTTTTCAAGTTTGTCTAACTAACCGATTTGGGACGATACGTTCCATGTTTAACAGTTCCAACAATTACACTTTTAAAAATTTTATTAAGATATTTCTAAATTTATTTACTAACAGTTGGTTTAAATGCTGATTTAAAATTTTTTTTAAAACGATTTTAATAAAATTAATTCAGCAACATTTATCTTAAAACATGATTGTTTTTTCCACTTCAAATCGGCGCGTTTATCAAATCAACAGTGTTTAGAATCCCTTTACATCGAATCAACTCGATCTAATGCGCGCACATTATATAGGTCATATAAAAAATAAAATAGAATAAATAAATAAATAAAAAATTTTACAAAATCGAGCATGCTGAGAGAGCGGTAGTATGAGTAAATGGGAACCAGTTTCTGGCTAGGGGTTGTCGGATCCAGATCGATTTGCCTTTAAGGGATGTGCGCGATAATTGGGTACAAAATGAACTGATTGGCACATCAGCTGTAGGGAAGGAGACATAGCCCGAAATAAACAACTGAATCAGAAATCGTTGAAGTCGAAAAACAGTCTTCGTTAAGTTGTGGAAGAATATTGACCACTTTTGGTAATGATAATAAAATCGTCTCGCTACCGGAAAAATCATGATCCAGGAAAGTGTGCTAATAATACCAGATCGCCTCAGAACTCGGTTTTGTTATTAATAAAGTTTGTAAAATTTGTAAAAAAAAAAAAAAATGAGTATGCAACCCGCACATTAAGTTCTGTTTCAGAACGAGCATTTTTTATCTACTCTTATGTTCCATTGAAAACTTTTAGGCGATTAAAAAATGCAGTATGTGTACAAAGACTTTAGAGATATTAAAATATAATAGCTGAGAATTTGTAGAAAAATACATTTATTAAAAGTTTGTACGTAAAATTATTGTGGGTTGTTAAATACTATGATCGGAAGACTTACAGTCAGCGGTGTACACCAATCAGAACCAAATTATATTGCATAGAGAAAAAAATTAAGATTTTAAAATTACTCCATATGAAATAACAAAAATTTTAAAATACGCATTTTCAAAATAAATCTTCGGTTATAAAATTATACCCGTTCGATTATAACGCCATGAGAGACATAACGCGAAATAAATTGAATTAAGAAACTTTGAATGATTTTTATAAGTTATTCGCTGGAAGCTTTTATAGTAGTTGCTTGAACACTATTTTTCGCGGTACAATATATAAAATTACATTTAGAAAATATTGTTTTACGTAGATACAGATTATAAACGCAGTGACTTCGGCTCAAGTGCTAAACTACACGTTTGAGGTCCCAGGGTACTTCTAGCTAGCGTAAAATAATATACAGTATCAAAAAAAGTTGGAAAAATAAGAGTGAAGGAGCAAAAGAGTGTAGAGCTTGTTTTATATATTTTAGATTCAGACCTATGTTGTATATAGTTTTTTAAAAGGCCATATAATGTAACGTTTATGACGTTTGTTATACCCTCAGGGATGCCATCACGATCCCGTAAATACCGCGGACGTACAATTATTATTGATAATTTAAAATTTCAAGAAAATTTTTGTTTTGATATTTTATTTTTTCCCGTTACTTTTACTCGCACGTAAATATTTTTTAATCGACCGGCTGGTGAAAATACACAATTACGATAGAACGACGAATTATTAAAATATAATATAAAAGTGTACGTACCACTATTGTCGGTAAGTCGTAGTCTAGGCTGCAACCTGGCGGCTCAGATCCTTCAATTTGATTCAAGAAAAAATTTTCTTTAACGAATCTTAATCGGGCCTACGATTCACGGTGGTTTTTATATCGAGCTGTTTTTACATCTGCCCTACCGGACGATACTTTTTTATACGCGTTATTTGCTACAATTTTGGACATCAGCTAAAGCACGGTTATTCTATTGCCAGGTAAAAGGGCGACTCGCTGCCACGATGGTCGAAAATAATCTAACTGGAGCGAGGTAAAATAGTAACTAACTCTCCGACCGAGATTTTTTGTGAAAAAGACCATTTCTTTTCCATCAGTTTTTCTTTGTTTCCGTAACGACCAATCACAACCATTTCTTTCGACAGGGTGGACCTACCGTGTGATAATATCTTCCCTGACCGACAACAGGATGTCGCAGACACTCGCATTTTCTCTGTCACAATGTTTTTTTAAGTTTTATAATTCTTATTTACTTTTGTATTTGCACGCATTACAATAAATTTCGCCCAAACATTATGTACTTGCATAAAATATAAAAAAAAAAACAAAAAAAAAAAGAATTAGTTATTTTATATGGATAGTGTGTAAATTTGTTTCGCTTAATTCGTAGAATGCCCAAGCAATAGTTTTAAAATCTCTGAATTATACACTTTTAACACACGCTTGTCAATATATAAATGAAAACTGCATACAATAATATTGAATTAATCTATTCTATAGAGAACAACAGTTAGAAATTAAGAACTGGGAGGTGCAGCAAGTTGAGAAGAACCGAAAAGTAAAATTAAGCTCGTCCGAGTGGCTGGATCATCCGGACAGGTATCTACTGGAACTGGCCGGCCGTCAGTCGTACGCTACACCGACGAATTGAAAATAGCGTCGTTCATCTTTTCTCAGACTGTTATTATTTTTATTTCAATTGTTTTTCGGTTCATTTTAATAAATTCTACTTTCGTAAACATTATCTATTATATGTGGCCTGCGTTGATTTTCCAACGTGAAAAACATTCATTCCTTCCGTCAACTGAAATGTTTTAACTTCTTTACTCACGCAGGTACAATTAGAGGAGACCTATATTATTCAGTATTATTAATTTAATGTTGGAATGTAAGGGAGTAACTTACCGCTTATTCGTTAATGATTAAAGCGATTCGATTTTTCGGTTAAATGTTAAAGAAGCCTCTTTCCGCTGCTACAGATACTAGTCAATTTTAAAATGTTATATAATTTCTACATATCTGCTAAATGAAGATTAAGTTTAAAATCCGATTAAACTAAGAAAAATTAATTCGTTTAAAAAAAAAAAGAGATAATTAAAAATCAATTTAGAATTTATAATTGCATAGAATTAAACAAATGTGTATGTTGCAAACTATTACTTTTTTTTTTTTTTTTTTTTTGTAATATGAATGACTCACTAAAAATACGAGTTAAAATAAACTTGGAATAATCGTATTTATCGTTGGGGGGGGGGGGTAATTTTTTTATGTCGATGTTATGAAAAACTTAGACCTCGATTAAATATTTTTTTATTGCATTAATGGAGCGTAAATTAAATTGAAAATTTAAAATAATTATTTGTTCGGTGCTATTTTTTGTTGATGTCTGAAAAGCGCTGAATTTCAGTATAGATTTTACTGAACCAAATGTGCGCACACATATTCGGAATTTTACATTTCACGAATGTAAGAAGTGCCGTATGTTGAAAATGATCACTAGTTTTCTGTTCGCGAGTGTAGAAACCTTAATAGTGTTAGAGATCTACTTCATGGTATAATTGTTTGTAACATTAAATAATATCTATTAAAATGGTAAATTAGATTTCGGTTTCTATTTATACCCTTATTAAATGTAGCAGCTAAAATTTATCCGCCATTGCATATCTAACGTATAACACAGTAAGAAGGTAAAGTACGTCGAGAGATATGTCAACCTATTAATAAATACGATTTTTCCGCTTTTAAACCGCAACCAAAACAACGAATTATTATTAACAATCCCTGGAAAACTGATGTTAATATGCTTATTAAAATATCGGCCGGAAAAATCTATTATATCGAAAAATTAAACCAACTCTAGAATAACTTACGGGGGCAACCTGACGGTCAAAAAATTTAGTAACTAATCGTATAGCGAACACAAAATATGGAAAAACCAGAACGGAAAAGGTTACAATGATTGTATATTACACAGTACCAATAAACGAGGGGATATTTCGCTAAAAAAAATCTCCAGTATGGTGCACTATTTGATCGTATCGCAGCGATCTGTTGATGCAGTATACGAGGAAATAACTCTGCAAACGTACGTTCTTGGCCGCAGTATCAGTCCTATCATTAAAAAGCATGCCGTACTGACGAGGCACGAAGTTGAAAATTTCACCTTGTCACGCGTTAATTGGTATTTATTTCTAATCTTAAATGCTAAAGAATAGCATTTGCGGTTAAAATAGCAGCTTCAGTAAACTCGAAGTGAACTCTGAAGGTAACTCAAAATATATATTCATAGCAATTCTATTGAAGCGAGGAACATTCAGTATGTACCCGCAGGCATTACCAATCATTAAGAACGCCGTTGCGCAAAACTTAGGTATTTCGGAAGCGTTAACTTAAATTTTTTTCTTTAACAACGTTTCCCTACGCGGTTGGGCAAATATTGAAAATCGATCGACAAAAGATAGCCCATTATTAAAAGAAAATTAACCAAAATATTCCGTTTTTCTTCTATATATTTTACCATATGATTATTGATTTAAATAAAAAGATACCGGTTTTTCTCAATTTCAGTGTGTATCTAAAATGAACTTATATTTGAATCGATATGCATGCCCGACGAGTAAACCGAAACGAATTTATGCATAATATTTAGCATGCGTGAAAATTGTGTTAGCGTTATTTTTTTGTATTAAAATTATTCGACACGTGGAAAATATTCATTTGTTAGATTATGCTGTGTAACATTATAATATGTATACCACCCTAATATGTAAATTGTGTACTTTTATGTAAGTTTTACCGAAGAAAAATAAGAAAAAACAAATAAAATTACGCAAATATTAAATTGTAAATACTAACTCGTGCACCCGAACTATTTTCTTCGAAAAACTGCGCGACGATTAGCTTTTGTATTGTACAGCTGAACTTTTCACAGCCGTGTTAAAGGAACTTCGCGCTTATTCTCGTATAATTAACTGCACTTCTAGATTAATTTGTAAATAAGATTATTGTGATACAACTTTGATAACTGTAAACATTGTCGTCTCTAGTGTTAATTTGAACGCACAATTTTATTTTAAGTATTTATTAGATAATATAGGTCTCCAGTGAATATTTCCATTTCCTCCTTACACGAACGTAGCGCGACTATATTGCGTAAATATTTTTATACCTATGCTCAAATACAGTCATTATAAATGTAGAGCGCACTTTTGTTCGAATACTCGGACGACCTATTTCCATGAATATTTTATTTACCAGGTTAATGAGAGGAATCAGCTATTGCACGACTAATTTCCTTGTAAACTTTTTTTCCTTGTTTTGCTACTGCAAAAGGCTTTCTGGATAATGAAATCCTCAATAATACCTGTAAAAAGAATATGTAAATTTAAAAAATATATATATATATATATTTATATATATTAGCTGTGCCCCATGGCTTAGTCCGTGTGTTGATGCCCGTTTAAATCTGTACTTGGAAATTTATAAAAAAATTGTTGTGGAATTTTATTTATGTGAAGATTCTTTCTCTTCTTTGGGTGAAAGATGTTTATCACCGTTTAACAGAAACTCAACTAAACAGCACATACAGCCATCGTTTTGTAGAGGCGCCGAGTAGAGGCCATCTTCCATAATTACACATTTAAGAGAACATCTTCTTTACTCATATCTTCCAAATTATATGTCTCGAGCTTTTTATTAAAATTAA
This sequence comes from Icerya purchasi, assembly GCA_039619475.1. Taxonomy (NCBI): domain Eukaryota; kingdom Metazoa; phylum Arthropoda; class Insecta; order Hemiptera; family Monophlebidae; genus Icerya; species Icerya purchasi. Next base: position 334,020,902 of record CM077115.1, on the reverse strand, counting down.
TTTATTACCGCAACAGTAAACTGCAGTAGTTGAGTAAAGATTTTGTTATTCCTGGTAGCGAATTTTTAAAAAGAAAGTTAAACAGTCAATTACAAAAAATTATATAGCGGTTTTGGCCCAAAAGATCGGATATTTGACATATCAGTTAAATACTCTGTTTTATTTTTATATGTTCCCTATTAAGTTCAATAGTATATGTCTTTTTATAAACATATTGTACAATACATTTTCGTATTTCTATTTCTAATAATTCATTATTATACAATAAAAGCCATCCAGAGCCCAGACAGTTGCAACTCTGTACTAATTAAAATAAAAAACCTACTATTCGAACTTTCACGATCCGAGGTATATGTCACATTCTTATGGGTCCCTGGCCATGTTGAGGTTCCTGGCAATGAGCGGGTTGACTTGGCTGCTAAGGTAACTCTATCTACACCGATGCCGTTCAACGCTGTACTGCCTAGATTAGGACCATCAGTCTTTCTGATGCACTTTTCTGAAGAGTGGAGCAAACTATGGTCAGAACAAACGACCTGGCTTGGATCCATAAAGTCGAACATCGACCCATGGTGGCCGTCATTCCCCATCTCACGTAGGGATTTCTCGATTCTGTCGAGATTGCGCCTGGGACACACTGCACTGTCACACAACTACGTCTTTGAAGGAGCTCCTCTTCCGTGTACTTGTCCTCTGCTGGTTCATGGCCTCACCAACCGTAGAGCATCTACTGAAATGGTGCCGGCATACTTCCCGTACTTTTAGTTATACCTCAACCCACCGTCTGTTGTAGCATCCAACAGACTGCACCGCCTTCTGTAATTTCCAGTGAGTCTAGATGCCGTAATAGCCCAGGTAGTTTTTTTTTTTTTTTTTGCATACCGACTTTTAGGTCATCAACGCAATTGATATTTAGCTATATTAAGTGTCCTAAATAACGTTGCATCCCAATAGATGACACCGCATGTTATATGTTAGTGCCCAGGTAGTTACACACGGCGTCTAGATTTATATTTGTAAATTTATAAATAAAAAAAAAAAAAAAAAAGATAGAGACGAAAACAAACATGCACCATTCATATCTGTGTATTTTACATAATGGGCAACTATTGTATCATTAACGCATATTAATTCTACATTCGTAGCTACAATGAATATACGAGGGGCGTTAGATAAGTAACCTAGTAATTGCCGAGACAGTGTACTGACAGAAATAAAGAAAAAATAGTAAAAAGGAAGTTAGAAAGTTAATTGAAAAAGTTTATATTTGCATGGTCAGGCAATTCACAAAAATTTTTTAAACGATTAAAACAGCGCGTACACCAGACAAAACTTATGGAAACGAAATAATTTCGATGTAAACGATACGAAAACAATATGCAGATCGAAACAAATTTGAAACGAACGCGGACATTGCGGGAAAAAATTGATCGGTATGGACTTTCTGATTACCAATGCAAATGGTTTCGGCTGAGGCGTAATCATTATTTTATGCTAAAAACGGGGTGAAGCCTTTGATACAATTAAACTTTAGGATAATTAAAACAAATCGTGTACACTTTTGGTATGCTGTATAAAGAATATTAAGACAAAACTATAATTTGATAACTCATTTATACGGGAAATAAACGGTTTATGTATTTTTTAAAAAATGTTTATTTATCCCTTTCCACGTTTTCGAGTTTAAATTTTCAAAAAAGCATTTTTACTTGACATCATCAGTATATAAACACTGTATTCACATTGATAATCATGATTCGTTTAGATTGCAGCGTGATTTTTGGTTTTCTCAAAAATGGGATTCCGCCATTCTTTTCTCTTAAAATTTTGAAGAAGGAAAACAATTTTATACACTTTTAGTACAACACATGCGCTATCTTCATGTTACAATTATGAAGACCCATTTTCACCAAAACTATAACAGTTCGTGTAATTTCGGGAAACAGTTTTTAGCCCTCTTTCACCCCTTCAAGTTCGAATTTTTAAAAAAGGCGTTCTTATTTGATATTTTCAGTATATACATTATATTCACACGAAATTACACGCGATAATCACGATTCGTATGGTCTATAGCGTGAATTTTGGGTTTTCTCAAAAACGGAGTTTTGCCCATTTCCAGCCTTAAATTGACGAGGATTCAAAAAAAAAATTCGCACACATTCAGGTAGACCATATAAAGTATTTTTGCGCGAAATTATAATTTGGTAAACCCATTTTCTCCAAAAGTATAACAGTTTGTGTATTTTTCGGGAAACAGTTTTTAACCCTTTTTCACTCCTTAAAGTCTGAATTTTCAAAAAAAAAATCGTTCCTATTTGACATCTTTACTATATGCAAGATATTCACATGAAATTACACGTGATAATTATAATTCGTTTGGTCTGTAGCGTGATTTTTGGTTTACTCGAAAATGCGGTTTTGCCCTTTTCCCACCTTAAAATTTTAGGGATTAAAAAAAAATTTGCACACATTTCGTACATCATATGAGGTGTTGTCATGCGGAATTAGAAATTTGATATGCCCGTTTGTATAGAAAATATTGAAGTTTGCGTGTTTTTTGGAAAACAGTTTTTAACCCTATTTTTAGCCCTTCAAGTTCGAATTTCCAAAAAAAAAAAAAAAACGTTCTTATTGTTCATCTTCGGTATATAAGTAATGTTCATGTAAAATTTCAATTATCTGGTGTAAATGATTTTGGCTGTAGCGTGATTATTTAAAAAGCGATTTTTGACTTTTACCTTTTTTTTCACCGCTAAAAAATTTGAATTTTTTAATGCATTTTTAGATGGCGTCAGTGCACAGTATCGTATTAGATGCCAATTTTCAGCTTCATATAGTAGTTGCAACGAAATAGTAATAATAATTGCTGTTCCTTTCAAATATTTCCCGATTTTTGCTTTTATATATATAAAGACATCCAACCAAAAATTTATAATGAAAGAAATTAATCATTTAAAGTGTACTTTAATTTGCATAATAATTCAAAATCGCCGTATAAATATATCGCGAACAAATTTATTTCATAGCGAAATTTCAATTTACTATTTAACACTGGAAATGAGTGAATTATTTTTTATTCACTAAATCCGCAATTGAAAAATTCAAAATTTATATGTCAAAAATATGACAAGTCGACCTGCGTGCTTTTATTCAATTTTAACACTTTTTTTTTCCCCCTAAAAAATTTACAAGAACTGATTATCTCAGAAATATCGATAATTTGTGGTAGTATATTTCTGGCTTACGAATTTTAAAACGGACATTGTCGCTTTCTCTCTACAAGTGCTTGTTTCATAGAATTTTTTGTCGAAGATGAAACATTGACCGGTTAATTTTTAAATCCTAAGAATAGTTAAATCCATTTCTGGGTACCCAATTACATATGCGTATAGTCATATATGTAGTATACGGTAAACAAAAGCCAAACATTATATTCAGCCCAGCACGTTGATTACAAAACAGAAAATATAATACCATCCGTCGATACTGTTTTCACATGTACATTCTGTATACTGCAAAATAACCGCGTAGTTTCTTGAATCTCTTATTATGTAGATATTGATGTAACACATGTCACGTGCCGGTTTATGCTTAATAATCTGTTTCGTCCATTTTCGTTTTTAGCGTTTTTCTCCTCCTACATTTGATCTTAAGTCACGCTGCGTATAATTCATCTTTAAAAATTTTCGTTACTTTTACAGAAGAAGATAACAACATTGAGACTCGGATCTCCCGCAACGGATGGAAAAAATGTAGTTCCTATACTAATCCGTGAACTTAGTTTTAACACTGCAAAATGATTATACTCCGACATCGTGTGCGAGGTAAAATGTACGTGAATCCTTCTGGAGTTGTAAAATTAAAGTTCAAAGAATTTTTTCGAAAATTTCGTCCGAATCAGTCTGCGCTGAATTATAAGGTATGTTGTTTTTCCTTTATGTTATCCATGGCCTAGATGAAACCGTTTTCCGCTTCGAAGCTGATGAATACTAAATAAACGATTTTTTTTTCACGCAACAAGCAATAATCGACGTAATTACTAACAGTTGACATGATAGGCAAGTCAGTTCACCTGTCTCGATAGCAGTACAGAAAACCAACAAACGTGTGTGCCTGTTATTCATGACGACGGGTGTATTATATCAAATGAATTACGAAGCACCTTCATTAGTTAACAAATTTTACGCGAGGAAATCGCAATTCATAACTTTGTAACAGTAACTTCCGGTTTATGATGACACCTTTGCGCAACCAACAGGATTTTAAAATTTCGGCAATAGATTGCTTGAAATTTATATTTTTATAGAAACCAGTTCATTAGACAATATTTGCACGTGACACAGTTTGCTGTAGGTTATGGCATTTTTTTTATTTCATTTAATGTGATTTATGCTGAATTTTAAAAGGATCGTGTATTTAATTTTTTCCCTTTTGTAAGAGGAATATTTAATCTTTTGTTTATAAAAATAATGTTGTCGGTTGATTAATGGAATTTTTTTATGCGTTTTCTGATCGGTAAGATTTTTTCAAATTGTTTTTTGTCAATTCGTATCAATACTACTCCGCAAGGCTGAGTCACGACGAAATTTCAATAACTGATGTTTGGACTCAAAATCGCAGTACCATCAGCAAAGATCGCTACACTGAAAGATGTAGGAATATCTGATGTGTGTAAATGAGGTAGAGTAGTGGGACACTTCCCTGGCGGAACTCCTGCTTTTATTAGATATGTGTATAAGTCATCTCCATACTTAACGTAGAAATATCTTTCAGTCATACTCGGTCATGTATGACTGAAGCAACTGTGGTATAAATCGTAAGGAAAATGTTTAATTTTTCAAAAAAGGCCTTTGTGCCAGATTTTTCCGAAGGCCTAACACTTACGTCTGGAAGTCGCAGTGCTTTTCTTTGGGGGGGGGGGCAGAGAGAGATGTCTCAGTGGTGTTATACGGCGATAATTTCCGGCAAAACCATCGGTATATTTCTACCGAAAACGCCCGTACTTGTTCTATTGCACACTGTGCTTGGCTCTAAATACGAAAATTGAGTTCCGGTATTAGTCGTTTATCGTTGATGTTCGTTTTAAAGCGACAGCTTTTTGTAAAGTTCAGATATTGCAGGCAGCCTACAAGCTGGGCTGATTCTGCGGTTTCTTAATAGTGACAATCTGCGACAGTTTAGAAAGGAAAGTACCGTAGCCGGACCATCGAATTGAAGATGTATGTCAGTAATGTATTTCTCGGCAATTCTTCTATAAATCCGTGCGGTAATTAAATCATAGCCCTCCGGTGATTTATTTGGATTTGAAGTTTTTACTAAATTGTGAAACTTACACCCCGAGGGGTGTAAGTTTTATTGCTGCCCAAACATCATAAGTATCAAAGTTTTGCATTTCTAGAATGTGGTTGAAATATCTTTGCGCGAAACATTTCCCAAATACTTTCGCTAGGTGTCGTCCGTTCTAGGTCAAGTTCAATCCGATTTTTTTTTTATCGGATAGCGTATTGTATTGGCCTTTTTCCCTTTCCGTAAGTAGTGTAGCCATGCTGTGCCATCGGTGACAGATTTACCTTTCTTCTTTTAATGGCTTATTTTTCAAGAGTTACACCCTGTCAAGAAAGTATCGGGAATTGTCAATTTAAATCTCCCGGGTAATAGCTAGGCAGATAATTTTTTTTTTCCAGGTTGGTACAACTGTTTTGTATTATGATGCCTATTTTTAGCGCGATCTGTCAACCAGTGTGTTTACAGCAGCTGTTAAAATCAGTCGACCTTGAAGTGTTTTGTCGAAGTTTTACAATGAGTGAAAATATTGAACAACGTACTTGTGTTAAATTCTGTGTTTCGAACGAAATTTCTTGTGCCGATACACTGAAAATGTTACAGAAGGCTTTTGGTGAATCTGCTTTATCAAAAACGCGGGTTTACGAGTGGTACAGAGTGTTCAAGGATGGTCGGGAGACGGTCGAAGACATGCCTCGCTCTGGACGGCCTTCAACGAGTGTGACCGATGATAACGTCGATAAAATCAAGGAAATCGTTGCTGAAAATTGTCATGTGAGCTTGAGAGAGATGGCTCATGGATTGGGCATGTCACACGAGAGCGTACGTACGATTGTGCACGAAAAATTGGGTATGCAACGCGTTGCGGCTCGGCTTGTTCCGAAAGACCTGAATTTCTTTCAAAAAAAGTACCGAGAACAGGTAGCTGCAGACATGCTGGATCGAGCCAATTTGGATCCTACCTTCTTGGAAAAGATAATTACTGGTGACGAGACATGGGTGTACGAGTACGACACGCTTACGAACCAGCAATCGTCCGAATGGCGGCCAATTGGCGCGCCAAAGCCGAAAAAACCTCGCCAAAGCCGATCGAAAGTGAAGATCATGTTGATTGTTTTCTTCGATATTCGAGGCGTGGTACACTATGAATATGTGCCAGCCGGACAGACAGTCACCAAAGAGTTTTACTTAAGTGTTTTGAGACGTTTGAGAGAGGCTATCCGTCGTAAACGTAACGATTTGTGGGTCGACAATTCTTGGATTCTCCATCACGATAATGCGCCGTCTCACAAAGCCATAATTGTGAATGAGTTTTTGGCCAAACACTCGGTAAATATCATCGAACAACCGCCGTATTCACCAGATTTAGCACCCTGCGACTTCTTCCTATTCTCAAAACTCAAATTTCCGCTACGGGGAATGCGCTTCGAATCGATTGATGACATCAAGACGAATGCGACGCGAGAGCTAAAGGCCATCCCGGAAACCGCCTATCAGAAGTGCTTTGCCGAGTGGAAAAAGCGTTGGCATATGTGCATCGCTTCGAATGGATGTTATTTTGAAGGTGACAAAATAAATTTGGATGAAAATTAAAAATTGTTCGTTTTATTTAACAATTCCCGATACTTTCTTGACAGGGTGTAATACCGGTTTAAGATGCGTCAGTACATCTTTGATGGCTTTTATTTTTTTGTTCTTTTTTTTGGCTCGTCAACCAAGGACCTTTACCCAGAAACAAAAGGTAAGGAAAAAAGTCGGTTATATTTTAATCCGATCAGAAATTTTATCTGTTAATTTGATGTTAAAACATCATGTTTATTATGATCAAAAAAAATTTTCCAATTAATTTAGCCATCGAATACGATAAAGTTGTGATTACAGAATAAAAAATATCTAAAATTGTTTTGTCTTTTTTTTTTTTTTTTCCCTGGTGGCGCCCATGCACCAGTTTTAACTACAATGGTTATTACAGCACATGGGCCAGGGTAAAAAGGCTACTTTATAATTTAGTTATTAAGTTGTTGGTCCTAAGAAAAGCGAGTAGCATTTGCGTGCACGCTGGGTCATTTGACAGTATAGTTGACAGAGGAATACCGGCAAAAGCGGAGCGGTCGAACGCCGTACATTGTAGCAGTAGGTGTTCTACCGAAGGGTAAGAAGGGCCGGAACAGAAAGGGCACGTGGGTGGGAGAAGGGTACCTTTAAGTATATAATTGTGTGAGACCGCCGTATGCCCAACTCGCAACCGATTTAACACAGCATATTCTCGACGCGTAAGGTAAAGAGAAGGGAACCACGAATCAGCCGTAAATTTTATGCTCTTCATAAAAGATCGATCCCTTTGCCACTGGCTGATCCACTCAGCCATCATACGTTCATGATGTTTTGTCTTTAATATACGGTATCATCGCAGAAGGACCAAATAAGCTTTTTTATTTAAAAAAATTAGATTATGTAAATGGTAATTATATCGCTATTTGAATTCAAGTTTTGTTGCATTTTAAATACTCGTTATATGCAATATTTCACGTTAAACTAGTTTAAATTAGAATCAGAACTGTGTTAAATATTTGACTCTATCCGGTGCTCAAGAAAAAAGCTGAAGAAAAGCGCAACGGAAAGATCAAATAAGCGATAATCGATAAGCATAATAGGCTTGTTACAAGATTGTCTTTCGGAATTTTCATTTTGATCGGATGCTGATTATTATGAAAGCCAGTTGAAGCCTCAATCACAGCCACCTAGTCCACCTACATTAATGAGACGAGCCCCTCTCAAGCGAAAGAAGTAACATACAAAAGTTACCGGCGGCCCTCTTTGTGGAATATCTGTCAAAAGTTTTTCGAAAGGTACAAGCAACGGAACATCTAGTTCGAATAAATAATGATTTTTAATTTCTGTATTGGAATTCTACAAGATACATCGCAGCGCCGTTCTGACACATACATTGTGCAACACGTGTTCACGTTCAGCGTTTTCTTCAAGCAGAAGAACTCGCATTGAGAGAGTTGACCAGCGCGCACTGAGTGCATCTCTGAAAATGTGGCCATTTTATCAGCGCATTCTGTTTCAATATTGCAGCCCCTAGTAGTGTCTACTCACAGCAGTCCGGCATTTTTATTATAGGAAACTGCGTTTTAAAATGAAGTTTATAATTTAAAAATTTTTTTAAACAGTATTTATACGATTTTAAAAAACAGAATATAAAATATAATTTAACGCGTCAAAAGAAGATAAAATTAAAAGTTTAAAATAAAAACTGAAATAAAATCTTTTAAAATAACTACTTAGTGTCAAAAATTTGATTTTTTTAAAAACAGAACAATGTATTCGTGATATCAGTGGGGGAAAAAGAACAGTACCCTACCGCTTAACCGAATGTAGTGCGATTTCGAGTATACACGTCTACAGCATTGGTAATCGAACGGAAAAATTTTGACTGTGCGCAATTACGGCGATAAAAAATCATATTACGAAAAGAGAAATATTTTGAAAATATTACACGTGAATCCCGCTATTTATATAATACAGCTTAAAATAAAAGAATGTCCTCACATTATTGAAATACAAATACAATTGAAAGTTTTCCGTTAAAACTACTACTATTTGGCAGAGATATAACCTTTGATTTTCTTTCTATTTGTTTATTATAATACATTCGAAAATAATTTGTTTTTCGATTTAATTCCTCAAAAAGTATTTTAAGCCCAAAAATACAGTTCCTCGCATTTGAAAATAGTAAAAAAATTCAGTTGATATGCCAACAAAATTGGCGCTGAAAAATTTAATTGTATATTGTTGCTTTGCTTACGTAAAAGTTTTGAAAAATGGACAAAATTTTTTTACGTGTGCTGTAGTCAAATTGCGTTCGATTACTAACCCCTTGTATATACTCAAAATCGGACTACATTCGGTTAAGCACTTCTTACCGCTAAAAATAGCGGGAAAAACTAGGGCGCACATAAATTCCTAATGTCGACATGAATGTCATTCAGTATCACGTCTTGAAGTGATTTTAATTCTCGGAATATAAGATGAAACTCGCTTATGATGGAAATTATGTGACAGAAAAGAATACGCTGTCGCCAGTAGTGGCGCATATTTCGTCGGAGACTGTGTTGCTATGTGTGCGTGTGCGCGCGCGCGCTGTAACACTGGTTGAGCAGAAGCGCCGGAACCATCAACCGAAAAGTTAAAATACCGTTTTTTACAGTTTGAAGCTGTCGACGGAGAAATTTCCACTGTAGAAGTAAGCTTCCGATCACAGAGCTCCGAATCACAACTGCTAATTTGTCGGAACAGCGACGAAAAAGCAGCGCTTGCGATTTTTGTATCATCGCTAAAAATTTCGAACCATCGTGATATTCAGAATTTTTCAAATTAAAAAACTTAAATTAATATCGTTTAGGATATTTTAAGCATTAATTTTATCGCCTGATTTATATTTTGAATTTTATCAAGTGTTTTCTCTGTAGTCAGTCTCGGGAGAAGTCCTTAGCTAGAAATTTTTACTAGGTCAGGCATTTTGTATACACTTTAATGGATATAAATCCATTCTTTTTAAAATTAGTAGCTTAATTCATTTTTTTGAAAGTATTGCTCCTTCGAAAAGTAACTTCTAGCTACACTATTGACATCCTCATAATTTGTATAGCGTAAAAGTTAAATCAAGCGCCTTTATTCGTAGAATAATTATACTTCAAACACAGTAACGCGCTTCATGCGGTATGGATTTGAAAATTTTGCAGTTTTGAAAATATTAAAAATATTTCAGATCAGTCCTTTTTTTTTCCCCCTTGGGCTGACAAGTAAACATTTTTCTACAAACGGAAATTTTCATTTTTACTAACATGTAATTTTTGAGATTCTAGAAGGGGGTCATCCATTAATTACACGAGCTGTTTTTCTTTCAATTTGCTCCCTCCCTTCATTTTGAGAGATTTCGTGAGATTTCGTGAAATTTTGTGAAATCTCCCATTTCACGTGAGATTTACACTATACAGTTTTTAAAGGACTACATTTATTTTTATAAAGTAGGAAAATAATATAAACGTTAAAGTGTACTATAAAGAATTTATTTAAATTCAGTAAAATTAAAAGTAAAAACAGAGACACCCTCCCTAATTTTTCCCTCATTCCATGACCATTCTCATGTACTATACCAGTTGTTTTTTTTTTCAGTTAAAAATTCCAAACGTTTTTATTTTTTATTCTCGAAATAAAAGTTTTTAATACCTACGAGCTATGGGACACTACAAAAAAAGTAAAAGAAAATTTAATAATTTTTTTTTTTTTTATGTCGAGAGCCTGCTAATTAGCGCCAGCTAAGCTGCGGACGTTACAGATAGTTCCTGTAATAAGTCGAAATGTAGTCTTGCTATTTTTTATTGATATTTTGCAACGCAGTAATTACGCTGAAGAATATATAATAACGATATTTTACTCCGGCAATCGTTAAATTTTTAATTCGACTTTATGCTTTTTTTTTCTCTTCCCGTATTTTCAAAAATGTCGAAGGTCGATTCAAATCAAAGTTCGCTTACCTCTAAACTGGACAGTATCGTCATAACCGAAAATCAACAAATTTAATGAAAAAAAAACGTAATTTTTTTCTTTTTCTTTCTAGAAAAAAATGGAAGGGCTAGAAATTTTAAATTACATATTAGGCACATTGGTCTTCTCATTTTTTATACTTAAATCAAAATGAACACAACGTGTATGACAACTATATTGTAATTTTTAATCTTTCATTCGATGTTAATTTTTTTTCGTCTTTCTCGCGTAACTTCAATCAGTCAGTTTTCTAATAACCATCACCCTTTATTACGTTTGTTATAATAATATAATCGTCAATTTCGAATAAGTGATAGCATCAGCAGCTTCCCGTTCTTCGGATTATGTTCTATTATTTCTATGCTCAAATTTTAAACATATTTTTTTCATCATATATGTTCAGCAGTTTTTTATTTTCTTTCAATTTTTTTTTCTTTTTAATCTGTTGTCATTTGCTGACCTTTCATATTTGTTGTAATGTTTAATTGAAGATCCGAATAATACAAAAAAAAAAAATAAAAAAATAAATAAAAAGCTCTAATTTATTAATGCGATAAAAATAAAGGAAACGATTATTTTTCAGCAGGTCGGTATATGATATATTTTTTATACCACTCCTTTAAAATATTCCAATTTGATAGACCTCCAAAAATTATTGTTTTCCTTTATTTTTATTACATTAATAAATGAAAGTCATTAATTTGTTTTTGTTTATAATTATTTCATTATACAATTTTTAGTTCCGTTTTTTGATAAATGGGAATGTAAAAGAAAAACAAAAAAAAAAAACAAATTATTGTGCGAATAAGAAACTAAAATTAAGATTGAATTTTTAAGGTTTTTAGTAAAAAAAAAATCAATCTTAATTTTAGTTTCTTATTCGCACAATAATTTGTTTTTTTTTTTTTTTTTTTAGTACATTGTCGATGGGTTGAATTTTCAACGCCCCAAAAAGAAAAAAAAAAAAAAAAAAAAAAAAAAGGTTTTTAGTTTTCAACAACGCGATTTGCTTAATATCCGGGAATTTATAGACTCGGACGATATAACGGAGTTTTTAAATTCTCCGCTACAGCTTAGTGTCCCCATTACGCCAACATCCCCAAAGCAAAATTCAATATACGATTCAAAAACTAATCGAAATTAAAAAAGTCCTGGTCATGATCTGATCACCAAAGAAGTGCTGCTAGGTCACGCAAAGCTATTTTGTTTATTACTAATATATTTAATGCAGTCCTCCGTCTGCAATACTTCCCGCTGTTTTGGAAACCGGCACAAATAGTGGTAATTCCTAAACGAAAGTCACCAGAGTATATGTAACTTCCTACAGAACAATACCCTTATTACCTATCCAAAGTCCTGGAAAAATGAATCTTAAAAAGACTGCATCCTCTTATTATGGAGGGAAATATCATGACCACCACTTTACTATTGATAAACACCGAATTCAACGTCTTATCTAAGATAGCTTTGAAGCTAAGGAAATATGTGTAGGTGTATTCCTGGATATAAAACAAGCCTTTGATACGGTTTGGCATCGTGCGGTTTGTTATATAAAATTAAGAAAAATCTTTCTCATCATTATCTCCTTCTAAAGTCTTACCTCGATGACCGAACATATCAAATTCCAGAATGAACTATCTGTCCTGTATCCGCTGGTGTGCCTCAAGGAAGTGTATTGGGTTCTCCGGTGCTCTACCAAATGTACACCGCAGACTTCCGATGACCGAACATATCAAATTCCAGAATGAACTATCTGTCCTGTATCCGCTGGTGTGCCTCAAGGAAGTGCATTGGGTCCTCCGGTGCTCTACCAAATGTACACTGCAGACTTCCCTGACAGCGAGGACGTAACTATTGCTACATTTGCAGACGATACGGCTCTTTTTGCGGCAGATAAAGATGCTGAAAAAGCAACAAATAAATTACAGCTGGCACTAGCAAAATTTGAAAGATAGTTAGATCGATGGCGGATTTAATGAAAAAAAGTGTACGCAGGTTACATTCACGCAACGAAATTTAGCCTGCCTGCCAACTAAAATTAATGGCGAAACAATTCCGATTAGGAATTAATGTATTTTACATTGGATTGCATTAAGGTGAAACAAGCACGTCTCACAGAAAAGAAAGCATTTGGATATAAAGCTGGGGAAACTCTACTGGCTTCTTGGTAAGCATTCCAGCTTGTCGATCGAAAACAAATTATTAATATATAAAATTTAATGTTAAAACCAGTATGGATATACTGACTTTATGGGATTGTGTGCTAAAAATACACATATCACAATAAGATACAACGTTTTCAAAATAAGGCCAAGTGACTTATTGTGTCACCTCCTTGATACGTCTCCACCGACACACTCCATAGGGACTTTACCTTACGTAAAGGAAGAAATAAAACTTGCCGCCCAGCGGTATCGCTTAGAAACCCATCCGAACCCGTTTGCTATCAACCTGTCTGACAATAGCCAAGAAATTCGACGGCTGAAGCGCTCTAGAGTCTTTGACTTTATTTAAAACTTGAATAGATGTTCCTGGGGAACAACCCTGATAGTGGTGGCCCCTTACGCGTTAATTTGCATTCCAGTACAATTGCTTGATGGTCTATAGAGACCAGTTATAATTAATAGAAAGAAAAAAAAAATTTTGATTTATATATTAATAATTTACATCAGTGACCGCCCCCTTTCCAGAAAAAATATTACTTAGCGCCCCCTGGAAATTAATTTTTTTAAAATTTTAATAGCAATTAAACAGAAAGATATATATGTATTAATGTTTCTACCTTTTTTCGTAAAATATTGGAAACATTGAACTTTGAAATTATGAAACTATTTATTGAACTCAGAATAGAACGGTAATACGAAAAATGTTAAAATATTCGAACTCATCTTAATGGGAAGGATGAACCTGGTGTGCTGTTACTAATTTAGTAATCCTCGGCGCGATTGACTAATCGGTTTCTTTTTTTTTTGTTAATAAATTGGTTACCGCACTGAATCCACGTTCCACTAAATATGATGAAGGAAATGTAATTAAGAACTTTCGAATTACAGCCCATATTTCAGGATAATCCGTAGCGATCTCCTTTTGCAGCCAGAATTGTTGGTAGCCGCTTTTGAATTTAAATTTCAGTTCATCATTTGTAGTTACTTCCATCAGTTCTTCTTATAATCGTGGAAATTCTTCTGTGTTTGCACTTGAAAAAGGATCCAATCAGGTATGTTCATTTTCAAAATATCATCAAATCGTTGATTAAAATTTGAATGGAGAGTATCACAATAAGAAATTTTGGTTTTCATCCTTTTTTTTCTACTCCTGATAAATTTAGGAACTGGCTGAATTCCCCTCGTCCAAAGTTTCGTTTGTACAGACGAAGTTTTGTCACAAATGCAGAAATAACAGATTTTGTTTTTCATTAAATTCACTTCATCACTTTGAAGCTTAAGATTGCTTTCATTAATGATTTTTGTAACAAGTCTGTCAAGTAAGCGACGTCACTTTTGGATTTAATTAAATTGAATCGTAAAGCATCCTTTTTTATCTTTCAAGAACTCTGGGCACCGAGTTAAACAGTTTATAAAACCTATCTAAGCAGGTACCCTTTGACAACCGACGAACTTCTGTATAAAGCAGCGAACGATTAAATTCTTCATCGTTTTCAATACAAAGCTATTTAAATAATCTGCCATTCAATGATTTGCTTCTGATTATGTTGATAGCTTTAATTACATATTGTAATGAATTATGTAGGCGTGCACTTAAATGTTTGGCAACTAGATGATGTTGACGATGGATGATACAGTGTACTGTGAATGCATTCGGCACCTGCTTTTTTTAAATATGCAAGAAAACCTTCGTAGCGCCCTAGCATCGTTGGAGCACCAACTGTGGCTACTGATAAGAGATATTATACTCGGAGATATTTCGTTTTCTTTAAAAACTCACCTCCAATGCACGAAATATTTATTCTCCTTTAGTATCAGTTTGCAAATATCTTGCAAAACAATAATTCTTGGCAAATTTGTTCTTCCTTCGTGAACCGCACGTATGCTAAAAGTTCATTTCCTGGCAAAATTGACTCATCAAGTTGAATAGAAAACCGAGATATTTTTGAATATCTACACAATGAATCTTTAACATCTTGAGCCATTTCATCAATTCTTCTTTGCACTGTTCAACGAAATATTCTTGATAATATCAGATGCTGGCTTGTGTAGCACAGTACGTATAACTTCACTTATGTTATAATTAGTTCTTCACCAATAGTAGGAGGATTTCCTGATTTGGCAATCGTTAACGAAATATTGTAAGAAGCAAGCAAGCCATCGTCATCTTGTGTGGTTACGGTTGAAAAGAGTTTCGCCAATGTCAGTTGTTTGATTAATTTTTCTTTTAGGCTTCGAAAATAAGATAAATCCTTATCTTTTTTTCACCATGAATTTTAGTCAAATGCTCTTGTAGTCTGGAAGGCTTCACAGCTTCGTTTGATAAAACTTTCTGACAAATCAGGCACATTGGTAATGTATTGTTTACAGGCGACTTAATAAAGCCATATTTCAAATATTCGATGTTATATTGTCTACATTTTTTTTTTTTGTTTTGGTTGAGCCATTATTAATTATAAAAAAAAAATAAAATTTTTACGGAGGTATTTTTAATTAATATTTTTTTTGATAATTTTTTGAAATATTTTTGTAAAAAACAAACTAAAATAAATACCGATGAAATAAATAAACACGATATTATTAATTGTAAAGCGCATAAAATTATTACAATAAAAAATAAATAATACTCTCCGATTATAGTCGAACTATTTGTTAGTTAACTTTAACTTGTCACCCCATATCACAACAATCTAACTTACGAGTTATATCTCGCGTAATAATTACGGGAAATCTCCTGATTCATAGCGTGCTCCGAAATCTGCTGGTACTACTGCCAGCAGACCCGTACTACCGCTGCCATTCCAGGCTTTGGCTTTGCAACCGACCAATCGCACGAGTGACAGTTACCCGCCACAATGCTTGTAGTACTCACGTGATTTTTGGAACGGCAATTCAGTGACGGCACCATATGAACAGTAGAAGTGCATGATTGCGCACGTACTTCAGTGCGAGTAAGCGAGTGTGCAGGAGCGTTAACGTCCATTAGCGTTGTTCAAAGAAAAATTAAACGTTATGAACGCGGAATACATAAATCAATTTTTCTAGATCTACCATTCTTTCTTTTATGCTTTCACCGTCCTCTTCCAGTTATTTGTCGCCCCAAATGCACCTGTGGCCATCGGATCGCTGCAGCACCCACCAGGGGGCTTTGGGAATCACTGATTTACATAAATGAATTACCTCGTATATACAAAATTGATAAAAATTACATATGTTAGTACCTAAAAATATGGAGCATAATTTTTTTTCTTTTCTTTCAAACCCTAAAAAATCATCAATTATTTATGTTAAATTTTTGATTTTTTTCAGATTATTTTTGTACATTTATAATAATTATTTCAATTCTACTGGGCTCGTAGATACGGCCTTGAAAGTGTAAATAGATCGAATATACTTAATGGAATTAATCGAATTGTGACGGAATTTTTAATTCATTTCGACAGCAATCGGACGTATCATCATATTTGTAATTTAAATTGCGGCTCGTTCATTGAAGTTAGAAAGAAGCGACATCGGTTATTATTAGAAAAAAACTGAAAAAAGCGCGGTAAAACAATCGTTAATCGTTCGCCAAAAAGGGTAACAAATTTTTCACGAAAAAATATCGCCGAGTGCCTGTAAGAGACGGTCGAAAATATCGATATTTCAGCGATGTCACAACGCTGCTATTTTCTGTCGAACTGTTTAAGCTAAATTTGGTCGAAAATTGTAGGGCTTCCAGTTTGCGTCGGTTGTATAAATGAACGGAGGAGATGTCGATTGTATGTGTACGGAAACTCGAAACTGTAAACAATAATTTTCGAAAATTTCGGATTTGGCCGATAACGCCGATAGGGCGGACCATTTTTGGTTATTGACGTTTAATCGAATTTTTTCAACCGCTACTTCTCATTGAAAAGCGGCGGACCAGGAGCAAGTGGAATATAATTAATATTTGCACTCGAATACACAATGTCAACGAGTACTCTAGCTGAAGTGTTTATCTTTCGGCACTCAGACTGAGGCTAAAACGTTATTTCTCTATTATTTTTCGACCGAACTTCTTTTTAATCTTTTCATCGCGCACCGTTATTTTTAGGGTTTCTGATAGTAATATCGTAAAAAGTAATTTCGAATTTCTATTATTTTCGGAAGAATAATACCGAACCGAGTGAAAGTGTCACTTAGCAGGTTGTAGCATTTACGTCGAATTTAGCGAATTATTATGTAGAGGGGCCTTGCATTTTTAGTGAAAAGCAAACACCGGTGATTGGTAGCTTAAGGGGAGCTTTCTTTTCCCTTTCCTAATCTTCGCGGCAGAAACAGTTGTATCATTTCAAACTCCGGCAGCGTTAATTTTCATACAGTTCTGAGCGTAGAAATCGTTTAGTCGCGCCTTGTTTGAATTTTATGATTTTATAAAAAACGCAGCTGAAAATAGCGCAGTTCTTAAACCTCCTTCACCGTACCAAAGCCGGTTTATGTTCACCGCCTCAGTACTACATAGCTTTATGTTAATTGCATATTTCGGCGGCTATTCCTGACTTCTAATAACATTGCCATTCCCTCCTCCTTTGTTGATCATCTTTCCTTTCTGACAATATTCATCTTCAATAATTAACCACATTTCCTACAAACGGAAATGAAAGCACAAAAGCACATTTCCTCATATTCCTTTTTTTCTTCTTTTTCTGTTCTTTTATTTTCTTTTTCCTTTTTCCTTTTTTTTTTTTTTTTTTGTTTTTTTATCTCTCCTTCTCTTCTACTTTTCTTCCGTCACATTACATTCATCTAAGACAGTTGCATAAATTTATGAACTTAGATTGGCTAAACGGTTCAATCCGTGTCAAATAAATATATATAAAAAAAAAAAAAAAAAATAAATTACGAATTCTTTATGTATTGTTTTCCTCTTCGCTTGACCCTTACTCTGTGAATATTCCATCGCTGAAGTGATTAAAAATACCTTCGGGCACAGTTATTTTCACTTTGTTCCTCCTGTTCTCCGATATGCTCATGTCAAGATGCCGCGAATCATCTTTGAGAAGCATCGGGATTACTTTCTAGCGCACAGTTTCTTGTGCTTATCAAGCAGTCGAAAGGTCTGCTGTCGTGCACTTCGATCGACTTACAGCTCGCAGATTTCAACGACGATATTTAATTTTAATTGGCATTAAACTGTCTTCTCCGTTGCCTTTTCCTCTTTCCTATACTAAAACCTCTCGTTGTGTCGGCAGCATATGTGTCAGCCAACGGACGGTTTTTACTTTTCCATTTGCTTGCCTTATTTTTCTACCGTTACACAGTGCTTTTCGTTTTTCCTGTCTTCATTTTAACTCGCCACTCTTGTTCTACTTCCTATTTTTAATTCCTAAGGGCCGCATGTTTATGATGATTCTCAAAGCGGATATAAAGAATCGGTTACGTTGTATGTTATTGCATTTTATACCACTTTGAGATACATATTTTATAAAATAAAAATAAAGTATAAATTTATCAGAACTTAAAATATCTAAAATTAATCAAACATAAAAAATGGATATAAAAAATTGGAAAAAGAAAGGCATCGAGCACATTGAGAATGTTAATGATCTCAAAGGAAAACTAAAGCAAGCTGCATTTTAATCTTAACAGAAACACGAATGAATAGTGACGATAACATCGACGTACCGAATTTCTTCTAATATCGATATGTCAATACACAATGTTGTTACGTAATTAGATTTCGGTCAAACAGATGTTGAGGATCTATGTACATTATTCGATGTAAGACGGAAGATGGAAAAGAAATAATTATTATGGCCATTTATATTTTTCGAAAAATAAAAGAGTCCACGATATAACTAAATTTACACATAGAAGATCACTCCCTTTCACTCCCGATGGTTCAAGGCTTTTGAAATAGAAACTTTACATACACTTCCGAATGATATTAGCTGGAAACTTCGACGTGTCAATTTTGCATCAGACAATTCTTTGCCTTTTATTGGATTTCCTTCAAACCAAACTTCAATTAAATATTAATAATGCACCAGATGAGAATCAACGACAAAGTACGGAACTACCATTGATGCAGTGTATTTTCTAGACATATATTGATAAAATTACATCGAAAACCGTCACATTTCATATTTTAGTTATCATAAGCCTATTGTATATCCTTTATAGAATTCAACAATCAATGAAAAACATTAATAAAACGAATGCATCAATTTTTCATTTATGTTTTTCTTTAAGTGAAACTTTATGGATATCCCTTTTTATAAGAACCACAGATCTCCCCGTTCGGTTCTTATTCTTGGTAAATTTGGTACTAATACTATAACTTTAAATCGAAGTTGGGGAAAATGCCTTTGAAGTTTCACTTCTGCCCTGTGCCCCGAGGCACATTCGTTTTTTTAAATTGTTTTATTCAATCGGCATTTTTTTGAAAAATTCGTATACAAATTTAGTAATTTTAAAAATCCCAATTCGAGTTTTCTTTTTTTATATGTACATATATTATATATTTAACGTGCCATATGCAGCAACGTAGAGGCACGCCGAAGAGTTTTATCACAATAAAGATTATCATCGAGAAGCTCAGCAAGTGATGAAAATTTTAAGCATATCGTTTTGTACTGCGAACAGTCAATGAGGAGGTGCCGGACGGCCAATATTACAACGGAAATAATAAGATGGGTTAAGCGCGAAAAGGTACAAATGAGTAATTGAAGTATGACCATTGTGCGAACACGGCAAATAGCAGTTACCTTCCTACAGCTAGATCTTACTGAAGTTGACCACGACTCTGAAGATTGTTTAATTCCGTTTAGTTTATTAGAAGAGGGTAGTTCCAATCAAGCGACGTAGAATTTTTCGTCTAGACGATGTTTCCAAAAATCCATTGTCGGTATTGCGATATATTGCGATATTAGGTACGGGGGGTTGAAATGTGTTGCTTCTTCGTCACCACCTTAATTAGTTGCTTGGCATATTACTAGTTCCTTTGATTTTCGACTGATTAAAAGTGTGAAAATTCGGCTACAGTTTCAGTACGCTTTTTTTCTTGGCAGCTTTCGCATCGCCACTATTATTCGCTCTTCATATTCCGTTTTATAATATTGCGGCATCATAAGTTTGTTTTTTGTCTCATTAATTTCAAGCCGTATATAGACTTTTTTAAGTTATCTTTTACCACTACCGCCAAAACTGATTCAAAAACGAAAAAAAAAAAAAAAAATACGGGCCTAGTTATCGGTTTACAGTTGAACGTCCCTTCAAGCCACCTCTGTCAACAAAAAGTTCAAAGATATTTTTTTACATATCCATTGGTGGATAGTTCAGTTACTGCTGTTTTTCTATTTACTACCAATACCCGTCAATTAGACTGTTATAAAAAGTCAACTAAGATTTATATTACCTCGATATTGTAATATTTTAATATTTGAAAAAGTCCACTATTTTCAACTAAATCGCCAACAGCACCTCTGGGTAAATACCTACACAGCTTCTTAGACAATAGAACGATCCAAGTTACACGACTGGTTCGTTAACGTCTGAACTGATGCTGTTGGAAAACGGTGTACCACAAGGCTCTGCTTTAAGCGTAACCTTGTTCATATATTATATCAATGACATAACTAACTGCCTTGCCGATTTTCACTGATGGTTCTAAGGGGCCTGATGGGGTTGGTGCTTCTTTTATTCTTCCAGATTATAACTTCTCTGAATTCTTCTGTCTTCTTTCTTTCTGTTCCATATTTACAGCCGAGCTAATGGTTATTTTACATTCTATTATTTTTATCTCCTCCAATCGTCTTTCTTCCCAGTTCCTGATCATATCCGACTCCATGAGTGCTCTTCAAGCCGTCTCTTCTCCTCTTCCTAATCATTCCGGTGATTTTACTATTCTCCGCATATGTTCTCTCATTCGGACTCTCTCTTCTCTTCATGGGATCCATATTGACTTGCTGTGGCTTCCTGGCCATTCTGGCATCTCAGGTAATGAGATGGCTGATTCTTTGGCTCGGGTTGCTGCTTCTTCTACATTCTTCTTCAAAAGAACCCCATCCTCTAATCTCTTGCCTTTGTGTAAATATTTCCATCTCAGATTTTGGTCGGATATATGTACCCTTTCTCCTTTTCTAATTGTCGCTCTTTTTTTTTTATCTGTTATTTTTTAATCCTAGAATACTATACCTACTTCGACCCCTTCCATACCTGTACCTTCGTCGATTCGACTGTCACACATGAGTTCGGGCAGAAAAAGGGATAAAAGCGACGCTACGTTAGGATTGTAAACGCTTTATTGTCGGAAATTTAAAAAACAATATATTTTCAAGGGTTTTTTTTTTTTTTTTTTTTTTTTTGGGGCTCGGCTTTTTCAAGAGGGTTTTACTGTCTTTCCATTGCAATAAACCACAAAAAATCCCAACGCATAGGATCACAAACAAAAGGACCGATACATTTTTTTTACTTGCCGGGAACTCGATATAATAACCAAAAGATTTTTTTTTTTTTTTTTTTTTTTCTTCTATGGGTTCGTCAGCGAGGACATTAGCCCAAGAAATGGGAATAGAGAAAAAATCAAATTTTTATGAGGCGTGAAACATTCAACAAGAATGTATCAAGCGCCTGGATGACAGAAGGAGAAGGAAGGGAAAGAATAAATGCAGCACAATAGGGAGTAGGAACATTGTTTGATAAGAGAGAGGAGTAAAAGGAAGATTGTTCAGATGAAAGTGATGAACATTCGAACATTATGTGATCAGGATCACATACATGTTGACTGTTAAGAGGATGTAAAGGACAATACGGAGATGCCGCGAGAGAGAATCGGAAAAGCGACGAGGGAAGCCAGCTGTGCCCAAAGCGGAGGCGGCATATTGCCGAGATGCTGGAGCGACGCATAAAAGGGAAGTCAAGAAACCAGGAACAGAGAGGAAGAGAAGGCTGGATGGACAAGTAAAAGGAATCCGGGTTTGAGAATGAGGAGTAGTAGGAGTTAAACCATAATTGGTTGTGCGCTGCAGAGGACAGAAGATTAATATTGACGGATGGAAAAGTAGTAAGGAACCTGCCGGAAGAAGAAGCTCGCCGAGCTAATAAGTCAACTGACTCATTTCCTTCTATTCCACAATGGCTAGGGATCCAAAGGAAATTAACCTCGATTGCACAAAAAAGAAAGAGGTCATGGATCAAGGAACGTATAAAAAGGATTACATAATCAGTAGAGTGGGGAGGCAGAGGAGATGCAACAGCCTGTAGCACGCTTTGAGAGTCTGATAGAATAAGGAAATTACGAGAGACCTTCGAAGATCTGATGAAGAAAAGTGCATGGAGGATAGCAATAGACTCGGCACAGAAAGTCGAACAGAAGGAAGGAAGTTTAAAGGACTCAGAGTGATTTAATGAAGGACAAAGAAAGGCTGCACCAACTCCACTTGGGCTCTTGGAACCGTCCGTGTAGATTGTAACGTGGTTAGAATAGTGGGAGTTTAAGGTATGTAAAAATTCCGATCTAACGGCGTGATGCAGAACGGCTGTAGGGGGAGCAGAAGAGTAAAAGCAATTAATTGGATGAAGAAAGGAGGAAAAGTTAAAAGAAAAATATGGGAGCTTATCGCAAGTGTGAATGTATGGTAAAAATTGAAGGAGTCGAGTAGAAATAAGAGACAGAATTGGTGTTTTATTGGCACTAAATCGCCAATCCTGTAGAATGAGGGAATAAGAAGGAATAAGTGAGGAAGAGGAGATAGGAAGACGTTTAATAAGGAAGCGGTAGCCCAAATAGGAACGCCGAATAAAGAGTGGAGGAATGTGGGTTTCCGCTTGAATAGCAGGGATAGGAGAAGATTTCTGAGCTCCAAGACAGAGGCGGAGGCAAGTATTTTGGACGCGATCGAGCTTGGAGAGCAAAGACCTGGAAGAGTTACCATAAATAAAACAGCAATAATCTAGAATAGAACGGATACAGGATTTGTAGAACATGAGCAAAATGCACGGATCACCTCCCCAGTTCGTATGTGAAAGGGACTTAATAAGGTTGAGCCTTTTTAGTGATGACACGTATATATAGTTAATATGCTTGTGGAACGAAAGACGGCTATCCAAAAATACTCCTAAGTAACGGAAATGGTTAGCCAGGGGGATCGGATTACTATTTAAGGAAAGACTAACTAAGTAGGGGTCAAAAGAAGGAAGAGTAAAGACAACAGCAGAGGATTTCGTTGGAGAGATAGACAGATGAATATTAGATAAAGCGCTTTCCAAAATCGTTAAGTAATGTTGCAGCTGGGAATTAGCGGTGGAGATACTACGATGGGTGGAGTAAATGAGGATGTCGTCAGCAAAAAAAAGGGAAGAGGAGATTATTGACAGAGAAGCAGTTTTTATAAGGTAAATGTTAAAAAGGGTTGGACTTAGACAAGAGCCCTGCGGTAGTCCACGAAAGACCAGTCTAGAAATAGGTTCGAGCGGAGAAGAGAGAAAGATAGTCCTAGATTGGAAAAGGCTAATGACAAGAGCAGAGAAGAAGGGTGGAATATTCAAGGAGAGCATGGAATCGAATAGGGTGGGAAGGTGGACATTATCGAAGGCAGCAGAGACATCGACGAAGGAAGCAATGAGGAATTTTTTGTTGATAAAAGATAAATACACATCTGACAAGAAAGTACTGATACAATCGGGAGGGCCGCGTCCAGGGTGAAATCCAAACATATTATTTGGCAATACTTTATTGTGCTCAAGCCACCAAATTAGCCGTCTATTAATTATACTTTCAAACAGCTTTCTGGCACAGGGAGCAAGTGAGATTGGTCGAAGAGAGGAGGAGTTAGGTTTTGGGATCGGGACAACAATGAAAATATTCCAAACAGATGGAGTAGAACCAGACGAGAGAAATGAATTGAATAAATTTAAGAGGAAACGAAGAGCGGAATCAGAGAGACTTTTTAGTACGAGAAAGGGAATTCCGTCTTTACCAGGAGAAGAATTAGAAGAATTACGTAAGGCAGCTTCCAATTCAGTGTAGGTAAAAGGTGTGAGTAGGAAATGAGAGGAGGTGAGGGGAACCGGGATGCGACAGGATTCTTGGAAGCTAGGAACGTAACAAGGAGCTAAGGAATTCATAAATGGAATTAATTTGTCTGGAGACAGGATATGATTTGAAAGATGTTGAGCTGAAGAAGATTTGAAAGTCTTCGCCATTTTCCAAATGTGAGTGAGAGGAGTGGAACGGGAGAAAGCGGAGCAGAAATTTCTCCACGAGTTCTTTTTTGCCGTTTTAAGAGTATACCTAGCTTTGGCATTGGCACTTTTGTGAGCGAGAAAATTGGAGAGATTAGGACAGGAACGGAATGTTCTAAAGGTGGATAAACTTCGATCAAAGGCAACTTTGCACTCTTGGTTCCACCACACAGAGGAAACAAATTTGGACCTTTTATGTGTAGGAAGCTGAGCAGGAGGAGAAGAAAGAGTTAAGGCGTTGGAAATAGATTCCATAAAAAGGTCGTATTGAGAAGATGGATTTAAATGCGAAGGAATTAGAGACAGTGAAGAGTCAACGTAGGAACGAAAGATGGGCCAGTCTATCTTAGAGAGAACCCATCTATGAGATTGAGTAGGATTATTCAGAGTAGAATGAGAAAACTGATTTAAGGAAATGATGATGGGAACATGGTCGCTTCCAAAAGTTCCATCCAGAGTGTTCCATGAGCAGCTAAAACCAAGATTGGGAGATGTAAAAGATAGATCAATGGAACTAGGAGCTAGAGGGTTGCTGACACAGGTGGGTGTACCGTCATTAAGGAGAAATAGATCATTTTGAAGAATGAAATTTTCTAGGATTGCACCATTATTATTATAGTTTAGTGCAACCCCAGAAAGGTGAGTGAGCATTCCAGTCTCCGCCTATAATAAAGGGAGTCGAAAGAGAGTTAATGAAAGTAGGAAACGGAAAATCGCGTAAATCAAAATTAGGAGGGAAATAAGCTTAGATGATGTTAAGTGGGTTACCAGAATCATTAGGAATTGAAACGTGAACTAGATTGGGGAAAGGAGGGTTGGGAGGAAAGGACGGTTGGAAGTTGTTATGAGTAAGAAATACGATGTCATTTCTAATTAGGATAGCTGCGCCTCCATAACCGTCCACGCGGTTAGAACTAATAAGGGAGAATCCCTTGAAATGAAGGTCAGATGAGCTTTTTAGCCATGTTTCAGAAAGCAAAGCAATATTAATATTATGTTGATCTAACAGCCTCTCAAGAGAGGGTTTGTTAGCCCTAAGGCTTCGGCAGTTCCACTGAAGGATTTTAAGTTTCGGAAACATTGTAGGGAACCAAGTTATTGGCCATCAACTTAGGGAATAAAATGGAAGATTGACGAGAGGAGAGTAAGAAGAGAAGAAAAAACTTAGAAGGCTGAAGCAGTAGTAGAGGAAGATTGGGACAATAGGAAATGAGAAAAGGGAGAAGGTGTTCGCCACAGAATAACGCAACTGAGGAAAGATTTATGGGAAGTGTAGGCAAAGGTGAAAAGATCCACCGCTCGAGTAAATTATAATGAGGCCGGTGTCGCAGAAGAATATTACAATAGACATGCCAGTAGGCATAATATAACAGCACCCATCGCTCAAAGCAATCATTGCGTCTGGGACCTTGTATGCTATCAACCAACTTAATTAAAAGAGGCAAGCAACACCAAAGGAACGCTGTGTAAAATTTTAGAAAAGGAACAAGAAGCTTCCATCGCTCAAATAAATCCTTGCGAATGGGTCCTGGTATGCTATCAACCAACCTAGTTAAAGGAGGCAAGCAACACCCAAGGAACGCTAAAAGAAAATTATAAAAGGAAATAAAAATAGAAAGCTCCCATCGCTCAAATAAATCCTTGCAAATGGGTCCTGGTATGCTATCAACCAACCTAGTTAAAGGAGGCAAGCAACACCGAAGGAACGCTAGAAAAAAGTTGACAAGAAAGACGTAGGGTAAAAAATATAACTTATTATGTGTGAACAGCCGAGAAAGCGGCAAGCGATGAGGCGCACTATGAAAAATTGCATTGAGACTGAGGTGAATGAAGAAATCAATAGCATCATTTAAGAGGATAAAAATAGAAACAGAAAGACAAAAGGAGGAGCAAACCGTATAATGGACTGGAAGAAGTGGAAGTACTTCTGCTTCAATACCTATGATTGTAAAATCTGACATAAAGCCTCTAATTTATCTTCTAAATTGGGAATGTCCAGTCTGCCAAGGGCGGTTCGTAGTGTAGCAGCTATAGAGTTGAAAGGAGGAGGAGGGGCGGAGTCACTGAAGGAAACATTATTGGCTGCTGGAGCCTTTACATTGTTGACGAGAACAGAGGGAGATACTGTAGGGGGATTGGAGACCTTCGGAGCACTATAACGATAACCTTTAGTGCCAGCATTGAGCGTTAAACTTGAATAATATTTGTTCAAGGGATTAGGAGACGCAGAGTTGGAAAAGTGCCTTTGCGTAGGAAGCCTGATATAGGAGGAAGACGAACTGCTGGAGCCTTTCTGACGTTTCCTCTTAGGGATGGCAGGAGAGGAATTCGCCAAAGCGGGGAAGTTTGAAGAATTTGAAATTTCGGCAAAAGAAAAGGCTGGAGACACTAACTTGGCTTGGCAGATATTTTTTGCCTCGGAATATGAGACATTTTGCAAGCTAATTATTTTTTGAATTTTGACTTGTTCTTTAAAGACTTGACAGTTGGGCGCCAAAGCGGAATGATTCTCTCCACAGTGGACACAAAGATAGGATGGAGGCCCACTTTGTTGCGTAACGGTGCATTCCGAAGATGAATGACCACCCGCACACAAAGAACAAATGGTTTTGCTACGACAAGAAGCGCTGAAGTGCCCAAAGCGAAGGCAATTGCGGCACAATTTGGGTCTACGGATCAAAGGCTCAACCTTAACACGATAAGAATCATAGAAGCAGATGTGGGAAGGAAGGAAGGAGCCCTGAAACTTAACTTCTATTACGGGAATAGGAGTAAAGGAATTATCTTTATCGAGGGACCTTTTCTGCAACCTACGAATACTAGAGATGGGTACCTCCGATGAACAATTGGACAATAGTTCGTCAACAGAAATATTGGACGGAACGTCACGGACTACACCAAGTCGAAATAGCAGAGATTGCGGGATGAATGATCGAATTTTTAATTCTTTGTGTAATTCTTCCGAAAGGATGAAATTGTTGGCTTCGATAACAGACGTGAAAATTAATTTTACCAAGTTTTTTCCTGACCTAGAAATGGAGGAGAGACCATTAATTTTTCTACAAAACATTCTGGCCAAAGACATGGGGTGGAGATAGGCAATATTCTTGTCTTCCAGGCTCTCAACAAGAACAACGATCTGGCCTTCGTAGTTGTTTGGAAATACGTTTAAAGAGGAGGTAGCCTTCATTTGATTATCGGTATTAGTAGGGTTAGACGGAATGTTATGTACAGATGAAGTGTCCATGACTGTTTGTTCAACAGTCGGGGACACTGTCTGCGAGTTATTTGAATCAACTCATAAATACAAAAATTCGAGTGATCTAGTGCCAGGGATATTGAATACAAACAATTGTTACATTAAAAAAAAAAAATACTAGATCAGTTTATCGAAAGAACCAAAAGTAACTTAACAAAAAATGTATAAAATCAGGAAGTATAACTGAATGATAGTTTACGTGCATACCAATACCTTCGTCGATTCGACGATGTAGATTCTGGAAAAAAAATAGTTAACCTGATCAAAGAGCGGCGTAGGTCACCTCTCCCGGCGGAATTACTGAGCCAACTAGACCCCCAAGGCACTGCTGCTAGGACGCCCCCCCCCATCCATCTACGACACGAGAGGGGTTATTGAAAGGGAATGTGTTGGTTGAATCAACTACCAATAGTATGCTAGGGTTAAGCTGTTTAAATCATACAAGTCATAATAAGTCGATAAATTAAAAAAAAAAAAATTAATGTTTAACAGATCCGCATAAACAAACAAAAAACATATGGACAGCTATCGAATTTTAAAGTAGTTTTTATTGACAGTGGTGCCTCGCCCAAGTGAGACCTGGTTCTAAAATTTTAATTGTGCCTGGGTTAATGTGCGTAGGCGACTTGTTAAAAAAAAAAAAAAAAGAAAAAAAAGGGTAGTTTTTATTATAATCAAAAGAATTATCGCAACAAATATGTGTACCTTTTTTTTTGAAAATTATCATCTTATTTTTATTCGTTTGCACTTAACTCGAAAAGCTCAACTCACATGGGCAAACATGTCACTGTAAATATTATTTTCATTAATTACCCCTACTTTATTTACATATATACTCTTCTTACAATTAACTGAATTTTTAATATATGAAAAATATACAATAAGCTCAACTTTTTATAATATACGTTAATAATAACAATAATAATAATAATAATCGGGATCTTGTGACACTTTCGTCATTCCAGTACGTGTCATTACAGATGGTCGGCACGCCTTGTATTTATCCATTTTTACATTCCGGAATATAAGTGAAATAAAACAGTATAAAAATAACAGAAACGAGTGAGATTCTTTTACTATTTTCTACTAATTTGATTAAAATAATAACGTTGAAATTTCGATAAACATATATAAATAGATGAATCGAAAAAGAGAAAACAATTAGGAAATCTTTCAATTGGTAAATATTTTCGCAACTGACTTTAACTTCTAATTATTTTTAACGATTTTTTTTTAAAATTGTTGTGTTTTTATTTATTTTTACTAATCTGCATTAACATCGTTTCAAGCCGTGTATGATCGTCTAATAATCATATATATATATATTGTTGTAACCCTTCCTTCACTCGAATATTGTTTTTAACAACCCTGTTCCTCCGTACTACACAGGTGTCTCAAATTTCGGGCGCCAGAGCCGTTAAAACGACTCAATAACAAAAAATAATACTTTCGATAAAACACGTAAGAGTTCGATCAAACACGATGATACAGCCTCAAACGGTGAATCTACGCTACGGCGAATAAACAACGATCACACCGTCCGACAGCACACAGACAACACAAGAACTAACCAGCAGGCAGATTTACCCCGGTCGATGAATATGATCTTGCCGCTGTTCAACCCCGAACCCCGCTAGTGTAGCTATTTAATCGCAGATAACATTTTAATAATAATAATAATAATATTTCTGTTACTTTAATTTCCGAAAGTGTTTAATTCAAAATTTCCGTCTCATCTGCGGGCAACAAGTGCGGAATTCCTTAATTATTGATTTTACGTTAATCTGTTCTCTGTTTTCATTGTTATTTACTTTAAAATTACGTTACTTTCTCGCATGAATACGCTATTTGGAATTAAATTATAATTGAAAAGATAACACAGAGAACAACCTAGCCAGATTTTACGTTAATTTTTCTTATTTTTTTTTTTTTAATTATACTAAATCGCTCTTAAATAACTACACCAGCATTCGTGGTTTCACCACAATATATATATATATATATATATATATATATACATAAATATATATAACTCGCTTCTTCGGGACTCGCAATGGGGCAAGCCAGGGTCACCCACAGGTTTAGTTTTTCTATAGTTCTTATAGAAGAGTAAACTTTTTCATTGGCTACGCCGTTTGACAGAAAAAAATCGTTCAGCTCCAATTTTCACCACCAGAGGATGTAGGAGCACTAATATCGCATTAAAGTCTTATATATGGTACAAATTTCGTGACAGGACACTTTTTCCTGATGACCCCTGGCGTAAAAATGGTATAGCCATTAATATATATATATATATATAGTGTGGATCCACGAGGAGGGAAATAGGGGACCCCCTCCCAAAGACCCAAAGCTTCTATGAAAAAATTTGTTATGACACAGAAACTTCGTTTATACCATAAAAAATTTGTATGAATTTTACCTACGGATTTTAATAATTTATATTTAATACTATTTTCTAGTAAAACTATTAATATTCCTTTTTTATTTCTACTTTCAACGCAACTATCGTCGATCTTTTGCAATTTTTATTTTGTAATTTTAATTAAAAATAGTTCAATGAGAAGTATATGTATATTTAAACTTGCTCACAAACAGAGAATTCGGATCGGATTACTAACAAAAATTAAATACAAGTAAAGTCTAATAAGAATACTATCTTTCTTACTATTTCTAAACTACCATATTTAAGGTATAATTTTAAAATTTCGTTTTATTTTTCACCCCCTAAATATAAGACAAGAGTTAAATTGAAAATTGTAATAATTATGTATTTTTAAAACATTTTTAAATTTCTAAAGAGGTCACTCTATTTGTGATTTTCTTTATGAAACAAGAGGTATTTCTCAAATCTACTGCCTACCGTAGCAGATTTTACGTAATTACATAATTCCACCTCCAAATGTCCTTCTGGATCCGCCCCTGATATATATATATATATATATATATATGTATAACTAGATATATCTATAAAAACAAAAGAAACTTTAAAGAATAATGAAATATAATATTATTTAAACTGCTAATTATGCGATTAAATTATTAATTATATTTATGAGTAAAAAGAAGAAAAGAAAAAGTTTCCAAAAGGCGAGTTTACACACTTGAATAAAATAAAATAAAATATAACATACATTATCAATGTCGATGACATCGCAATTTTCGCTCCACCTCGAGGAGAACTATGCGATGGAAAGAATTTTTAGAGAGGAATTAGTAACATTTTTGGACGAGGAGTAAAAGTAAATAATACAATATTGTAGATCGAACGAAGGAGAGCATAGCACTTCTCGAAAGCTACCGATACGAAATGGTTGGCGAATTTAACTGGCTCGGTTCCAGGAATAGCAGAGGATCAAATGCGGAGAATCGCGGTGCGTTCAGGTGGCGTGAAGAAGTTTCGGGGCGACTTTAGCGCGACGGAAACATAGACGTAAGAAGAATATAGAGCTTAGCCGTTCGGGTAATAAATTTTGTAAATAATTGACGTTTGTCACAACAAACTAACGAATCAATTATTCACTTTCGCGCGGACGAAAAAATCTGCAGAATCTTTTCGGAATACGGCGAGCAGACTTAACAACTGCACTGCTCTGAAAGAGAAAAATAGTCGGGGTCAATTAACGGAATCGTAACAGTTTATCGAACGCAATTATGGGGAGCCTCACGATGAGCAAGATGACGACTGAAAGGGCCGATTTCACAGCAGCAGCGAGGCTCTTGTACGATTTCGTCTATTTTGAAACATCCGACACGAGCGGCGCTAAAAAACTGGGCGGAGTCCGGGCCATGTGGGTCAGCGTGCGCAGAATAAGCAGCCGGTGTTATCATCGGCAAGCTACGAATTGGCCACATACACAAGAACCTACCGGTTGAACAATAGCATCCATGTTGCGACTGCTGCAGTTGAGAATATCAAAGTTGTGCCACATACCATGTTGTCCTAATAAGTGGATATTACTAAGTGCAGCAAGCTTACAGTTGATTATGCATGCGTGCGCGAGAGTTGTAATACGGGCCGAGTATCGCCTGTCTAGGAAGTTTTCTCCGCAAGAAAAGAAAACAATCCCCCATCATCTCAAGTAAAATATACCTCCCCCCAAGGCCGTGTCCACGGATTTTTTTTTTTTTTTTTTTTTTGGGAGGTGACCCTCCCTCCCATGAGAACTGAAATAGTTATTATAAATACAGAAAAATCTGAAAAAAATCAAAAATTTTAAATAAATATTGATGATTTTTTAGGGTGTTCTTACCTACGACGTTTAAAAGAAAAAAGAAAAAATATGCTGTATATTTTTAGATACTTCATCAGTATCTTAAGGAAAAACTTTTTATTACGAGTATAATTAATAACATATGTAATTTTTATTAATGTGTTCTCATATACGGGGTAATTCATTTATGTAAATTATTAATATATATAAATCAAAATGATGGAAATTATTAATAGTACGAATATTAGTGAAAAATGTATTGTTATTTATAAAATGAATATACAAGAAAATTTTCAAAACCGCGCCTTTCCAACATTCTGAGCACGCTCCCCCCCCCCCCGTTCACGCAGCTATTGAAAAACTTCTTGGCGCATGAATTCTCTATCGCCCGCTAATTAAGAGCTCCTCCGCGTATAGTATCGTTTCAGCCTAGTATTCTGTAGCAATCGAATAGATGCGTACACACACTCTATACCACCGAGATGTTAAATCATTTTTTTATTAAGTATTATTATTTATTTATTTATTTGTATTTTTTTGCGAGCATGTCAACACTATACGGACCATCGTTATATTAACACAAAGCGCGCAAGTAGAAATTTTCGCAAGTTACAATTCTGCCCGAACGAAACACAATTAACTAATTAAGGTCACGCGGTGGTAACAAGCCCGGGGGACATCGGCCCGTGCGGCAAATTAAGGAGCTGCGGTCTATTTTCAGATGAAATTCTACATTCTTCCCTTAACAACCGACGACATTTGTGTCCGATCATCGACTAGACAAATTCGAAGCCATATAATAAAGTTGCGCCCTTCCACCCGGAGCAATCTTTTTAACATCTATCGTCACCGGTGTCAAATGCCTCCCGTATTAATCATAAGATCCCGCGATATGCTCAGCGCGATGCACACAATGTATTCTCGGTGGTGGGTGCACGTATCATTCCGGGGTGGCGGCAGCGGCTACCGGAAGAAGCGTCGTTTTATTAGTTGAGCGCACGCGTTTCGACGCCGCGGGAAGGCCGCGAACAGAGAACTCTATACAGACAACTCCGTACAGTGCAGAGAAATGTGCGATCTGTTGACGGAACTGGAGACTTTTCGACGGAATCTTTTCGGATTGCCGGCGGCTTTTAGAAAATGGCAGATTTCACGGCGCGTTAAGTTGGAATTCGCGGCTAGGCTAGCGGCGATGGCGCTGCTGCTGGCCATCCCGTTATTCGGCAGCGAGTTTAGGCTAACGGTCGCCTATCGCATTCCCGGTATAATTCGAAGCGGAATAAATGATGGGTTGCCGGAGCAGCGCGGCTTACGGTACTCGGTACTCGCATCGGCAACTGGCCAATTAATTCAGCTTACTTACTTTTGGCGAATTCGAGGAAAATCGCGAAAAAAAAATACCGTCAGCGTCGTGGCCGATTATTGCGGGCCGCTCTGCTCGGCCGGATCGCGCTTGAGACGTGCGTGGCCGCGGCCCGATGCGTCGCGCGTACAATCAAACGAGTGGCGGCCGAGCCGAGGAAACGCTGACTGTGCACGTTCAGACGACCGGCAGTCGACCGTTCTCTAAATAGCACGGAGTGGCGCGCGTAATTCGCCGTTTGTTCGCGGCGAGTCTTTCGCCGTTCTCCGATGCGCGCCGTTGTTAAATCATTGCACGGTCGTCCACCAATCGTCGCTCGACGTCGTCGCTTCGATTTACAGTTAAGAGGAACCGCAAGCCTCGGTCGGCCGGGCCGCGGGGTCATAGGCGCGGGTGAGCGGCACCGCAAATTGCGCGGGAAACGACCAAGATGAATCTCTTCCATTCCGCGCACCCCCGACCCGCCGCTAGCCGAACGTAACTTTCTTGCTTTTTCTCTGCCGCCCGAGGTTGTTGACCCGTTGCTTCGCCGTGCTCTGTTTTTTGTGTCGCCGCTCTACCCGCGACCGCCGAGCCGACCGAGTCTCGGTGCGTCGAGGCACACTAGCTACCTCCGAGGACGGGCGACCGTTCGCGGGGACGGCGAATCGCGCGCGGTCGGCGAATATGGACAGCGGCGATGGCCGCGCGAAGCGAGCAAAAGTCCGTTGGTGGAGCAGCGTAGCCTGCTCGGATGGCAGTTGAGTAGCCGAGTTGCCGGAGTCGATTGTCGTCGCGAGTCGAGTTGAAGGCGCGTCGTCGGTGTATTGTTTTTCGAATTTGGCGGGCTTTCGTTTATACTTGCAGTAATTTTGCAATTCGTTTTTTCGTGTATTTACAAAAATCACCTCCCGTGCGACGCCCATTCTCATTCATATATATATATGTATATATATATATGATATATAATATATATATATACACATA
The DNA here is from genome assembly GCA_039619475.1 of Icerya purchasi. NCBI lineage: Eukaryota > Metazoa > Arthropoda > Insecta > Hemiptera > Monophlebidae > Icerya > Icerya purchasi. Next base: position 333,986,891 of record CM077115.1, on the reverse strand, counting down.
TACATATGTATAAAATATAATAATATATATGCGTATATGTAATTATTAAATGCTGTGTTCGATTTAATCTGTCTCTCGTTAATTGTGTGTTGTTTTACTGCATTTTACACCATTCATTTCGTATCGGCAATACGAAACGCCATTTACACGCAATCCATCACGTTGAATGCTCACAAAGTAAGAATAACATTTTTTCACTTTTTCATTTACTTAATATTTAATCATTTTTGGCTCTCTGTTGTACGTTCTTGCTGGTTACTTTTTTATTTCATTTCGTGTTTTTTTTTTTCTCTCTTTTTGTCACATATTTTTTTGTCTTGACAACGAAATTATAAAGTGTATTTCGGCTGTGTTTCAAAGTTTCACCATTTTTGGTTGTTATTCTTTTTTTTAAAAAATTTTTTTAAGATGTCTCTCGACAAGATTTTTGCGTACTATAGTAGTGTATGTTACATTATAGTAACGATGGCAGATTTGTAAAATCTCGGTTATTTCAGCGTGCTGCTTAAATAGCGGTTATTTTTATGCATCGAAGCGATTAGCGAAAAAAGTCATTCAGTCGAAGTTTTTGCTTTAAAAGATTTCGATATTGTTAAAGAAAAGAACAATCTATTTAATTAAGTTCATTATAATTGCTCTAGTAACCTACACACTTAGACGTTGTGTATCGGCCAATATTCCCCAATAATAATGCTACGAATAAATACATACAGAATTATAATTAGAAGCTAAGTACGACTACTGGGGGAAAAAAAACCGGGGCCTGTTTATCCTGTTTATTAGTATTTCTTGCAATATATACGGTTCTGCTTACTTTTAAAAATTTGTAAACGCAATCATTTATTACTCTAAAATAATAGTTTTATATTGCTTCGCACCACCAGTAGTGTGTGTCTGTTACTGATAACAGACGCGCAACTGTTCTCTACTCTGTTCGTTCTTTACGAATAATAATAATAATAATAATAATAATAATAATAATAACAATAATAATACTAATAATAATAATAATAATAATAATAATAATAACAATAATAATACTAATAATAATAATAATAATAATAATAATAATAATAATAATAATAATAATAATCGTTCCTTCTATTTTCCAGTCCTGCTTCGAATCTCTGGTTGTTCTTAGAGAGTTTCCTTCTTCTTTTTGTCGTTCCGCCGTTGTTTTTATTATTCGCTGTTTCACGACTCCCTACTCTCCTACCCGTTTCAATAAAGTGCAATTATCCGCGATATCTTGAAACTGCATTTTCTTCATATGCTGAACATTCTTTATTTTGACATCGGCTTCCCGATTGCGCTGCTTTGTCCTTTTGCTTCTGTTTCTGCTACTGATTCCCTCATATTAGCGATCTGCGATCGAATTAAGTTGACTCTTTGATTCTATCTTCTTTTCATTTCGCCGAAAAACACGTCTTTCGATTCCTCTCTAACATCTTGTCACTACTCTCTTATGCCGGTTAGAGCCCAGGAATTTATCCGTCTTTGTCACAGTTTTTATTCAAGTCCTGTCTTATGTGCAAAATTGTTCCAATTTTTATACATATATAATTTATACTGCTTAATTAGCATCCTTTTCCAGCCGGCGTCTGTAAAAATACAGACACGCCGGCTGCTTGGACGTTTCTGAAAAGGGTGCTAATGTAAATAGCTCTGTTTTTTTTTTCTTATTATTATTATAATAAATACGTGATGTGTATTTTATTATCGACCTCAAAACAGAGAAGACTGTATTCGTTTATTTTTTGTTTTTTTGTTCACGCTAAATATAGACCAGTTTTGATCATTTCTTGTTTGTTTTTTTGTCAGTGAGGACTAAGACACCGCTGAATATCGATCAGCACAGATACTTAGTAGTTACAGAAGCAAAAAAAAAAACTTGAAAAAATGTGGTCCCTTTTTGATTTTTTTTATTAATAGAATAAACGCGATCCATTGAAATATTATCATCAGTGTTTGCCGTAGAAATATGAGTTCAAAAAATAAACAAAAAATTAATTCTTAATAAGGCAAACAATTTAATTGTTATTAATATTTAGATGAGTAATCTTTACTGGTACCATAAAAATTTGTTATAAAGGCTAATACGGTAATAACAATAATAATAATAATAATAATAATCACGGATGATACTATATAGACAATTTGAAATTCATTTGAAAATTCATTTGAAAATTCATTTGAAAATTCATTTGAAAATTCATTTGAAAATTCATTTGAAAATTCATTTGAAAATTCATTAGTGACGGAAATATTTTACGTCTTTATAATACTAACTCGGTGTTAAGTGATTTGACTGATTTATTTGAAACTGCATTGGTCCAGTAGTGGTCCCATATGCGTACCGGTGACTATCGGTGAGAGTACTGACTGAGGAGTCGTCAAATAAGATAAGTATTTTCTTTAATATAAGCAGAAAAAAAGTTAGCCAAAAAATTTTCATTAGAATATGTAGGGAAATATGAACACGTAAAATTTAAAATTTAATGAATATTTCGCGATTTACACACCATTAACGGCATTATATTCCTAAGCCAATATCCAGCACTTTTACAGAATAATGAAAGCAGCATCATTTTAGATTGGTCTATTTGTCATATATGGCCAGTTGAAAATACACTAAAAACCGAAAAATGTTTAAAAAAAAAAAAAGTAGGTTTCGGTACAACAAATTCAAATTACAATTAAAAAAACGCATTAAACATTTGTCTGATAGTTCCAACACTTGGGACTTACAGAGTTATTGCGTTGTTATTTAATAATATGTAGTTTTTTTGATTGTTATAATACCGAGACTCTTAATTAAGGTATGAATGTTGTTTAGGAATAATCCATAATACTCCTTTTTTTAACCATATATTTTACTTTATCAGATTTTACAGAATAATCATTTTTCTTTTTACTTTTTAGCGTATTTGTATTAAATTTTTGCTAGAAATCTTAGGATCGTTTTTTTTTTTTTTTTTTTTTTTTGTTTTTTCTTTAACTATTTCATCTCTTATAGAATTATCTCGCAGTAATTATTTCACGTTGAATGCAATAAAATAAACACGAAATAACGACCTCGTAAGAAGTGGCCTTACTTCTGGCCGGGCAAACGTTCGCCGCATTTTGAATTTTTTCGATCCTTGTTTGTTTTTGTATACCGTTTCTGTATGACTGCGGGTGGAAAGATAATTTATGAGAAAGCATTAACGAAACGAGCCACAAGATTGGGAAAAGTTTTATTTGGCATCCTGCACACTGGTTCCCATCTGAATATCGTACACGTTGCGCCAAAATTCGGGCTATCCGTCAGTACTAAATGACTGACGAACAAGCTACACAGTATAAGAGATAACCGTTAAAGAGGTAAGAGGTACGATTAGGTAAATAAGCGAAACTATCGTCGTCATGAGTAAGACGCTACAGCCCCCCCCCAAACCCCAACCCCCCGCCCCCCACCCCACCCCCGGTTGTTGTTTCTGCAGTAGTGTGAAAATTCGTCGAAAATATTTTCGTACAGTAATTTGGAAAAATTTTCATTTTACGACTCTTCACTGGCGGCGCACTTTCACGCGGAATAATTTATCGTGCGATAAAATTTTTGTCCTATTTATAATTATTAAAAATTTAATGAAAACATGTATGAATTTACATATTTCAAAAAAAAAAAAAAAAGTTTCTATTCTTATACATTCGTTCATTGCATATCTGCGAACATCTTCTTTTTCTTATTTGTGCAACCCGATTCGGGAATAGCTTAACCCCACTTTTCACGGACTCCACCATTTGACGTAATGCGTCTCGATTTCTTGCGATCTGGAATAATTCTGCTAATTTTGTAACTCCAGTTCATATCTTATAGAGTATCTTTGAGCAAGCGTTATGGAATCTCAGGGTTGGGATTCGGATAAATGGAAAGTACATAAATAACATCCGTTATGCAGACGACGCCGTTCTTCTGGCCGACTCTTGTGAACAGTTACAAAAAATTATTAACAAAGTTAATGAAGCAGATAAAACATGTGGACCAGGAATAAATGAAAACAAAAAACAAAATTTATGGTAGACAGTCGCCAACAATATCTAAACACAACTCTATTCAGATTAATGGGAAAAACATCGAAGAAGTTGAACAATTTAAGTATCTAGGATGTTATATTGCGGAAAAGCTTGATCCAAATACTGAAGTTAGAAGAAAATGTGGGCAGGCCAAAACAACGTTTGAAAGGTTTGAAAAATTGTTAACGAACCAATCACTGAGTCTACGTATAAGACAGAATTTCATAAAATGCTACATTTGTCATGGGGTCGAAGCAATGACATATACCGTAAGAACACTCAAACATTTCGAAGCGTGCGAAATGTGGTTACATAGAAGAGCCTCGGAGATATCTTGGGTACAGAGAAAATGTCTAATGAAGAGGTGCTAAAGAGAGCTAGAACGGAAGAAAGGAGAATAATTGAAGAAATAAAAACAAGAAAAACCCTAGTTTATTTTGGTCATATTATACGAGGACAAAAATATAAACTATTACGGTTAATCATTCGAAGGAAAATAGAAGGGAAACGAGGAAGAGGTCGAAAAAGGATATCTTGGACACCAGAAATGTCCGACAGTGGACCAAAAAATCATCGATAGGACAACTGATGCAGGCGGCAAGAAGCCATAATATATGATCGTCTACGCACGTCGAAGAAGAAGAAGAAGAAGAAGAAGAAGAAGTTCATACCTTAATATTTTGGAGTCAAGAAATCCTTCTTCTTCCTCGTTCCCCTTTCCTTTCTACCGATTCCATCATTATTGTTTGCAGACTCTCATAAAATATCCGAAGAAATTTCGTTTTCGCTTTCTAATTATATGTCCTTTAGTACCGGATCCGTTTTCATCAATTGTAACACCTCCGCATCTTCCATTTTTTTTTTGGTCCATAGTATCTTCCAGATCCGACGATAACGCCACTTTTCGAATGATGAAATACGCTTTTCCGTATATCCTTTTATTGTCCACGTCTCGCACCCATATAAGAAGTACGGACCATACATGACATTTTAACACCTTCTTCTTGATTTTCAGATTTAATTTTCTATCGCAAAGTACATTCTTCAGCTTCATAAATACACATCCCAGCCTATCTTGATGCGCGTTCTTATTACTATGTCCGCGGGTCATTATCCTCCGTTATCCAACAGCGTATTTTCTTACTCGTTCAATTTCCCTACCGTTAAGGATTATAGTTTTTTATCTAAAATCTGAAAATTTATATGTACTTACAATATAAAAAAACAGTTGTACCATTATAATTTCGAATAAAATAACGGTAAATCGCAATTTAAGAACCCTCATTTATTGATATTAAGTGACATCTTAAGATTTAATACACTGTAAAAAGGCCAATAATAATGATTATTAAGAAAAATTAGAAAAGAACAGATTTACTGGCTATAACGATTTCATTTTTTGATTTAATTTTGAAAAAAAATGTTTCCAAAATTTCTTTACTGATAACACTAAGGATCGTCAATAGTTGCTAAACAAAAAAAAGAAAATTGGTTAATAAACCGAGGTGAAAAAGAGTAATTGCTTTGTCTTTGTCTATTTATTTATAGATGTTTAATTTTTCTGGTTAATTGCGCATTCAGTAAGTTTTCTGCACTTAAATATGCCTATTTAGAAATCACTTATTACTTATATTCTCACACTGCAGCAGTTGATAGCAGTTAGAGAGTGCAATAACCGAACAATCACAACGAGAATATTTTCGGGAGGAAGAAATATTGTAAAATACAGAAAAACATACCGGAAAAAAAAAATGAAGTGATTAGAGAATTTGCATATATATATATATATATATATATATATATATATATATATATATATACACGGTTCACGAATATGGAGGAAAATATTATATAAACAATGTCATCGCTTGTTTGTGAGATTAAATCTTAATATTACGCGAAATCGAATTTTAATATTACTCGAGATCGAATTTTAATATTACGCGAGATCAAATTTTAATATTACGCGAGATCGAATCTTAATGTGACGCGAGATCAAATCTTAATGTGACGCGAGATCAAATCTTAATATTACGAATCGTAATATTACGCGGGATTAAATTTTAATGTCTTTGAATACTTAATGTAAGGGTAAAGTTTAAGAACTTCTGTGTTGGACCCTAGTCATTGTGGAACCGGACTGATAAACGATGCTGCCGGTTGACTCAGTTGCTGAGAGCGCTGCTTCCGATCTCGTCCATTCCTAAACTTGCACTAGAGAATACATTCAAGGGCTTGGGGCAATTATTATGATATTTCAATCAGCTCCCCGTATCTTCGTTCCCCTCAGTGCTTTAGCGTTCCTCCGTGTTTATTTCCAGCCGGCTTATTTGTATGTGATACCACCGTTTGCAGACGGAGGCACTTGCGTGTTGCATCAAGTTTCGCGAATTCTATACTGGCTGTGCAAAGCTCATGTTAAACCAATTTTTGATCTTATTAACGACATTAATACAACCTACACCGTTTAATTGCTACAGTTTTAGAACAAAGGAACACATTTTCTCATGAGACGAATTGCCAAGCAGACTTTTTCCTCCACGTGTTCCTTATTCACTTCTTCGTTTCACAATCAGAACATTCTCATTTAATTCGTGCGAGAGATTACTTACGAACAAGTAGGTGCCGGACTAAGCAGATAACACTCGGCGAGCCAAGAAAAAAAACAAGAAAACTAAATAATGCCGAAAAACAGTTTATGAAGATATGCATGAAAAATATGCAATAAAACTACAGAGCAGGGGTTTCATCAATAATCTGTTTTTCACACTGCCTCTAATGTCACAGATTATCAGAAGCGAAGCAAAAGCAGTCCCCTTCTTGTCGATAAACATATATCCGGTACAGTTAAATGTAATTGTACATAAAATACAGATTTATTGAGATCGATAGACGTGGCGCGGAGGAAACAAGAGAAAATATTTTGATTTAATATTTCCCTTACTGTTCGGCCGAGTTGGGAAATCTTTTTCAGAATTTTCTTTACAATTGATCACTTCCAAGAAGTTGGCAGTCTTGCGCAATTTCCAGAACCTTCTCAATTGTTTAATAATGTTTTAAGTAACACCTTCTTAAACATGCCGGTATTTTGTTTGCCGGGATTATTTACTTAACTTTTTAATTAATGGCACGATGAGAAGAGCTGCAATTTTTTTTTTCTTTTTTTTTTTAAAGAAATAAGTTTTGGGTCTCACTGGGCAAGTATGCCCGTTGCGTGAGTGCCCGACACTCCTATTAATTGCAGAAACGAGGCAGTGTTATACCGATGGCGTATAAACTGGCCAAATCGACAATTTATTCGACGCTACGAAGTTGGAGTTGATTCGAATGAAGTATAATGAATATTAAATGAAAAAAAATAAAATAAAATACATGCTGGAAACCGTTTCTAAGGGGGGGGATATCTCATAGTCATTCGAAAAAGGAGGGAAGAAAAATATATTAATAAGGGTAATTTGAACGGAAAAGGAAATGGAAGAAATGCTGATTTAAAAAGAACGCAGAGTATATGCGATATCGGAATCGAATTAGATTTCCTTCAAATTCCAACAATAGGAGTATATGTTACTTTTATCTTCACTGATACTTTTTTCTTCTCTCTTTTCTAGTCGAAAATGGGATATTCCTCTGGGAAATAGATGTACAGTCGACTCGCGATTATCCGGATTAATTGGGCGGCCAGCCGATCCGGATAGCAGAAAATCCGGATACGCCGGAGTTCGAGGTTAAATACTGCAAATTAAATGAAAATTAACTTAATGAAAATTAACTTACGCTATATATTAACTAGTTTTTAAAGAAGTCTGTGATTAAGGTGTGTTCTCTATTGCATTCTCTTCCTTGCCGATATATGTATCTCGCCACTTGCGTAAACAAGTGATATCAGTTGGTGCATGCTTCTTCTCGTTGAGTTACTACAACGTTACTTAGATTGCCTTCAGTCTTTCATTTCTGTGGTTTAACACTTTGAAGGGGCTCGTTATCCATATTTTCTTCAACTGGATCCTCGTTGAGTACTATGATATCCTCATCAGCCGTTTTTTTGATCTCGTCGCTGGCTATCCATTTTATAACGTCATCCGTGTTACTACGCGTTCCACATCCTGGGAAAATATCTTTTATTAGAGAAACAAGCTCCTCGTTGTCCTTTGAACTGTCCAAATCACATTGTTTTTTTGTTAATTTCATCCAATTTATCACTGACTTCATGATCTAATAATATTTTCCACGACCGCACTACGTGCTATAGAACTAATCTCTTCTCATCCCTCAGGTAACCCCAAGTGATGATAACACCAAGCATATGAATTGATTTTAAAGCAACCTGACAGTCCTCATCATTTTCAACGCTTGATATTAGTTTGGCGAGAAGGTGATGTCGATTTTTTTTTTAAAGACCTTTAGGATTGCTTGATCTATAAGTTACCAAACCGATGTAACGTTTGCTGGAAGAACCATTTGTAACTGCTCAGGTGCCGGACGGGAAGGTGCATTGTCGAGAATAAGGATTGGTTTTTCCCGGTACGTTTGCTGCAAGAAATATTGTCTTTATATCACCATCTTGTAACTCCTCAGCAGTTGCCGGATTGGAGCATTGCCGAGAATAAGGATTTGCTTTTGTCGGTAACTGCTTGTCGGACAAATGTTTCGCAACTGCGGGCACAAATTCTTTGTGAAACCAAGTTTTAATAATTTCACAACACCTTCATTTACAGCGAATGTAAGCAAATATTCAGATACGTACGGTATATAGCTGTGCATTTTATAAAAGTACTTCGGCTTTTTTTTCTTTTTTTATTTATTTATTTATTTATTTATTTATTTATTTATTTATTTATTTTTTGAAAAATCGATCCGGATAATACGAATAAACGCGATCTGGATAATCACGACTCGACTGTATTTTATTTATAATATTCGACTTCATAATAATTTTCATGGACTTTTTAATAATTATTAAACAGTCCATGATTACGGGTGTACACCACCATATTCTACTGCTGATTTAAATCGTAACTTCGATCGAATCTATTTTCAGCGTGTTTTGTAAACTGAAAAATAGTACAGGTCCTCCCGAATGAACGATAATATCGACATCTCGTCTATTTTCTTTGTACTACCAGAGTTGCTTATAATCGTAGTTTTTCATTTGAAATATTAACAAAAATTAGTTAAAACCGCGGCGGATTTTCTCTTGAAACGAAAGTATTTTCCCCTTCAAAAGAATTTTATTTATTCAATTGTTCTTTCGGAATGATGATTATGATTAATCGCGTATTGCAGCGTGCACACGAATAACCATAATTTTACACAGACCTTCTGCTATGCGTATTGTAGAGAAATGATGTACTAAACAACCCTGCTGTTTCGGAATTATTCCAGACTTGCGGAATACGTGAGTTTCGCAAACTTTTAAAAACGTAACAATTGTACGCACGTAATACGAAAGTTAAAATTGCATTTCCAAAAAATATTTTAGAATAGCGTGTGTACCTTAATGTTCGCGTAATATTTCGAAATCACGCCGTGTCAATACAATGAACGAGTTTATTTCACCGCGACATTTCCATTTTCTAGCACGGTTAATAAGCCAATCGCTTAATTTACTTTTCACGAAAAGATACAAGTTCGATCACTAACGAGGAATTCCTAGATCGGTCGATTTTAAAACCCCAAGTTAGTTCGTGAATTTTATTATTATTGTATCGGAGCCATTAACCGAGCTTTGTCCAGATCCGAACTTGTGTAAATCAGTCAATTTAGGTAAGTGCCTCACAAGCAGTCAAACATAAAGTTCTGCAAACGACGCGAAGGCTATATTTTTTAAACACATTGATATTTGTGATGTATATAAACAAGGAATATTAAATATATAAATATGTATATTTACAAGAGTCGATAGAGTAAGTCGAAATAGGAAACAAATTTTAAAGAAACACGCGATGAAAAAATTAATTTCAATCAATGGTTCGTTAATTACTTTAAATTTATTAATACGAGAGCTGTTTAATAAATTAAAATTAAGAATATGTTTTATAATAATCGTGTGAATATATGTTGCGTGCCGGTTATATTTAAATTTAGTTATCTATTCAACGGTAGAATATTTGTTTGATCGTAACCTCTCGGCTTTAATTACAGCGAAAACTGTAACATAGTACAAATTTGAAAAATACATTATTTCAATTTCCTATTAAATGAATCATTCGTATACATTTTTTCTAAAATAATAATAATGTATTTAAAATCAAAAACACTGACCCGTTTCGAAGCTAATAGCAGCTTCAATATGTTACTAACGTTAAATTTTTTTATTGTATTTTCATTTTAAAATTTAACGTTCGTATTATACATATATACTAGTATCATTTTCAATTTTAAATACATTATTATTTTATAATATAATAAATGTATATGACATAAGATGAATAGTTCTGGTCGGTCTTCGTAATGTAAATAAATTTATTATTTTAAATAAAAGCGATTTGCTTAAATCCTAAAGATACGATGATCACTTGAACGTTGGTCGCCCCCCCCCCTCTTTTAAAACTGCTCGTTTTGTAGAATTTTCTTAACAATAAGATCTCGATCAATCTGCTTATCTAAATCTCTAAAACAACCTCTAATTCTTGAATTTCATCAAAATCGTTACAGTCGTTTCCGAGAATAATGTAGTTACACACACTAGCGCGCGTGCCTACACACCTATCCCTTCTTTTTTTTTTTTTTTTTTTTTTTTTTTTTTGGGCGTCGGAAATTGAACCCATCGACAAAATTCTTCGTGTGTATATATATTTTTAATATATATATATATATATATATGTGTGTGTGTGTGTGTGTGTGTGCATATAATAATAATAATGATTATAATGATAATAATTATGATTATAATAATAATAATTATAATAATAATAATATATGATATAAAGAATTTAATAACCACGATTCGGGAAAAGTGAAGAATTTTTACAAAAAGCATAGTTTTGAAGGAGATATTCGTGTTCAATGGGTTTTATGAGAGCATGATTTTCCAGTCTTGCAAGATAATATAACTTCGCATGCGGTTAGAGAGCTCGATGGTGGCGTGTCATTGCTAACAAACCGGTCGGCAAGATTGGTGTACGCTGCGAGGTTTTGGAGCGGAATTTTTAGTTACACGCACCCAGAACAGAATTCTAAAATCTGGTCAAGTTCAATTTTCTTCGTACATATATTACCAATTGCGATTGGCAAGGTGCTCCCGGTGACTAATATGTGGATAGGTTACATATTCCATCCGGTTTGCTTGATTTTATTCTGCTTCCGCCAAACTATGCGCTACTTTGAATTGTTGCAATTATTCCGACACGAACTTTTGCCGTTTAAATTAGTTTTGATACCGTCCTATTCAGCGTGGTCTAAAGCAGCGCTATGCCATTTTTGAGTCTTGCAATTCTTGCAAGTTTAGGAACCCCGCGTATGGATTTTATGTAAAATAATGTTCGGAACCTTTTAGTCTTTTTTTTAGAAACCGGTTTCTTCATTAATGTTTTGTCGGGCGATATGCTATTAGTTAAAACATTTTTTTTGTTTTGTTTTTCTCGTTATTCCGACCCAAACATTATCCGGATGTCTGGCGAATCTCTTCGGTATCGATGTTCGGTACGCTGAGAAATCGTTATTATTCGACAGTCGTCTGGAAAGACGAAATTGCTGGTCATTTTTTCTCGATCCAGAGAACATTTTGAATAATCCATTTCGATGATCGTGACGATTGGCGAGTAATTTTTTTTATCCTACTGCTCTGCCTGCCATTTCGTCCGTCTCATCTTACCCTCTCGGGCATCGTGATTCGTGCTAGACTACACAGTCGGCACAGAAATATTTCGTCGATGGAACACCATCGGATTGCCTTTTTTGGTTTCTTCCGCTCGTTATTGCGCGATTAAACTAAATCTATAAGCTAAACAAGTCGTTTTTATCATATTATTCATAGAAATTTTAATAAAAACTATTTTATACAAAATTCGCTAATTAACGAAAAACTTCTCGCTTCGAACTGGTGCTTGCAATTTAAAATTTTTTTAGGTTAATGCCCCAGAACATAATAATAGGTACCTGTGTAACGAATATATCGTTCCGTGGTTACGATGTCTGATCTAAGATCCCTCTTGATGTGAAGGCACCTCTTTTAGGTTATGTTTCGAACTAATTGCAAGAAAAATATATCTTTTGGCTTGTCCGAGGACTCTAACCTCATTGATTTTATTCGATGTGGAAGTCCGAGTCTGTTTATAGTGCTGTTCTATAGACGGACGCGCATTGTATGTGGCGAATACAGACTCAAGTTGAAAAGCGGGGAAGGCGGCTCTCTTAACACCAACAGGAGCAGTGGATCGAGCCGTGGGTCGCATCAGTGTGCTATTATGCGGGATTTATTCGTCACCGTTTTCCTTTGGGTGTTATGATCTGAAGTTCCGATGCAGTGGATGGATAAAAGTGGCAGGAAATGTACCTGCATCTTAACTCTAATCGGAATTGAATCGGTTCGTTTTTTTTTTTCTTTGTTCCTCTCACGGTTGAAATTCTTTTTTTTTTGTTTCGCGCCGAAAGTTTGGCGATTTTGTTATCAAACTCGATTTGAGATGATGTAAATTCAAAAATGCGACAATTTGTAGGAGTGTAAAGGTTAAGCGCCTAAGTGGAAAGTATGGCGGGAGATATGCGGCGGTCGACGAAAAAAGCGAAAAAACTTTAACCGGAAATTTGAAAACTTTTCTTAAGTTAGACGATTGAGATAAGCTTTTATAGAAGAGTAAAAAATTTAGCTATACGAGAGTCAAGCATTTTTGTAGCAAAATTGGCCGTTGCCGATGATTCAAACGAAAACTTAAAGAGAAAAAAAAATTACTATATCATCAAGGGTTTCACGACAAAAGTTGTGAATCGCGTGATTTTACCGAAATTACACCCTTTAGCGTATTAATCAACGATTTATTACATCATACCAAGCATCGCCATTGACAAGTACTTTGCTTTTTCCCACGGCGATCTAAATTTGAAATCTCGTTTTAATAGTTCTCTCTACATCAGTGACCGTGTGTTTCCCTCTTCATTCTACCGCACGAGATTTAGACTTGAGTCCAATTGCGCGCCGAAATATTAATTATGTTTGGTGCGCAGGTACTTGGAATTCGACTATGACGACTTACTAATATCCCGGAATGTTTTTGTCGCATGTTACGATCGCGACAAGGTTGGAAACATTCTCTCTTCGACATTATCTGGTCGGGTGATCTAGAAACGGTTCTGTTTCGATTAGTCAGTGGATTTTAATGATCAAAGGCGATAGGAGACAGGCATCAAGCTCGTTGCCTAGTACTGAATGCCGACGTTGTGCTGCATCGGCCTAATTGACCCGCTGTACGATTTTAAAGGTTCTCGCCAGTATTCATTGTGCAGTGAACGATCGTGTCAAACTTTTTGAGTTGAAGATCGGCGCAGCGTTAAGAATTACTAAGGCTGGTCATTTTGATACTGTAAATTTCACCGCGAAACAAACTAATTATGTAACGTAGGGAATTAATCACGGCGAGATTAACTAACTGCGCGTTTCACGTACGAGAAAATTATCGCAGATGAGTGCGAGATTTTTGCTACATTCGTACTTGGTGTGTTTTTTACTGCTACTAAGGCGTTACTGCAGTCTATGTTTGAAATAAAATTAGTAGTTCTCCAGAAAACAATACTGTTAAATTGGCCACTTAATTTTATCACAAAAAATAAATATAAAATTCCTTTTATATATATATATATATATATATATATATATAAATTGGGCCATTTTTTCCTTGCAAGGGGCCGTGTCCCTTGACCCTTCTTGCTTTTATTTCTGTCTCTTTCTCTTCTGTACTTTGTATAAAATGATCAAAATTTACAACGTAATTCTTACTGGCATCAACACAAAAAAAAATAACATAATCGCAAAAATCCTATCCTAACGTTTAACTTTTATTATATAAAATTAAGACAATTTTTCGTTAAATTTTTCGTTACATATTTCGTTACATAAAATTGTGACATTTTTAAAATAACAATAACAAAAATCCTATAAAATATAACAAACGTTACATAAAATTGGGACATTTTTTGTTACATGACATTTTGCGTTACATAAAATTGGGACATTTTTTTGGAACATTTTTTCTAATGGGGAGTAGCCTAAGAATTACGTTGTAATTAATATATATATATATATAAAAGGTACAATAAATAAAATTAAACAAAAATGCAAATAAATAATGCGCGGCAAATTTATTCTAATGTCCGCAATTTTAGTTAATGATGAAATATACGTATTTACACACATTTTCTATAACGGTGTTTGTCCGCAATTTAAAAGGAGTTTAAAAATAGTTATTTCGTGATAAAAAGTACACGTATTTACGCTTTGCGTAGCATTCCTGTAATTTACCTGTATTTCCTAATCGATAGTTTTATTTTTAGTTTCTCGCTTCAAAATTTTTGCTTTACCGACGCGAGCGATAAAACCAAATTGCACTATATTGAAAGTGAAACGTTTTTTTTCTCCCTTCATGTTCTAAAATGTTTTATTATCTGGGAATACGTGTACATTGAAATAAATTAAATCGACGGAAAATATTTAAAGTATACTTCTAGGATACGTAGAGTTTATCTAAATTTTAGCATTATGAGAATTTATTAACATAATTTAATTTTTTATAGTTAAAAGTAGTTGGACGGCCAAGTTGTTTTTTCTTACTCTGTTATTGAATCTTGTTAATGAGATTATTCATCAAATATGGCGCGAAGAAATTGCAAAATATTTAAAAGAAACAAACAGTAAAGTTAGGAGGAAACCTTGGAAATGAAGGGGGAAAAGACAGACGACTTTGAACAGAAAGTTGAGAATGGAGAATAGGTGAGATGACAGGAGAATAATCAAGCGGAAGAAAAGAAAAGATCGACAGTTTTCTTACAATGAAATAAGGGACGGACTAGATGTCTTAAAAGGGAAAAACGGAAAGAGAATTAGTGAAAAAGCGGTTAAAACTGACTTAACGCTACTTTAGAATAAAGAATGGCGGGAATTGAAGAGTTTTTCGTACGAATTGAGTAAATTTATCGGTTTTTGGAAAATATTGCGCTTCCACGATGTTACAACAACCCTCGGCAGTGTAGTTCTTTGGCCTACTAAGGTAAAAGTAGAACATTACAAAAAGGAAGCGAACGAACAATATGGCCATTCTATGATTAGATAGGCTCCCACACACACCGTTATCATTTTTGGAATCGAATTTTTTAATTTAGTGAAATCACGAGACTGACAAAAGAGTCTACGGCATACCAAACGAAAGTCATGAAAGGAGCGAAATAAATATTAAATAAGTCAAACTTTTATTCCTTTTCATTCCCAAATCCTGATTTCTTTCATCTCTCTATTATTCGGCTGAATCTACCGTCTTTTCCCTGGTTTTTTCCCTCTTTGTGCGTTCAACTCTCTGTCGCCTACGATTTAAATTTATTCCTGCATCTCTTTTCCGTTTATTCTCCTCTTCACTCTGTCCAATCCACTTTTCCACTCGTAACTCTTTATAGATTGCGCGCTGATCACTTTCGAACGTTCCTCTGTCTCTACTCTTCGCTTTTAATAATTGGTCTCCCAATTGCTCCTCCTCCTAATGTGCGTGTTTTATTGTCTTCTTACCTTTTCCTTCAATTATTCTGAATCCTTTTGGTTCTCCGTATCCGATCGTGTAAACACCTGTTATCACCTGTTCTGCCTAGTTCTTGGACTATTACGTAAAAAAAAAAAAGTAAATAAATAAAAAATTATTACTCTATGACATATGAATCTTGGAAAGGAGAAACAAAATTCTAGTATGCGAAAGTAATGATCAAATAATTGAATCGATAATGGGAACAACTGAAAGAGAAGGAAATAAATGTAAAAAAGGAGCATTTGTCTTTAAGAAAACTGGAAGATAAATGGAGTGTCGTCATGACGGACACAGCCAAGAAGGCACAATAGAAAAACATAGGGAGGCGGTAATCCGGTTCTCGAAAAACGACATGGAGAAGAAATGACTGAAAATATGGGAAGTCTGAAAACCACGAATGACGTAGTAAATACGGTTGAAATGAAAAGGAGACGAATACGGAATCCGATTTGGCGAATTAAATCCTCTTGGGGCGATATTTAATAATTCTTGGTGGGGAAATTGTCCGTTAGAATTTCAAATGGTAATAAAGAGAAATCGAGCGGCCACTTAATTTCCCACAATTTCAGAGCGACTCGGAGCCCAGAGAAAACAACGGGATGAAGCGAGAGGCAGATCAAAGATACGGGATCATATGCAAATCGGATTAAAAGAAGGATACAGTTAAAAACACTGCGTAATCCAATACTATAAGAAACTTTTTGTATTAAGATCATTTGCGTGCAAAAAGTTGCCCTAATAGTAAATGGAATAGAATGAAGGTAACTTGTGTAAGACTAAATGATTTACATTAGTAAACCGAGCTCAGTAATAATCAGGAATGCGCTTCTGATCACTCCGCCTGTCGTCCGAGCATTCATTTTTTCCTTGACATTTTTTAAATTTTGTTATACCCGCTCCTTATGGTGTTACATCCGTTCTAAATCTTGCTAGGTGAATATCCGCGACAATTCAAAGTACAATTATTCTGTCATACTTAACGAGCAGCCTTTGTTTGAAAATAATTGTTTCACCAATATCTTTGCTTCGAATTAGGCCAGATAATGAGAATACCCGTCATCAGAGTCGGAGGAATTGCCTACAAAATATAGATTTACTTGAGAAAGTGTTATTATCTTCTACACAGACTGTGAACATTGCATATTTCTTTAGGTGCCGAATTACGTTTGTTCAATTATAATCTTATCTATCGGGCGACCCGCTTCTATAACTTCCGGATCCTACAAACCCGCATGTTCTTCATTTGTCGGAAGAAGTAAAAGATGCTTTAAGCAGAGATTCGCGTCGGTTTCAAGAGAGCTTTGTGTCTTTAATGTCCTTAAATAAACTATCAGTGCGAACGGTTTCTACAACTGATACAAATCTCAGCAGCACACCTCTACCTCCATCATCATCACTGCCAACTTCCAGCAAAAAGGAAAACGAAAAAAAAACACAAGAAAAACCGATAAACTAGAAAATTACACATCGACAAATAAAGAATTAAACTCCGTCTACTTTCCACCAGCCACACAATTAAACGACGCACCTCCTGCAAACACAACAGCCAACACTGAATTCAGGAACGAACTAGTTCAACCTACGGATCTGAGCTTAAAGATTAATACAACAAAGCAATATCCAAGCACCAATATCGCAACAGAATTCCTACCGCTCAATGAACTTTTTGATCGAACTTCTCATTTAAGTTTTTTTTTTTTTTTGCCCGAGCAATTTTTACATGTTTCATTGAAGACGCACTAAATTCGATCCACTTTTGGAAAAAAGTTTGCCACGACCTATCTATTCTCATAAAGTTTTATGATCAACTTTTGTAGATTATCCATCAGGGAGGGGCTTTTTTATATAAAAACAGCGCATTGATGAAACTCATTGATAGTCACAAAACAATTGCAGCTCTACAAGCCCCGGCTGTTGATCCAACAACTCTATTCGTTACTCTAATTTTAAGTAGCGCTGCTGTATCTGCAAGTTGCCGTCGAAAAGAAATGCGGCGAATGTAATATTACGATTCCACAATATTTTCTTATGGTAGTCATATCTATAAACTCCTTTTAACACTTCCAGTCCTTTATGCCGAGCCGCCCCGGATACGTACATCATTGCTTTTCCACCATTACTGGAAATTGTTAATTTATTACAGAGTTCTTCTCTCCGATTGAATTACGCGTCTATGCATTGGCCATATTTTTTTGCTAACCCATAATCATCTCTTGCACAACCTCGATTTCTGCTCCTTCAGTAAATCATCTATCACTGGAGTGTTCCTACTTCTCACCCTATTGTACCAATTCCAGTTTTCGCGTTACATCTCCGCAGTCATTACTATTTAGCGATCCTTCCAAATTTAATATCTTTGCGCCATTGGTTTACGCTGTCAGATGGCAATTTTGCAACACTAGTGCCGCAATAGTCCCGGTGGTAGCTGCCCGCAACGCTTTCAAAAAAACCATATATATATATATATATATATATATATATATAAATGTAAATTTTTTAATTTCAGAATTTGCTTCATTATTCGCCGCATTATACCTTGAGAAATTAATATAGAAGATATTTTCGAAATTAGTTACACACCAATTTGCTCCGTCACTTTCTTACTTTAATAAGCCGAGTTACAAATTACTTTTGAAATCTATTTATAATATTGCAGTATTTGTAAATATATATACCTTTATTCACTTATTCACTCTGTTTGCAAGGGGCCGGGGGGGCGGGCAAGATGATAGAAAAAGGATATGAGTTATAGAAAAAATAAAATTTATAAGTTGTAAAGGCTTAATATTTTATTAAACAAGTATAAAATCTTAATTAAAACATAATTTTCGCGGTTTTCTGGCAAATTATTCATGATTACGCGTCTATGAATACTCATTATGGCCAGTTGATTAAAAAGTTTTAAGGCTCCAGGGGGGGCAGCTGCCCCCGCCACCCGTTGACGACGCCCATGTCTGTTTGTGTCATTATTATTTTATATTTACCATTACTTTTATTTTTATTTATTATTTCACCGTGTAATATTATATACTCTGGGTCCGTTGTACTTTTATTGGGTCTAATCAGTTACTTTTTCCTTGGTGCGTCAAAGAAATTATTCGATGCGGAAACGCCGCTATGTGGATTATATGTCGAAATATTTTTCAAACGTAAACAGAACTGCTTCAGTTTGATATCGTGTCAATTGGTCGTTTTAAACCGTACAAGAAATACAAGTACCACCTCGCATATTGAAGTCGACATCTGTCAGGAATGAATTCCCAGATTCGGCAAACTTTTTGCACGCCTTTTTTCTTGGCTGCTATATTAGACTAGCCCCTGCGATAATATATATTTTTTTTTTAAATTATATTTTTCGCGATTTCGGCACCTAGCACAGTCGCTTTTCTAAATAATTTCTAAAACGGGCGCAATGGTTTTTGGTCCTATTTTTGAATTCTAAAATACGAGTATTTACTAGGAAAAAACGAAAAAAGAAAGTAAAAATTATTTGCTATGCCGAAAAAAAAAAAAGAAAAAAAAAGAAAAGAAAACGTTTGAAAATCCAGAAATGTTCTGATGAAGATATTTTCTCGAACAGTTCGTAAAGTGTGCATGATAGTTTTTATTTATTTTGTTTACCGCACAGGTTACCGTTACCGTTCCTGATTAATTCTACTTACTCGTATTATTGCTAATATTCACACTTTCGGCGTGTGTAGTGTGGTGTTGTTTTGAGAATCGATTTTGAAGTAGTTTATTTTGCATTTTTATTTCTAATGTCGAATCTGATTGAACAGACGAATAGAAACTGAAGAGACAACCAGCAGTTGAGCGCCTTGATCGGAAAATGAAGGTTACAGTTGGTCCATGAATGATGCAAAGCGGAAAGGAAAAAAAATATTGTTGGGGAAGAGGGCTATTGGTCAGTTAGTTTTACAACTGGAAAAAAAAACAACAAAAAAAAAACAACAAAAAAAACAAACTTTTATACTAGATAAGATTAAAGTTTCTTTTTATGGGAAAGAGAAAAAATGAAACAAATAATAATAAAACATTTATTGAGAAGAAATAATCAATGTAATATTCATTGGAAATGTATTTTTTTTTTTGTTTCTTTTTTTTAAATTTGGGCATGTCAACAGGACGTTACTCAATCCAAAGGTATGACAGCATTAATGATTATAAAGGAAAAATATTAGAAATGGAACATACGAATGAAGCTAACAAAGGAATAACCGAGGGGGAGGTGGAAAAGAAAGCATTAAGCGCTGTAAGGCTTAGGATAAGACGCAAAAGACCGGAATACAGTATCGCGCGTTCGGAAGAAATGGAACGACATTCAAGCAAAATGTGGTTCGCATCACAAACGAAGTTTGCTTCTGACGGATCAAACGGATCAAACGGACAAAGAGGAAACTGAGTAATGGAGAAACGGAAGAGCGAAGCAGGAAGCAAGCTCATTGGAAATGTTATGGAAACTTTTTTATAAACGGTTAAGGGGGAAATTCCTGCAGTTTCGTTTTTTAAGGAAATTCTTACGCGGTTGGGCCAAGTAGGAGCTGCCTGTTAACGGAGATGATATTAAGAATTATATAAGCAAGTTGTATTTTGCCGCTAAAATGGCGGGAAATTATCAAAACCGGTTGCAGACCTGTTAGTTAAGACAGTCTGTCGCCGTAATCTCGATAATGGAACGATGAAAATGTGCAAAGCAATTTTCTCTGCATTAGGCCGAAATGTCTAATCTGGAATTTTTTAAAGGGGCCGACCTCCTCTGAACAATAGGCAAGCATCGATGCTGGCATATTAATATGAATTTAATCTTATATTACGGTGTTTAATTAATCGATTATGAACCCTCGCGCCAGACCGAGGCTAGGATTTTTCCCTCCGCTTCTGCAAGGAATCGTAGTGCCGGAAAACGATTATTAATCTGTTTTTTGAACTGGCCGTTTAAGAGGGACAGAGGCTGAAGGTTATTTTACGGAACGAACAAAGAACGAGCTGCGCGATTTTATCGTAAGATTTCTGGGTGTTGCACGAGCGTTAAATTTTATTCGCGGATAAGCGAGCACACGCCTAAATGACGGCGCGTTGGTTCTGTTGCAGCTTCAAGAGAGAAAAAAAGGACGGTAATGCATGCTACTGACAATGACATTTAGAAAATGCGGTCGGACGAAGGGTATTGGAGCGGGCGGGGGATAAGGAAAAATTCATTTTTCAACTTGCGCTCGGAGGAATGACTTTAATAACGACCATCCAGTGAACGAAACCTACGCCATTTTTCTAGCGGCCTCAGTGCTGTAAACCTGTTCGCCGACAGTTGGATTCGATAGAACTGGTTGGATATGTAAATTATTTTTCATTCCCTATAATCGTCAAGCTGGTGATTGCGATCGCGTGCTATGAACCATGTTCCCGCGTTGGATCTATCTGGTTTCAAAGATATCTGCGCTCACAATGTTTTTTAGGAGTCGATTGTGTTGCTGGTCAATGATCCGCGCGTGCATCGTTTGATCTCGGGCTACTTTGCGGGTTTTCTGTAAGTTTTTCGTGCAATTAAAGTCGCACCAGTGATCAGAGTAGTTATCTTAATGCCACACGGGCTTGTTTGATACAAGAAAACCACAGCTCTGTATTGCGGTCAGTTAGGCGTCGGCTGAGGTTCTATAGGATTATCGGAAAATCAGAGAGTTGAATCTCGGAAAGGCTGTTTTACAATCAACGTACGTCTACGCGTTAATTCACATCTTCGGCAGCGGACAATTTTTAATAGCAACGAAATTATTCTATTTGCACGGGATTTCTTTGCTGAGTCCTTTCCAAACTTTTTGTCATCTAGTTCTGTCTCCGTAATTATGTTAATGTGAAAAATCTTGCGTGCGCTCGGTAAATTAACTTGATTAATATTGTCTAGACTAAAAAATAAGCGAGATCAAAATTGCAGTACCGATGTTTTTTTGTATATCATGAATATTAGTAAATGTGTGTAATGTATCTCTGGAACCCGCTACCTCTTTTCGTGTTTTGAACAATTTTTCATAGTCCATACATACATACATATATATATATATAGTGGCAATTTTTTTTTTCGGGCGGGTTCACAATGACCGCTCGAGCCATCATCGGGTGTATACAGATTTAATTCATTTAAATTTTTCCTTCACTGATTGTATATATATATATATATATATATATATATATATATATATATATATATATATATATTACACGATAAAAATTCCATACGGTCGCAAGGGAGTGGCCACCCAACCGAGAAACCGGGGAAAAAAAGTAAAAACAGCCAAAAAGGATATTTTTAATAAGAAAAAATCATTTGAAGCGTTAAAAAATGAATGCATTTTTTAATGTATTTTGCTTAAAAAAAGAATTACGAAGTTCTGTTTTATTCGTATAAAATATGCCGCGGCGGTCAAATATTGCCAATAATGACAAAAAAATTTCGTTTTTTTCTTTTTATACAATTCTAGTAATCAGAAAATCGGGAGGATTCGGACCAGGAAAACCAGGATAAATCGGGGATTTAAAAATTATATTTGAGTCACCAACATGGGTCGTAATCAAACCTAACACGACGGCTACATCGCATGCGCAAGTATATCTGGGGACTGATGTTTTTAAAGTAGTATAATTTAGCGAGGAGTTTTCCAGAGTGTATAATATGAAGCTAATGTCGGTATATCTGAAATAATTTTTTTCTATTTATTTCTCTTGCCGATATTTTTATTTATTTAGACGTACGATACTAGAGCCTCGATTTAAATATTAGTTAACATACACACACGTGTTAAATGTATGCAGAACCACCACTGAAACGTTTCATATTTAGAAAAAAAGGATTTACCTTTTAGTCCGTATGCATTTAATGGGATTGTTTGTTGGTTTTGTTTTTTGCTTAATATAATGTACCTTGGACTATTTTACTGCTTAAGCATAAACCAGACGTAGTTTTAGACACACTGTTGTACGTTGGAAAGGGCATAATTGCTCGATACACAATTCATCGGCCCATAATGTTACGCTACTCCATGGTGTTAATTTTTTAATTTTATGTAATAAACTTTTTATTCACTCATTCATTCATTCATTCATTCATTTATTCATTCATTCATTCATTCAGACGATTTAGAAATAACAAAACGATCGAATAAGAAGATGACTGTCGCACAACGATTGAACTTGAAATTATCTTTCGGTAAATCTCGAAACGCTTGTGCATGGTTTTCGGACCACCGATTAACCTGATGGCCAAAAATCATAAAAAAAGAAAAAGTAAAAATAAAAACGCTTCGAAATATGACTGCAGAATTTGAAATGGTCTAAAAATGATTTTTTTTAATCCTTCTCTAAGTTTAACGTAGAAAATATTTTTTTTTAGGAACCTTTTTAACATTTTTAATCGCTACATTTCTGCTTGTTTAATGTTTCGATTTCATGGATTTTTTAGAATCGTGACAAACCTTTCGACTTTTAAATTACACGAAATCGATATTCGGTAGTGTTTTTTATCGGCGAACAAAAATTATATTGAAAATTTAGAATAAAATAGTTGATTACTGAAGAACAATTTTTATATTTTCTTAAAAGTAAAGATTCTTTTTGAGAATTAAATCCTAATGATATATTCTTAAAAAATTAATTATTTATAAAAAGTTTTTTTTTTAAAAAAAAACAAATGTACTTTGTGTATGACCCCGCTGCGGTTGTTGTCACGACACAATAAATGTAAATAATTGTAAAATGTTTATTACGTCGTTGGCACTCAGAAAAGTAGGTACAGATAGAACTTATTCTGGGTAATGGGGTCAAGAGTCGTTATTTTTTTTTTTTTTTTTAGTAAATCGGCTGCAGTGTTTAAGAATGTACACTCGACAATAGGTGTAACTGCTGCATTACAGAACGTGCACGCAGCTGAAGGAACCACTTGAAAATATAGTTGCGGGGATGTATGTTTTAATCGCAATCGAGGACGAAGAATTCTATTCTTAACAGATAAAATGATGGCTATACTAAGGTTCAACGGTCAAGGTGAATAGTATTTTGAATAATATTTTTACTAGTATTTAGAAATGTTGCTGGCTGCCACCAAATGAAATCCATCTTTATGTTCCTATGCAAAAGAAATACGTCGACGGCCGACCATCAGACGTCTTAGGCGAAGGTAATAGCGTAACACCGAGGGAGGGATCGTGCTGTGAGTGAGCTGAAACACTCCCCAGTGAAAAAAGCGAGAGTTCGTAGCGTAATTTGTAATTTTTATAATTTGTATCTTTGCTTAATAAACGTTGATAAGAGTGTCGGGCACTCACCCAATGGGTATTTTTGTCCTGTGAGATCCACAGCTTATTTTTAAAATTGAAAAAAAAAACAAAACAAAACGAAGCAGGACGCGGACTCGACTAAGTGAAGTTTACCGTTTTCAAAAATATTCACAGTGCTACTAACATTCTCAGAGACCAGGTTTTAGAATTTATGCATTTTAGTAGTGATAGGGTAAAGTTCCAAATATTTTAGAATGCAACGTTACAAATTCCTAATGACCAGGAATGTAACAAGAACATAGTTACAAAGTTACAAACTGTTACAAAAAGAGCAACTTATGTAAATGTAATTATAAAAAAAAAATCAAACAAAACAGGTTAATAAAATAATTATGTCTAAAAGCTAAAACAACTTGGAGAGAGTAGATGACGGTTTCACATCTTAATATCTTAAAAAACAGCGAAATAATAGACATCCAAAATATAACCGCATTAAAAAAAGTACAAAAAATCAGTACTGTTTTTTGATAAAAACCGTTGTTAAAATTTTTGATGACAGTGTACAAATTCCAGTGTTGCTAATTGCCGCCGCGCTAGTCATCATCATAGTATATATTATGTACGATCATAATCACCACATATGATGCAGAAAACGTAATGTGCTCTGCTTATTAAAATATGCAGATTTAACTGGATTCCGTAAATAACATTATTCCCAATCGATAATAATACACCAGAACAACGACAGTTTGGCGAGTATATGGATAGAAACATATACACATTATTTAGTTATTGTAACTAATTGAAGAGTAAATAAATACAACTAAACCACAAAAATTGTTATTTAATTATTTAAAATAAAATAACAATTTTTGTGGTTTAAGTGTATTTATTTATTCTTCAATAAGATTTATAACATACCATAAAAGTATGGAACCGAATAATATTGTAACTAAATTTGTAACTGAAGAATTTCATTCCCAGCCAGTGTTATAGCAGAATATAGTGTTGTTTTATTCATCAGATCTGATCACGTATTGCTATGTAATGAGCTAGTCAGTTGTGACCAATAGCAGAGCAAGCAGCATGAGAAATACATGCAAAACTGTATACGAGTGTTAAAGGTATAAAAGGTGTGTCATCTGTACTTCAATCCCCCCCCCCCCCTGCTGTAGTTAATCGTTTGTCCATTCGGTAGTTCCAAGATTAATTACATAGTTACAGCCAGTTCTTTTAGTTACAATGGTTACTTTTCATTTCTGGGACAAAATAGTGACAGGAGTGTAACGAAGAGTAACACGTAAAAATATACGTTATCGATATTGGAATATGGAACGAAATATTACACAGTTGGAACAGCATAATTTATGCGTGCGGCTTCAGTAATAGCAAGTCAAATTGCTTTAAGGATTGCTAGGGTTCATAATGTAATCCTAATACGTTACACTAATAGTCAGCGAACTAGCTGCATTCTCTAAAAGGATCCGTTTTTACCTTTCCACATTCTTCCAGTACTGCTAAGCTGACAGACCTGAGTAAGCATCTTAATCAGCGAAAACTACCGCGTCTGTGTAACAGCACTTACTAGTGGGTGTAGGAAAAAAAGTTAATTATTTCGCCGTTATGTCTTAATTCCGGCTAAATTACTAATCCAGGAGCAGAGTAAACGGGCACACGACCTCCCGACAATCGATTAAAATCTTTATTCTTATTCGCTGATTTTTGTAATCGTTCGGTACTGAAAGTAGTGCAGTCAGCAAGGCACTGGAGAGGTGTCATGCCGTTAATTTGCCAACTACAATAAAAGTATATAGTGTGCTGATTGGTATTTCGGAATGTTTGAAGATTGCTGGTATTAATGTAAAGTTTTTATTAAAAAAAAAAAAAAAAAAAAAAAAAAAAGGCGTAATTTGAAAATTATAGAAAAAGCCATTAAATGTGATAAGAGCAATTCTTATAATTAGTCTCGAGTCTTTATGTTAATAGTGCTGCTGTACTTTGTAATAATACTTAAATAAGCCACTGCTTCTAGTTGAGTATTTTGTAATGTTGTCCCATTTGGGGCTAGTGAAAAATTACTAAATATAAAGACTACATCTTTACAAGTTAAATTCTCCTTCTTTTATTAATAGTAGTCTTAGTGAAAAAAATCATATGCCAGCTTTTATTATTTATTTCAACGTTATTCAGCTTTAACAACGAAAGCACAGGAAAAGCGAGAAATAGAAACCACAAGTAGAATAATAGAAAAAAAAGGAGAAAGAAAATGAGAGGAATGTTACAGCCAACCTAGTAGCGAATTCTAATTTTCCCCCGGTACTTCTCTAAGACCGGATGAAATGAAATTAATTCGACATCTCGTCGCACGCACTACTACTACCCAAATAAAACCAAATTATTTTTTTTACTTCAAAAATTAAATTTATATATATATATAATTTTCGATATAGGAAATAAATTATGCAAACAGCAAAAGGAGATATAATGCAAATTGAATTCAAAAAATAAATAAATAAATACAAAGGATTATTAAGTAACTTTGATTTAAGAACTCTGATAAATATCTTCGTCTTGCAATAAACTACGATTGAAATGAAATTATTTGAAAGAGAATTATAATCGCATTAAGAAATCTAAGAGTGAATATGTTTAAGCTTTTCAAAATTTCCAATCTAACAATCGCTGCACTTCCGTTTCTGAGTCGCGTTTCGTTTGTCAACAGAGCTTCGTTAGCGGTATATTTATAAATTAGGCGTGTGAATTTTGCTGTGATAAAATAACGGTGGCGTGGTCGCAGTTTCACAGCGAAAAATGCGCAGTGTACAACGAGCATGTAGCAAAGTGCCGAAGTAGCTGGTTGTTCGTCAAACGCTTCGATGTGTGTTGCCTGTGTAGGCTGTTGTATGTAAGCTCCTTAGTGCGCTTTTAGAGATTAGCAAGTACTCGTAGCGCCCAGCGAGCACAACATGAAAATGAGCAAACCATCACATCGGAATTCAACTAATACTCGACACTGATGGAGCAAAGAGCATCTGCGATACATTAAGCCTTTTTCCTTTTTTTTTGCATCGACGTCTCGGATTTCTACTGACAAACTAAAAACTATATAGTCCGGTTAATCTGTTCCATCAGGGAAGCGGTGATAGGTTTTTTTCTCTTTCAATTTGCTTAGGTACTTCGGCGCACGACTTGAAATAGTCCTAAGGATTCGGCACTGCTGCTGATAGCCTGCAGGAAAGTACAGAATGGGAGAAAAATACTGAAGGGAAAAAAAGAAAAAATTTTTTTCCAACTAGAGAAGCTCGTTTGATCTCTTTATATTAGGATTTTTCAGTTTTATAGTTTTAATTTTACCTTTGTTGTTGTCAACATGAGATTGAGGGAGATGGGATTTTTCGAAGAAGCAGCAACCCAAATCAGAGAATCCATTATATCCTGAGAATACCGCTACAGTTGGAAACCCATCGGAAATCAATACGGTTGTGAACGTTAATAAAAAGTCTAAGGAGTGAGCAGAAAGGGCAGAACAAGTGACGACCTGAAGCAGAAATAATTAAGTAATCGGAAGAAAGAAAATTAGTGGTAATGAAAATAACGGACTGTAGGATAGTCATCGAGTCAACTGTTAATCTGAGAAAAGAAAGAAGGAAGACGAAATGATTAAGTGTTAAGGTGTGTGCGGTGGAGGGTCAGACTCCGACACATCATTCATCGAAAATGGTTTCATGAGAAGGAAATAGGGAATTGATAGTACTGCCGAAAAAAAAAAACATATTTACTTAAGGCTGCAGGAAAGAATTTGGAAAATAAAGGCAGGAAAAATACTTTGAAAGGATGGCAAAAATCGGCCAAGTTGAAGGAAACATATGGGGCTGATTGTTAGATTATATGAGACGAAAATGGACTAAGAGACAAAAAGAGAAGTAAGGGTTAAAATGGGAATTTTTCTGGGTGTAAAATGACAGTTCTTATACGTGTGGAAAGGTTAAAATTAATAAGAGCGGAGGACGTGAATAAAAGTCATTTAGTAAACAAACAATAGCCGAAATAAGATCATCTTCGGGAAGGTCGAGTTCTGGATTGTTAGAATCGGAGAAGATTTAATAGCACCAAGACAAAGTCGAGAGTACCGAAATTTTGAATTACATCTACTTTGGACAAAATTCAATAAAAGGGTAGTCGAATAATAATTTAGAACGGATAATGGATGTATAGGTGATCAGAATGTAGCACATTCCATGTTTATTTAGGGGCACAAAACTTTCAGCGAGTTAAGTATTCTAATATCGAAAAAGAAAAGATATTCATTGTAATTCGGGGGGGGGGGTCAAATAACTGTTAAAAGAAACTTTGGAAAAACGCAGGGAAAAGGCGTATTGTTTAATGTTATATAGTAATCATAGCAAGATTATAAGGGCGAAGCGTAAAAGCAGTGGAAAAAGATGTTGAAGGAGAAATGGAAAAATAAATTAAGGAGATACGATTCGATGTAATTTAAAATTAATTAAGAGCAGGCAGCTATGAAAAAAGGTACATAAAAAATTGGAATTCAAAGGAGGAGAAGCAAAATAGTGTAGATATTTTGAGAGAGATGGCGAAAAATCTTTCTGGTAGAAAGTGTGAATAGAAAGATATAACATGAGACTAGTAAGCGAAGAAAATTGAACTGGAATGTTTATTGCTGATATTTTACTTTTTTAGAGTCGACGGAGAAACAGTATTTAATAGCACAGAGAAGGAATTAAAGGAAGCTCTGGTTGTACGAAAGGTTCTACCAAAAAGAGAAGAAAATGGCCCACGATGGTGGATGGTGGCTACTGAAATCGCAAGAAAGCGTCAAAATCAAACGTTACAGATTTTTGAAAGGAATTATAAACACGCATGAGATTAAACATGAGGAAGGGAAGAATTTACGAGAGAACAAAACACAGCCCAATTTGTTTTAGACAGATATTCCCTATAATAAAATGAAGTAAGAAATGGATGATTATGGGGTTTATTAAAATAGGAACATGATTATTGCAGCAAACCGTGAGAGCATTCTTCAGTTATAGTGAGAACATATCGAATCGAGGAAAGATAGATGGATCTTTAAAATAAGTAAGAAATTATTACGGATGATGAAATTATCAGAAAGAATAGTATTTTGAGGGGGCAGTGCCGTTTATTTTATAGACTCTACAACCCCACGATGGAGAATGAGCATTCCAATCGTCGTCTTCCATGATGGAATAAGAGAAAATTGACCAAAGTTCCGTGGGACATAACTGAAAGTTAAAAAGACGAGCGAGATTACAAGGGATAGAGATGTAAACAATATTTTAAGTTAATTAGAATTGGAAGGAAAATTTAGACAAACGTCGTGAGCTGCGTGAAAAGGAATGTTATTTCTGACAAGGATCACGATCGTATCTAATCCGCCCGAAGTATCCTGATCGAAGCCGAGTATTTGAAATTTTGCGAAGATTATAATAAACTTTCTAATAATTTTCGTTAACTCTGAGGCTATTGTCGAAATATGTTGAATATTAATGGAGCGCTGGGAGCATTAGAGTGAAGAAAACTGAATATATGAAGAAGAGAAAGAACGCTTAGGGAACAGAGTAAAAGAGTTGGAAAGAAATCGTGAACCAAGATGAAAAGTAATATTATTAAAAGAAAATGGAAAAGAAAAATGAATTATAAAAATTGAACATTAAAGTCGAGGCTAGTGAGTTAGAGAGAAATCGAGAGAGTAAAAAAAGAAAGAGTACTGTACAGCAAAATTGGATGTCAGGATGGAGAAGATGTGGAAGAAATTTCGGGTGAAAGAGAAAAGTTTTAAAAACATCGGTGGACAGTACTACACAGTGCCGGTATACGTTGAGTTTGGTTTTAAAGCTAATTGACATGCGATAGCCGAGTGTGAGCATGATTTAAGCAAAACAACAAATAACAGTGTAAACGCAGTGCAGTTCAAAGATGGCCTAGTGTCTTATTGTGAGTTTGATGTAGAAAGGTAGAATGAAATATACTTGTGCCTGAAAGTTTAGCACTGATGTAATTAATTAAAAGGAAAATGAAAGATGGAACGTTAAAGCTAAAATTATACACGTTTAGGTAACTGACTCGGATATTTTAAAATAAACAGCAGAGGAGTTGACAAATTAGCGGGAGAGAGATTACGAGGAGAAAGAAAAGAAATTAAAAAGAAGCGGGAAAGACTTAACTCCGAATATTATTTGAAAAAAAGCAAGATAGAGAATCGACAAGAAGAGGAAACGATATGACTTCAGCCGGTGACAACCTAGTTAGTTTTGATTGAGTAAAGGGAATTAAAGGGGATCCGAAGATTTACATTTTGAGTTAGTATCTGATTCACGTTTGCTGGTCCTAATTAATATGTTGTTTAAGAATAAATATCTTTATTTGTATTTCATTGTATGTAAATCGAATAATTATTTTTTTCTTTTCAGCACGTTTTTATAAAATTTTTACAGTAAATCTCGAAGTCGGTAATTTTTTTAAAGAATTTCATTTCACAATTTTTAACATAGATATTTTAAAATAATTAAAACGTCGCTACTTTCTGTACTGCATGAAGTTGGGCCTTGGTTTTAAGGATGTATAATGTTCAAGTTCCGCCAGTAACGAAAGTTTACATCGCGCTTCGAGGGTTTCCAATTCATTATCTTTACTCGAATCTGCATTTCGTTGTGTGGGTGAGTGCCGGGGGGTGCTTTTCCCTTTACGTCAGTTCAGGGACAAAAAATTCGCTAAATGACCACTTTGGCCAGATCGTGAAAAAAAAAAAATTTCTGTGGAAAACTAACGTAGCTAATGCGTCAGGTCCCTCGCGTTCACCGCTGCTTTATTTTGAATTAAATACTGACATTTTGTTAACCGCTCTCGCCAACAGTTAATACGCTATGGTTCTGCATAAAAAATGATTTGTTGATAAAAAAATGCTTCTTTTTATAAAAAGAATAACCATAAATATCCTAAATATAACGCCGCCTTAATACCGGTTCCTTTTAATCAATACTGATATAAATAAACACACTTTTTCCTTTCAAGAATTATACCTAATTTACCTGCCGAGATAATCGAATCCCGTCTTTTAAATACTACAGAAATTCACTATCCTCACTAGCTGCAGATCTTCATTGATGATGCCAGATTTCCGAGGTCAAATAAAGATGTGGGTTTTATCGTTCATCATCCCTAATATTTTTACACCGAGCTTTATTAAGTTGCTTCCCGAGACCTTAGTGTTTACAGCAGAGTTCTTGGCGATTGAATAGGCCTGTGAATATATTTTAAATGTTCTCCATTTTAATTTGGGAATTTTTTATATACTCTAATAGCGCCTCGACTCACTTCCGGCTATTAAAGGTTGTCGTTTTCGTTATAAATGTCACGCTTTAGTATTTGAAATTAGGAATAAATGCTTGAGTATCACGCAGCTTGTCGAATTATGAAGCTTTGTTGGCTTCCTGTCACCGCAGTATTCTTAATGACAGACACAGTTGATGCGGTAGCTAATACCGCTGCTTTTAGTTGAGAAGATTAAAAATAGGCTGGACTGGTTGGCGCTTTTGTAAATGTCCAAGTAAAGGTAAAACATGTAGTGTTATACAGGCATCGTTGCCTAATTAACCGTGGTTTAATCATATTTTGGTCGCGCCTAAAATGGTTTCCGTAGATTTGTTACGGTTATTTTGCGCACTGGTCACTCTAGTGTGTCGCAGAATTTCTCTGTAGCAAGTCTGTCCAATTGGAATTATGGAAATCACGCTCTAATATCAGTTTCAGAGAGTACACTAATCATTCCTTTTATAAGATATGGCTAGTTCGAGCGTAGTAAAATCTCTCTTATCGATGAGTTAATTTCCAATGGAATTCGTCCACCATTAAAAATTCTTCACTATGTTGCGATAACCGTTCGTTGTCTTGTCCAAGTTTGTAAGCATAAACTGCGTATGCTTATTTAACTGAGACTGATATATAAGAATTGTGGTCCCCGAGGATAGATTCGATTTTTCGAATAAACTGGAATAGTTGAGCTGGCAGGTTTGGTTTCAGTTTCCTTACTTTTCTCTTTCTTCTGTTTTCTTACTTTTGTTTTTCTCTCGTTTCTTTGTGGTGTTTTATTTCTAGTAGTTCATTTAATAAATTTGAACTACTATAACTTATTTATATCGATTTGCGAAAGTCTTACGACATGTTTTTTTTTTTATCATATTGATTCATTAAAAAATGTTAGGTGATTATATTTTCTTCTTCTTCTTCTTCTTTGATTAACGTGCCATGTACTGCCGCCTAGGCCAGAGGCACTGATAAGTCAGAAGTTAGATGGTATGGAATAAGTTAGTAATTTTGAGGAAAAGGAGGAGATGTTCCACTTTGTCGTGATGATCAGATAAGATTTCGTCTATATTCTAATGAACCTTTTTTGGCTAATTTTTAATATTATTATTATTATTTTTTTTGGTGGGTGGGTGTCAACCAATGGCTTTTACTCAGAAATAATTAGAAATGAACAGAGGAAAAAAATGATATTATGGACCGACCACGTATCGTTAATAAGAAGAAACAAATAGCAGGAATAAATATATGGGGAAAGGAAGGATAGGATGTAATGGCCATGGTAACGAGCAGGAAGCCCAAACCAAAGACGAACACTGCGCCGAAAGAGATGAACACTTAATAAACAAATGATAATCGTTTCAGGCAACTGTATCATTCGAATGGAAAGGATCATGTGGGGAAGAAGCCAACCATCGATATATTCTTCTTTATCATGCTCGTGATCGTAACATAGTAGAAATTATTTTATCCTATCATCCCGTTCTAATCTATCTGGTACAAATATATAAATGTCTGCAACACAACTTGGAAATAATGTAATTATCATTTCTTTGGTGGCTGCTTAAAGCTGCAGGAAAGAATTTGGAAAATAAAGGCAGGAAAAATACTTTGAAAGGATGGCAAAAATCGGCCAAGTTGAAGGAAACATATGGGGCTGATTGTTAAATTATATGAGACGAAAATGGATTAAGAGACAAAAAGAGAAGTAAGAGTTAAAATGGAACTTAAATCATTTATATTGAGATTGTTCGTAAGTTTCACAGCAGATGGATAACGTGATCGTATCAGGTCTTCATGACCATAACGTTTTTCACCGCGCAATGAAAAATATCATTCTCATTATGGTACTTACAAGGTATCAAATTGCTTATACCAAAGTATTCTTTATGTAGATCATCAACACTCGGTAATGAAAAGACAGAACTTCGTAGTCTAAGTCACGCAACAATTCAGACATTTCGTTAAGTTCCAATAGTATAAGTTTTGCATATGTGGTTAAAATATATACGAGAGCCCCCTCAGCTTTCGAGACAATATCGCGAATACATCACGTGCCATGAATATTTCTTCCCAACCAAGGGTTTTTTAAGTAATGACTTACCAAAAAGCATTGTAAATGCTGCATTTCTGATGCAGTCCATGTTCCGCTTGGCTTATACAGTATATGCAAACACCGACTGCCAATCATATCAATCGTCGCTAGTTCGGTTACTTCTTCTTCACGCGCCATCTCCGCCTCGGAGGTTAACTGATCCATGTTGCCAGTACGACCTTCGAATCATCCAGGAGAATTTTTATATGGTTCTGAATATCTGATAAGTTCATATAACGGGTTTAGGGGTTGGACCCCCTTTCTCCAGGCGGATGTTCGGATTTCTGGACAGCCCCAAGTCTCAAGCGTAAGGGTTTGGGTGAAATTAGGATCCCCCGACCGGAAATTGGGCTATGATTTAATTAAATTGAACAAGAATTGGGGTTGGGGGCCCTTTTCCGGGGGAGAGGGTGTTTTTGGATTACCGCAGTATAATAGTCTAAGGTTTGGGGGTTGCACTAGATCGTGTTCAGATTAGCGGGGCTGTAAGAGAACGGGAGGGGGAATTGGGGGAAATTTGGGTGACTTTTGGGATTCGGACTAACGGGAGCCCTAGCTTGCATATTTATACACTACTGCCGTTGCTCGTGCGTGTGGAAAAACTGAATTTCATTCATCATATTATACAAGCCGGCAGGCCAGCGCCGTCATCTCCTCTCCGTCGCCAAGCACAATGTTGATTCGCTTATTTGGATTCGAACCTACACAATAAACCAAAGTTCAAGGACCCATCGGTACAAAGCCTAGCTGAACGCAAAGAATATTCGTTAATTTTATTCTCTTCCCTGCGTGCACTGTTGTTATTTTCTCTCTTTTCTTTTTTTTGTACTCAAAAAACACGCAATATCCGAATATTATAAATTTATATTTTTGTCAGCTATCGGCAGTTGTATTCGGACCTTTTTTATACTATAACGGCCGCTAATAATTTCGAATTAGAAATAGCGTTGTCTAGGAAAATATCTGCACGGTTTTGAGGCTTCTTCGGTTTTTCCTGGAAATGCTGCCATTTCGCAGTAGTCGAACGTCTTAAGGTATTATCGTTCTTGCACTAGCTCAAATTCGACTACCTGGGTGTGTGTCCAATGGTTTTTTTTTTTTTAACTTTTCAGTTTTCCCGAAAATTACACTACTAATGTGTACGATTTCGCTGAAGAACGATTTTATTATCGTCGAGACTTTAGACTATCGCGGATGCAAAGAACCTCCCGATAATAATGAAGATAGCTAGAAGTAATTGGCGTACTGTATAGACGCACGTAGGAATTTTGTATTAAAACACATGAAAAACGATGTGTGTGTGTGTGTGTAGATGTTTGTTTATATGCTGGTTTCGGTTGTTAAGTTGCCGTATGTCTCTTCGCATTCCGCAAATACTAGGGGTCGCTAAATGATACCTAAGGTACTCTTTCGGATTTCGACAAATATATCGGGGTGCATGTTATTTAATTACCTATGTTTTTTATGGACAGTTCATTTATTGTGCAGAAGGTTTCAGCGGTCTAACATTGTATTTTTCCTTACTAGAGGCCTGTCCGCGATTTACTACGTGAGATTTTGTTTTTTCACAGTCGCGAGCTGATTACGTCTAGATTTGCATTTCTGATTAGCTCCGCGTTCGTAGACATTGCAACGAATAGGAATGTTTTTAGCGGTTTTCATAACTTTATATTGTATTTACGATTGAATCAGATTTATGTACTTATATTTTAGTTCGTTCTTTTTTTTAAATAAAAACTAATCATATTTGTACTAATTTCATTTTAAAGTACCGAAAATATCTTGATCTTACGTAAGATTATCGGAGGTGGCTTATAAATTTTCTTGCTCTTATTTTTTTAGTGTGCTGTCGAGAAGTTTTTTTTTTTTTTTTTTTTTGGGCTCGTCAACCAAGGACCTTTACCCAGAAACAAAAGGTAAGGAAAGAAGTCGGTTATATTTCGATCCGATCAGGTATTTTTTTTTTTTTTTCCTCTTGTGAAAGCAACATCTTGTACCGTGTTTAACTGCTGTGGCTATTACAGTACGAAGATGCGCAGTTTGTTTTTATAGATATCTGCTTATTCCGCTAGTTCTGATAAATTGTGTTACAGATAAAATTGCATTGGGGGAATTCTCAAGAATGTTGGTGACTGTTTTGTTATTAATTGAAGGGGGCCGGTGAGGTGATAATACTGGACAGTCGCAAAAATTTTATCTAAAAAGCAATCAATATAACAGGAATAATTAATTTGGGAAGAAAAGGACAGGATATAGGAAGCACAATAAGGAGTAGCAAGTCCAAGCTTCAGCAAATAAGAATACAAGGCAGAACGCTCCGCGGAGAGAGATGACGAAAAGCCAGAAAAAACACCTTAAACGTAATAAATAAACGACACCTTATCACTTTTTTTTTTCTTCTTGTTATTTCGCCATCACTGTCTCTTCTATAAGTATTATATGGCAGCGCGATAGTAGCCACGTAATTAAGGTGTTCGGCTACCAAAGCAGCGGTCATGAGGCTTGTTTCGTTCCGGATACTGGTAAGTCTATAGTAGTGTATAAATAGGGCAGCTGGGAAGTCTGACGTCACCAACCCCTATTTTCCCCCGGTGCTCAAAATTCACCCCAATTTGTCCCCTGGTGCTCAAAACTCACCCCAATTTGTGTCCAGCTGCTCAAAACTCACCCCAATTTCTGTCCTGGAGCCCAAAGTTACCCCAAGTTTCCCCCCAGTTCCTCCTAGTTCCCCACAATTTTCCTGGACGGTTGCTGAAATTTCACCCCAAATTCTCATCAGGGTGCTAAAAATTAACCCCATTTTCTCTTTTAGAGCCCAAAGTTACCCCAAGTTTCCCCTGATTTTAAGGATTTCCTCCGAGTCCCCCCCCCCCATTTTCCTGGACAGTTCCCCTAATTCGATCCCTAATTCCCATCAAGGTAGACAAAATCCACCCCAATTAGTGTACAGGTGCTGAAAGTTCACCCCAATTTGTATCCATATGGTTAAAATTCACCCATGTTTCCCCAAAATTTCTTCAAATTTTCCCGATTCCCCGTTCATACTGTTATCTGTAAATGCGCTCGCACCGTTTCCACGCATATATTCAACATAGCCTTAGCAGTGTACTCGCTTTCCATTACCCGTGCCTTCTATCATCATGTGTATGTATTATACATGAC
The DNA here is from genome assembly GCA_039619475.1 of Icerya purchasi. Lineage (NCBI taxonomy): Eukaryota > Metazoa > Arthropoda > Insecta > Hemiptera > Monophlebidae > Icerya > Icerya purchasi. The sequence continues at coordinate 333,950,247 of CM077115.1, read as the reverse complement.
TCTGTGTGTAATATATGTAGCATACTTTTTAATTTTCATTTTTCGAGGTTGGGAGGGGTAAAATTTTGCCGGAGTGATAAAAACGTTTGAATCTCAACACTTAGAACCCAAAATTTAATGGAATTTTCCGAGTCGTGCTCCGTTCCAGCATTTTTTTTTTCAAAAAATTTTATTTTTAAAGAAAATATTCGATTGTTCAATCAGTCGAATGAGAGCGGGCGAGTGTGCTGCTACGGGATGTATTATGTAAGCGCGAGCGCGGCTGTAATGGTAATATTTAAATGTTCCAGCAACTAGTTGAAACTGTCACCAGGTGAGGTGAATTCCAGTCGTTTGTTCGAAATTAACCAGCCGATCATCTATGCTCACTCTCACACGCCACCGATAGAAACCTGTTCGCGTTCGCTACACGTTCACACACGCACACATATACACCGCCACCTGATATATATTTTTCGTCTTTTTCCGCTTCCGATCTTATACTTAATCCATTGATATTTTTTTATTTTTATTTTTACGTATTCTCTGTTCATTGCAAAAGCACACCGTCCATTCTTGCACACATATCAAGCATTGAGTTAACCTGTACAAAGGTACACTGTACTATTCCATGCACGCTCCGTCACCACCGAAATAAACACCGCGATATCACACACACACACACACACACACACACACACACACACATACACACCACCACTTCGTACATATTTTATTTTCGAGTCAAAATATTATAGAATTAGCCTAACTATATTTTTCTTTTACGCTTCTGTTTATTTCTTCTGTTTTGTTTCTCCGATTCTAAAAATTAATCTGTCAATGTATTAGCCACTCTTTCATTCGCACATAATGTTCCCTCACACTCATCTGCTACCAGTAGTTCTCTTGTCGTTCATAATAACTTTTTCAAGTCTAATATTATAGAATCAGCCTAATTATATTTTTTTTCGCTTCCAATCATTTCCTCCGTCCGTTGATAATTTTCTTATTTTATTTTTTCTCAGGTTCTAAAAATAAATCCATTGATATCTTCACTAGTATGATTACGTAAACATCTTCTAACGGTATTCCTCATATTGTTCATAATAATTTTTCATGTCTATGTATTATGGAATTAGTCTAAAATATATTTTTTCCCCTCTAAAGTCTTTTTCCAATCGTAAGTATTCAAAAATTAATTCGAGTATATTTTTATTTAACGCTGTTTCATATTTTCCCTCTCCCCTATCCACCCTACACAAACTTAAATTCTTTTCTATTATTTTTCATGAGTACATCCCCCCCCCCCCCTGAAACTACGGTGAATCCATACCATTCATTCCCACGCATCCATCTGCTAACAATGATTTTCTCATCATTCATAATAATTTTTTTCGAATCTGTTAGTTTAAGATTATTTCATTTTTTTCAAACTCTAAATATTTTTTTTTTTTTTCAATATCTTCCATATTTTCCCCCAATATGTCCGTATACGCTCATAATTCAAAGGTACTCTGCTTATTTCCTTGCATGAATGTTGCTATGTCGTTGATTTCGATCTTGTGTCAAGGTCATCGAGTCTGCCCGGATCTTCTCCTTCATATCTTTTGTAGAAAAACCGGTTGACATGTACACACCTACACACAAACACCCATAACCTAAAGATCACCTGTAAATTTCGTTCATTTGCGTATGCAACCAGCTTTCACCAAAGGAATGTGGTTTTTCTGGTGCAACCCGCCCTCTTCAAAGACATGCATCGAGCTAGAATCTCGAAAGGATCTGTTCAGGCAGTCAGTATTAGTGTTACATTAAACGTGTAGAATTTGTTGAAGCTGTGTTCTTCACGCATTAATAAAAGTTTGCTCTAACATTAAAAGTAATAATTTTCTACATTCTTAGTAAAAAGTTAAAAATATTATTCAAACATGAATAACAATACCGATTCGATTGATATTAAAGTCGACGAATTTATTCAGAATTCATTTTCGAGTGATAGTGTCTCGCATACAACTTCATCACCTCAATCACAGCAATCAGATGATGGTTATACAGCAGAAGGATCAACATCTTCTGTACATAATATCATTGGTCCTGTATTATTATCAGAACAAGCAGATATAGCGGAATATTTTGTAGATATCAGCATCCATATAGATTGTGATTATGGTTTTCGAGTAACCGAACTAGCAATGATTGATATGTCTGGCGGAAAGTGTTTGCATACACTGTATAAGCCAAGCAGAGCATGGCATTCATCAAAAACGCCACATTTACAATGTTCTTCGATGAGTCATCACTTGAAAAATCCTTCATTATTTCCCTGTCGGGAAGAAACATTTATGGCACGCGATATATTCACGATAATATCTCAAAAACCGAGAGCTCGCATATATATTTTAACGGTATATGCTAAACTTATACTAATGGAACTTAACGAAAAGTCTGAATTGTTGAGTGATTTAGACTATGGAATCGTTAATATGGATAAAGTCTTTCGACTACATAGTATTGAGAATCTACATGAAGAGTATTTTGATATAAGCAATTTGATAACCTGTAAACATCATAATGAGAATGATAGTTTTCATTGTGCAGCGAAAAACGTTATGGTAATGAAGGCCTGGTACGATCATGTTTTCCATCCGCTGAAGCTTATGAATAATCTCAATATAAATGATTTAAGTCAGTTGTTCATTACAGCCACCAAAGAAATGATAATTACATTATTTCCAAGTTGTGTTGGAGACATTTATGCATTTCTACAGATAGATTAAAACCGGATGATATGATAAAATCACTTCTACCATGTTACGAGCATGAGCATGATGAAGAATTCGTCTATGAGGTGTGTTGATCAATAGAGCAACAGGTAGAAAACCTAGTAGTTTACGAGACACAGCATGTTCAAAGAAAAAAAACGAACTAGCACAAGCAGATCAGAGTTGCAACATACGAGTGGGAGATATATTCTCGAGAACAACAGCTTGATTATAAAAAACGTCGAAGATACATGTATCTATCTGTGAACAATTATCACATCAAACATAAAAAGGTTGACTAAAAGATTATTATTTTCTTTTTTCGTTCATTCTCGCCACTATTACCACTGGCGCCCCCACTGTCAAGACCTCTAAACATACATTACTAACCTCGCCAACACTATAATATTTTTTCTCTGTGTTACTAAATTAACCCAACTATATTTTTATTCATTTGTTACACAAACATTTGTTCAAATCTTTTGTAATATATCGTACATACATTTATAGCCCACAGACACTACTTGCTTCATTACCACGAATACATCTCTTTCATGGTCACTTATCATAACATAGTTTTTCCTGAAATTGTAAAAAAATTCTCTTCGTTCCATTCTTCCAAGTTTTCCAAATTTCAAATCATGCATAATTATTTAAGAATCAAATTAAGTATATTTTATCATTTCCAAAAAATTAATCATCTCTGTACAAGGCATTAACTCATTTTTCAAAACAAACATATTATTTTTTTAATCTATCATACATATCATTTTTATCATTCAAATTTTTTTCTGAATTCACAAATAGTTAACCTATAGAAAACATATTATTGTAAACATACATGACGAAGTCACTCCTCATAATTACATCATGAATTCATTTTTTTTTTCATTTTTTTTTTTTTTACCATCATGAAATTGTAGTAGTGTTTTTAATTTTTTTATTTTCCATACATGACAAAAGCAATACAATCACGACATCTATGAATACACACCATATGCTTCCAATAACCTATCATGCATTTTTTTAAATTAGTCCAAGCATACTATTTTTTCAATAACAAAGCCGATCATACATAATTTTTTCTTCTATATAATCACTAATCTATGAAAACACTTGATTCGTTTTACTCATACTGTAGCAACCACTCCTTTTCCCTCATGCTAACAAACTTCAAAATTTAATAATATAACACGAAATTAATCTAAATATCTGTTCATGCTATTAAAATTAATATTTCAATCTTTACATTCCTTTTGTACATTTCTGAAAAAATCCTACAACATGTTTTAAAATTAATCGAAGTATACTATTTTATTACCTAAAATCAATTATTCTCTCATACAGTTTTTTCCAATCATCCATAATGTTTTTTCTGTATTGTCATTATTACAAAGTCATACAAAACAACAACACATTTTTAATCATAATGAATCCTTCATTCCATTCCGTTCATGCTATATACCATTATCATTCATTTCAACGTTATGAAATTAGTCTAAATATACATTCATGCTAGCAAAGTTATTATCTCACCCTTTGCATTGTCCCAAGATGATTTATTTGACATTTTTTCTTTAAATTTCCCTCATACTATTATTTTTGAAATGTAGGATGATGACTATGATTAGAATTCATGATTATGAAGAGAGAGATGCATGGTGAAATTGTATTGTCATTATATGCGAGATGATGTGTGTTTGTGGGTGAGTATGGATGCATGTAAAATATATGAGTGTGTTAGTAGAAAACATCCGTTCATGCGTGAACACAGGTACAGATACAGTTATAGAATGAGAGAGGTAAAAATATATATTTTGTTATGTTTGATATGTGCATGATAAAGAGGTTAACAAAGAATAATCACATTACCCTCACAACTTAGACATTGAGTTTTACCTTTGCAATATTTTAGATGTAAAAGCAGTGACATTGACATGTGGTAAACGTTTTCATCACTTTTGACTAATTATAACCAATTTTCCAACATTTCTCTTCGTTTTTCCTACATTTTAATACTTTTACACCGTTTCAGTCAATTTTTGCTATTTAATGCCATTTTTTCCAGTGTTTTTACCACCTTTCTCACAATTTTCATCATTCTTTCATCATCTTTGTTAGGTTTTTTCTTACAACTCTTTAATATTTCGATCGTTGCTAGTGATAACCATCATTATTTATGCTTTCAATCCTTCCACTTCAGCAATGCACACATACAGCTTAGCAATCGCCGCAGCCATTGAACGTTGTAGGACTGCAATCGTGATCTCCATTTGATTATTGGGATTTAAAAGTCACATCTTTGAACGCTTGATCTAATGCATCAACATGATTTTTTTTGTATTCGCCCACCTGCTGCTGGAGGTTCCACTTAATATTCTCAACAGACTATCATACAGTCGTTTAACAAGAGAATCTGTAAGACCCGAGACATTTACTTAACGTTTTCCCAACACATTTACAGACATACCCTGTACACTAAGGAAATCTTTAAACATCTCTGTAACCATTCCTTTTAAGCTGGCGGGAGCAAGGAACTCCTATAAACGTTTATCAATCAGCACTTCATCGTTCATCGCCCTGGTTTCACTCGCCGTTGCACAGACATGTAATAAACATTTTCTTCTTTTACAATTTTCTTATGCTATAACACTATTACATCATTTTTCCTCGTTTCTAACTAATTGTAACCAGTTTTCCATTATTTCTTAGCATGTTCTTCTGTTTAGGACCTTTTGCGCTATTTTTTCATCAATTTATGTTATTTCACATCGTTTTTCTGGTGATTTTAGTGCCTTTCACACAATTTTACTAATTATTTTCGACTATTTCTTAGCATGTTCTTCTGTTTAGGACCTTTTGCGCTATTTTTTCATCAATTTATGTTATTTCACATCGTTTTTCTGGTGATTTTAGTGCCTTTCACACAATTTTACTAATTATTTTCGACTATTTCTTAACATGTTCTTCTGTTTTAGGTCCTTTTTGCACTATTTTTTCATCAATTTATGTTATTTCACATCGTTTTTCTGGTGATTTTAGTGCCTTTCACACAATTTTACTAATTATTTTCGACTATTTCTTAACATGTTCTTCTGTTTTAGGTCCTTTTTGCACTATTTTTTCATCAATTTATGTTATTTCACATCGTTTTTCTAGTGTTTTACTACCTTTCACACAATTTTACTCAATTTTTCCCCATCTTTGAAGATTTTTTTTTTTCATTTATCTCATACATTATATCTCCGAATGTGACGATTAGCTATCCTTTTAAGTACATTTTTTTAATTCGATATAAGTGAAGAGTACTTTTCAGGTCGACATGTATACTTCATGATATGACATTCAATTCATTATTAATCTATGTTTCAACAGGTTTGTGGTCGGTTGTTGGAGGTTTACAGAACTTTCTGTTGCATTGCTTATAGTATAATGGTTCTTGTGTGCTAGTGAGATGATGGTGTTTTGTGGGGAATAATAAACATGGGAAAGAGAAGGAGTGCGCCCCATCAAGCAGGGGGGAGTGATGCTTCGTAATTAACTTGGGTATTGCGCGCATTGCATGGCAGTTATAATATGCTCGAGCAAAAATTAGTCGCTGTACTCGCATGGTGTTCATGTTATTCATTAAATGTTCACACTGAGAGATGCAATGGGCTCATCGACAGATGGATCCATGCTATCATTTCGATTTTTATAATTGTAATCTGCACTGAGCATGTATGTATTACAACGAACCCATCAACTCTGTTACAGATGGTAATGTTTGAGGATAGATAGTGAAACGTTCATTAGAACATGAATGTGTATACAAAGTGTTGTTACATCACATGTATGTCATCAAATTAACTAAAATGTTGCGTCTATAGTAAAAAAAGAAATGAGGGTTTTTCCCTAAGAGGGCGACTATAATAAAATTGATGCGATTTTAGATGGAAATGGGAGTATTTTACAGTAAAAACGCTGTTTTGCACCTAAATGGTGAATATTCTGGAGGTTAAACGGCATTTTTCACACAAAATTTGATGTTTTTTTATAAATGTGGCTATTTTACTCCTACATGGAGTAATTTCTGCATGAGGAGTACTTTTTGGACTGACATGTATACTTCTTGATGTGGTATTCATTTCATTCTGAAGCTATGTTTGAACAGCTTTGTAAATGGTTGGGGGGGGGAAGTTTACAGAACTTTTCTGCTGCATCAGTTATAAGATAATAGTTTTTATATGCTAGTGAGTTGAAGGTATTTGGTTAGGAATAATAAATATGGGTAAGAGGTGGAGTGCATCCCAGTCAAGCATGGGAGAGTATTGTTTGGGAATTAACTCCATTATTTGCACACATTGCAATACAATTATAATCAGTTTGGTCAAAATTACTTGTTATATTTCGTTCATGTTATACATTAAACATTCACACTGAGAAACGGACTGGACTCTTCGACATCAAGGTCCATGCGATCATTACACTTTTTTTCAACAATTTGCGACGTTTCATACTATTTTTTAATGTTTTGAACGGCTCTTATGATGTATTTCAGCACATTTTCACAGGTACAAAGTTCGTAATGCGAAATAATTTGAATTATTTCGACAGTCTTTACACACAAATAAAATACTATACCATTAACACACTCAACATGAAACAAATCATTACAAATAGAAATAAACAACGAAATTGCTCAGAAATTTTAATGAAATTCAAGAAGCATAGTGTATATGAAAATGAATATATTCTTTAAATCAACACTCCAAACTTGCAGTTTCAGAATTATATCAGAACCTGACTAAGAACTCCGTTGTTCCTTTTGCTGTATATATACATATATATCTACATATATACATATAACTACATATGTACATATATATATCTAAATATATACATATATATCTACATATACATGTATATATATCTACATATATACATATATATCTACATATATACACATATATATCTACATAAATACATATATATCTACATATATACATACATATATCTACATATATACACATATATATCTACATATATACACATATATATCTACATATATACATATATATCTACATATATATCTACATATATACATATATATCTGCATATATACACATATATATCTACATATATACATATATATCTACATATATACACATATATATCTACATAAATACATACATATCTACATATATACATACATATATCTACATATATACACATATATATCTACATAAATACATATATATATCTACATATATACATACATATATCTACATATATACACATATATATATCTACATAAATACATATATACATAAATATATCTACATATATACACATATATATTTAAATAAATACATATATATATCTACATATATATACATATATATGCAGCAAAAGGAACAACGGAGTTCTTAGTCAGGTTCTGATATAATTCTGAAACTGCAAGTTTGGAGTGTTGATTTAAAGAATATATTCATTTTCATATACACTATGCTTCTTGAATTTCATTAAAATTTCTGAGCAATTTCGTTGTTTATTTCTATTTGTAATGATTTGTTTCATGTTGAGTGTGTTAATGGTATAGTATTTTATTTGTGTGTAAAGACTGTCGAAATAATTCAAATTATTTCGCATTACGAACTTTGTACCTGTGAAAATGTGCTGAAATACATCATAAGAGCCGTTCAAAACATTAAAAAATAGTATGAAACGTCGCAAATTGTTGAAAAAAAGTGTAATGATCGCATGGACCTTGATGTCGAAGAGTCCAGTCCGTTTCTCAGTGTGAATGTTTAATGTATAACATGAACGAAATATAACAAGTAATTTTGACCAAACTGATTATAATTGTATTGCAATGTGTGCAAATAATGGAGTTAATTCCCAAACAATACTCTCCCATGCTTGACTGGGATGCACTCCACCTCTTACCCATATTTATTATTCCTAACCAAATACCTTCATCTCACTAGCATATAAAAACTATTATCTTATAACTGATGCAGCAGAAAAGTTCTGTAAACTTCCCCCCCCCAACCATTTACAAAGCTGTTCAAACATAGCTTCAGAATGAAATGAATACCACATCAAGAAGTATACATGTCAGTCCAAAAAGTACTCCTCATGCAGAAATTACTCCATGTAGGAGTAAAATAGCCACATTTATAAAAAAACATCAAATTTTGTGTGAAAAATGCCGTTTAACCTCCAGAATATTCACCATTTAGGTGCAAAACAGCGTTTTTACTGTAAAATACTCCCATTTCCATCTAAAATCGCATCAATTTTATTATAGTCGCCCTCTTAGGGAAAAACCCTCATTTCTTTTTTTACTATAGACGCAACATTTTAGTTAATTTGATGACATACATGTGATGTAACAACACTTTGTATACACATTCATGTTCTAATGAACGTTTCACTATCTATCCTCAAACATTACCATCTGTAACAGAGTTGATGGGTTCGTTGTAATACATACATGCTCAGTGCAGATTACAATTATAAAAATCGAAATGATAGCATGGATCCATCTGTCGATGAGCCCATTGCATCTCTCAGTGTGAACATTTAATGAATAACATGAACACCATGCGAGTACAGCGACTAATTTTTGCTCGAGCATATTATAACTGCCATGCAATGCGCGCAATACCCAAGTTAATTACGAAGCATCACTCCCCCCTGCTTGATGGGGCGCACTCCTTCTCTTTCCCATGTTTATTATTCCCCACAAAACACCATCATCTCACTAGCACACAAGAACCATTATACTATAAGCAATGCAACAGAAAGTTCTGTAAACCTCCAACAACCGACCACAAACCTGTTGAAACATAGATTAATAATGAATTGAATGTCATATCATGAAGTATACATGTCGACCTGAAAAGTACTCTTCACTTATATCGAATTAAAAAAATGTACTTAAAAGGATAGCTAATCGTCACATTCGGAGATATAATGTATGAGATAAATGAAAAAAAAAAATCTTCAAAGATGGGGAAAAATTGAGTAAAATTGTGTGAAAGGTAGTAAAACACTAGAAAAACGATGTGAAATAACATAAATTGATGAAAAAATAGTGCAAAAAGGACCTAAAACAGAAGAACATGTTAAGAAATAGTCGAAAATAATTAGTAAAATTGTGTGAAAGGCACTAAAATCACCAGAAAAACGATGTGAAATAACATAAATTGATGAAAAAATAGTGCAAAAAGGACCTAAAACAGAAGAACATGTTAAGAAATAGTCGAAAATAATTAGTAAAATTGTGTGAAAGGCACTAAAATCACCAGAAAAACGATGTGAAATAACATAAATTGATGAAAAAATAGCGCAAAAGGTCCTAAACAGAAGAACATGCTAAGAAATAGTCGAAAATAATTAGTAAAATTGTGTGAAAGGCACTAAAATCACCAGAAAAACGATGTGAAATAACATAAATTGATGAAAAAATAGCGCAAAAGGTCCTAAACAGAAGAACATGCTAAGAAATAATGGAAAACTGGTTACAATTAGTTAGAAACGAGGAAAAATGATGTAATAGTGTTATAGCATAAGAAAATTGTAAAAGAAGAAAATGTTTATTACATGTCTGTGCAACGGCGAGTGAAACCAGGGCGATGAACGATGAAGTGCTGATTGATAAACGTTTATAGGAGTTCCTTGCTCCCGCCAGCTTAAAAGGAATGGTTACAGAGATGTTTAAAGATTTCCTTAGTGTACAGGGTATGTCTGTAAATGTGTTGGGAAAACGTTAAGTAAATGTCTCGGGTCTTACAGATTCTCTTGTTAAACGACTGTATGATAGTCTGTTGAGAATATTAAGTGGAACCTCCAGCAGCAGGTGGGCGAATACAAAAAAAATCATGTTGATGCATTAGATCAAGCGTTCAAAGATGTGACTTTTAAATCCCAATAATCAAATGGAGATCACGATTGCAGTCCTACAACGTTCAATGGCTGCGGCGATTGCTAAGCTGTATGTGTGCATTGCTGAAGTGGAAGGATTGAAAGCATAAATAATGATGGTTATCACTAGCAACGATCGAAATATTAAAGAGTTGTAAGAAAAAACCTAACAAAGATGATGAAAGAATGATGAAAATTGTGAGAAAGGTGGTAAAAACACTGGAAAAATGGCATTAAATAGCAAAAATTGACTGAAACGGTGTAAAAGTATTAAAATGTAGGAAAAACGAAGAGAAATGTTGGAAAATTGGTTATAATTAGTCAAAAGTGATGAAAACGTTTACCACATGTCAATGTCACTGCTTTTACATCTAAAATATTGCAAAGGTAAAACTCAATGTCTAAGTTGTGAGGGTAATGTGATTATTCTTTGTTAACCTCTTTATCATGCACATATCAAACATAACAAAATATATATTTTTACCTCTCTCATTCTATAACTGTATCTGTACCTGTGTTCACGCATGAACGGATGTTTTCTACTAACACACTCATATATTTTACATGCATCCATACTCACCCACAAACACACATCATCTCGCATATAATGACAATACAATTTCACCATGCATCTCTCTCTTCATAATCATGAATTCTAATCATAGTCATCATCCTACATTTCAAAAATAATAGTATGAGGGAAATTTAAAGAAAAAATGTCAAATAAATCATCTTGGGACAATGCAAAGGGTGAGATAATAACTTTGCTAGCATGAATGTATATTTAGACTAATTTCATAACGTTGAAATGAATGATAATGGTATATAGCATGAACGGAATGGAATGAAGGATTCATTATGATTAAAAATGTGTTGTTGTTTTGTATGACTTTGTAATAATGACAATACAGAAAAAACATTATGGATGATTGGAAAAAACTGTATGAGAGAATAATTGATTTTAGGTAATAAAATAGTATACTTCGATTAATTTTAAAACATGTTGTAGGATTTTTTCAGAAATGTACAAAAGGAATGTAAAGATTGATATATTAATTTTAATAGCATGAACAGATATTTAGATTAATTTCGTGTTATATTATTAAATTTTGAAGTTTGTTAGCATGAGGGAAAAGGAGTGGTTGCTACAGTATGAGTAAAACGAATCAAGTGTTTTCATAGATTAGTGATTATATAGAAGAAAAAATTATGTATGATCGGCTTTGTTATTGAAAAAATAGTATGCTTGGACTAATTTAAAAAAATGCATGATAGGTTATTGGAAGCATATGGTGTGTATTCATAGATGTCGTGATTGTATTGCTTTTGTCATGTATGGAAAATAAAAAAATTAAAAACACTACTACAATTTCATGATGGTAAAAAAAAAAAAAAATGAAAAAAAAAATGAATTCATGATGTAATTATGAGGAGTGACTTCGTCATGTATGTTTACAATAATATGTTTTCTATAGGTTAACTATTTGTGAATTCAGAAAAAAATTTGAATGATAAAAATGATATGTATGATAGATTAAAAAAATAATATGTTTGTTTTGAAAAATGAGTTAATGCCTTGTACAGAGATGATTAATTTTTTGGAAATGATAAAATATACTTAATTTGATTCTTAAATAATTATGCATGATTTGAAATTTGGAAAACTTGGAAGAATGGAACGAAGAGAATTTTTTTACAATTTCAGGAAAAACTATGTTATGATAAGTGACCATGAAAGAGATGTATTCGTGGTAATGAAGCAAGTAGTGTCTGTGGGCTATAAATGTATGTACGATATATTACAAAAGATTTGAACAAATGTTTGTGTAACAAATGAATAAAAATATAGTTGGGTTAATTTAGTAACACAGAGAAAAAATATTATAGTGTTGGCGAGGTTAGTAATGTATGTTTAGAGGTCTTGACAGTGGGGGCGCCAGTGGTAATAGTGGCGAGAATGAACGAAAAAAGAAAATAATAATCTTTTAGTCAACCTTTTTATGTTTGATGTGATAATTGTTCACAGATAGATACATGTATCTTCGACGTTTTTTATAATCAAGCTGTTGTTCTCGAGAATATATCTCCCACTCGTATGTTGCAACTCTGATCTGCTTGTGCTAGTTCGTTTTTTTTCTTTGAACATGCTGTGTCTCGTAAACTACTAGGTTTTCTACCTGTTGCTCTATTGATCAACACACCTCATAGACGAATTCTTCATCATGCTCATGCTCGTAACATGGTAGAAGTGATTTTATCATATCATCCGGTTTTAATCTATCTGTAGAAATGCATAAATGTCTCCAACACAACTTGGAAATAATGTAATTATCATTTCTTTGGTGGCTGTAATGAACAACTGACTTAAATCATTTATATTGAGATTATTCATAAGCTTCAGCGGATGGAAAACATGATCGTACCAGGCCTTCATTACCATAACGTTTTTCGCTGCACAATGAAAACTATCATTCTCATTATGATGTTTACAGGTTATCAAATTGCTTATATCAAAATACTCTTCATGTAGATTCTCAATACTATGTAGTCGAAAGACTTTATCCATATTAACGATTCCATAGTCTAAATCACTCAACAATTCAGACTTTTCGTTAAGTTCCATTAGTATAAGTTTAGCATATACCGTTAAAATATATATGCGAGCTCTCGGTTTTTGAGATATTATCGTGAATATATCGCGTGCCATAAATGTTTCTTCCCGACAGGGAAATAATGAAGGATTTTTCAAGTGATGACTCATCGAAGAACATTGTAAATGTGGCGTTTTTGATGAATGCCATGCTCTGCTTGGCTTATACAGTGTATGCAAACACTTTCCGCCAGACATATCAATCATTGCTAGTTCGGTTACTCGAAAACCATAATCACAATCTATATGGATGCTGATATCTACAAAATATTCCGCTATATCTGCTTGTTCTGATAATAATACAGGACCAATGATATTATGTACAGAAGATGTTGATCCTTCTGCTGTATAACCATCATCTGATTGCTGTGATTGAGGTGATGAAGTTGTATGCGAGACACTATCACTCGAAAATGAATTCTGAATAAATTCGTCGACTTTAATATCAATCGAATCGGTATTGTTATTCATGTTTGAATAATATTTTTAACTTTTTACTAAGAATGTAGAAAATTATTACTTTTAATGTTAGAGCAAACTTTTATTAATGCGTGAAGAACACAGCTTCAACAAATTCTACACGTTTAATGTAACACTAATACTGACTGCCTGAACAGATCCTTTCGAGATTCTAGCTCGATGCATGTCTTTGAAGAGGGCGGGTTGCACCAGAAAAACCACATTCCTTTGGTGAAAGCTGGTTGCATACGCAAATGAACGAAATTTACAGGTGATCTTTAGGTTATGGGTGTTTGTGTGTAGGTGTGTACATGTCAACCGGTTTTTCTACAAAAGATATGAAGGAGAAGATCCGGGCAGACTCGATGACCTTGACACAAGATCGAAATCAACGACATAGCAACATTCATGCAAGGAAATAAGCAGAGTACCTTTGAATTATGAGCGTATACGGACATATTGGGGGAAAATATGGAAGATATTGAAAAAAAAAAAAAATATTTAGAGTTTGAAAAAAATGAAATAATCTTAAACTAACAGATTCGAAAAAAATTATTATGAATGATGAGAAAATCATTGTTAGCAGATGGATGCGTGGGAATGAATGGTATGGATTCACCGTAGTTTCAGGGGGGGGGGGGGATGTACTCATGAAAAATAATAGAAAAGAATTTAAGTTTGTGTAGGGTGGATAGGGGAGAGGGAAAATATGAAACAGCGTTAAATAAAAATATACTCGAATTAATTTTTGAATACTTACGATTGGAAAAAGACTTTAGAGGGGAAAAAATATATTTTAGACTAATTCCATAATACATAGACATGAAAAATTATTATGAACAATATGAGGAATACCGTTAGAAGATGTTTACGTAATCATACTAGTGAAGATATCAATGGATTTATTTTTAGAACCTGAGAAAAAATAAAATAAGAAAATTATCAACGGACGGAGGAAATGATTGGAAGCGAAAAAAAATATAATTAGGCTGATTCTATAATATTAGACTTGAAAAAGTTATTATGAACGACAAGAGAACTACTGGTAGCAGATGAGTGTGAGGGAACATTATGTGCGAATGAAAGAGTGGCTAATACATTGACAGATTAATTTTTAGAATCGGAGAAACAAAACAGAAGAAATAAACAGAAGCGTAAAAGAAAAATATAGTTAGGCTAATTCTATAATATTTTGACTCGAAAATAAAATATGTACGAAGTGGTGGTGTGTATGTGTGTGTGTGTGTGTGTGTGTGTGTGTGTGTGTGTGTGTGTGATATCGCGGTGTTTATTTCGGTGGTGACGGAGCGTGCATGGAATAGTACAGTGTACCTTTGTACAGGTTAACTCAATGCTTGATATGTGTGCAAGAATGGACGGTGTGCTTTTGCAATGAACAGAGAATACGTAAAAATAAAAATAAAAAAATATCAATGGATTAAGTATAAGATCGGAAGCGGAAAAAGACGAAAAATATATATCAGGTGGCGGTGTATATGTGTGCGTGTGTGAACGTGTAGCGAACGCGAACAGGTTTCTATCGGTGGCGTGTGAGAGTGAGCATAGATGATCGGCTGGTTAATTTCGAACAAACGACTGGAATTCACCTCACCTGGTGACAGTTTCAACTAGTTGCTGGAACATTTAAATATTACCATTACAGCCGCGCTCGCGCTTACATAATACATCCCGTAGCAGCACACTCGCCCGCTCTCATTCGACTGATTGAACAATCGAATATTTTCTTTAAAAATAAAATTTTTTGAAAAAAAAAATGCTGGAACGGAGCACGACTCGGAAAATTCCATTAAATTTTGGGTTCTAAGTGTTGAGATTCAAACGTTTTTATCACTCCGGCAAAATTTTACCCCTCCCAACCTCGAAAAATGAAAATTAAAAAGTATGCTACATATATTACACACAGAGTCATGTATAATACATACACATGATGATAGAAGGCACGGGTAATGGAAAGCGAGTACACTGCTAAGGCTATGTTGAATATATGCGTGGAAACGGTGCGAGCGCATTTACAGATAACAGTATGAACGGGGAATCGGGAAAATTTGAAGAAATTTTGGGGAAACATGGGTGAATTTTAACCATATGGATACAAATTGGGGTGAACTTTCAGCACCTGTACACTAATTGGGGTGGATTTTGTCTACCTTGATGGGAATTAGGGATCGAATTAGGGGAACTGTCCAGGAAAATGGGGGGGGGGGGGACTCGGAGGAAATCCTTAAAATCAGGGGAAACTTGGGGTAACTTTGGGCTCTAAAAGAGAAAATGGGGTTAATTTTTAGCACCCTGATGAGAATTTGGGGTGAAATTTCAGCAACCGTCCAGGAAAATTGTGGGGAACTAGGAGGAACTGGGGGGAAACTTGGGGTAACTTTGGGCTCCAGGACAGAAATTGGGGTGAGTTTTGAGCAGCTGGACACAAATTGGGGTGAGTTTTGAGCACCAGGGGACAAATTGGGGTGAATTTTGAGCACCGGGGGAAAATAGGGGTTGGTGACGTCAGACTTCCCAGCTGCCCTATTTATACACTACTGTCTATATACCTAATGCAACGAAATTGAATACCAGAAACGTCGGAGGAGATAGTCAGATCCCTAGTAGAAAGGAACTAGTCAATTTAGCGGGAAAAATTAAGTTCTTTAATAAAGGATGTCGCGCCACGAGTCACATTCCTCAGCAGTAATTAATCGTGAATGCCCTAAAAATAAAGCAACCTCTGCTTCTCAGGGGGACAGATAGATTAGATGGGCAGCAGTTGTCGAATTTATAATGATCTAGAAATTACCGTCACCGGCCATCATGGTAGGCTATTCGGAGAAGATGTTGCGTTTTTACGATACCAATAAAATTAAAATCTGTTTGGAAAGAAAAATTTCGAGACCGTTTTACGACCGTATCTTAAGTATCCCGTTCAGATTTTATCGCGAATTTTCGTTTGCCAAGTTCGCCGTACTAAACTTTTAATTTCTTTGAAGAGTACTTCTTCGGTGCGATTTTTTTTATGGGCTACGGCGACTCATCAAAAGTAAACAGATAAATTAGAGGTTGGGGCTTGGCAGGTTCCAAATTTCTTCGCGACCACGTGTTTACTTACCCTCTCTGCTTGAGGGAAAAACAAACAAAAAACCTTTTGGGAAAGTTTTCCAATTGGAACCGGAAAACTTGTTACGTTCGCAGACTCGTCTCGGCGGGGTCTCTGCTTCAATAAAGCGTCTTTCTCTTCTTTGCTATTCTTTTCCTTGTTCAATTGTTTTCGGTTGTCCCGAAGTATTGAAAAAGAAATTCATTTTCGATTGCCGACTTTCTTAATTCGGCTTTCCCGGCTGCTCCGCTGGAATATCTGTAATTATAATTAAAAATTCTTATTAATAATGGACTCCTCGAACGCGGTACATATGCGGAAGAAATTAAACCAGCTCCGAACACACAGTTGTATTCTCAGAAATATTCTGTGTTCGGACACAGTCGGTTCCCCCCGACCATGTGATTTAATCGGAACTCCGAAACACGTTAAATGCCTGTACAATTATCGATATTTGCTAAGGACGTTCTGTGGATCTTTCGGCGTGGAATTGGATAATCGGCAGTCGGGAAGGGCGTGCATGTTATAACCCGTTTAGCGGAGTTGATTTGCGTATTTTTAGTGTATGGGCTGAAATCGGTGTGCCATCGTGTGCGCTTATTTTTTGACAACTTTTTTCGTTTTTAATTGGTTACCGGTGTAAATTGACACGAGTTTCTTAAATTTTTTGAGGTAGTTCGAGAAAAAAAAAAAAAAATGGTCCAAGATGCATATATACTAAAAACCACGCCACTTTTGCTAAAATACTGTTTGCTCCGTCAACGCGAAATGGATGTTGATACAAAGTCTTGGAAGGAAACGCCAAACACTAACGATACACGACAGTTTTAAATAATGTTCGAATCAAACGTGTCCTAGGTTGTTCAGATTTCATAGGCTTTCAGTTGAAACTGAATTATCTACCACGATTGAGGGTAAAACAGTTGAAGGACTGCAAACACCTTGTTTGAGGTGTAGCCCTCCTATATTACATGCGGATAAATGAGCGGAGTTTCTTTGTTATCGCAGTTTTGATTTAAAGGACACGAAAAAATTAATTTTAAAAAATGAGACCTTTACGGCAAAAACTTCCTTCTCGAATAAAAACGAGTGGAAAAATCATTCTTCTTTTTAACTGATTTATAAGAACTAATCGAAATTATTAGTTCAAATACAAAAAAAAAAAAAAACAAAAAAATTTCACCGAGATGAGGAAATAACGAAAATAATGATGCAAAAGTTGACTATTAAACGTACGGGCGGGAAAATGTATGCTTTTCAATTTCATTATATTAGCAGAATTCGTGGGTATTGTAAACACTAACGCCTATTTAGAATTTTACATCTAGCGAATGTGTGTTGACGTTCTTGAACCGGATGTTATAAAAAAAAAAAGGGTGGGTATCGAGGTGTTTTCGGTTTTTTTAATGTTCGCTGCCTTTATTTAAAAAATGATTCACGTTTTTTTCTTGAACTATCGGAGGATATATGCGCACCATGGCGGCGCGCGGTACTAGTCCGGAATTTGGCAGTGACGTTATTCTTCAAACATTCCAACGACACCTGGAAATCGCGGGTTTCTTCCCGATTTATCGTCTAAGCAACACTTTTTTTTTTTTTTTTTTGCCGGTATTTAACACCACTACTAGTTGTATTTTTCGAAATCGCTTTTACACGCCGTTAATTGATATCGTTGCGCACAGTTGCAGGTGAAGAGAAGGAACGAATGGCTAGAAGAATGTAACAACGAAGAAGGCACTTCGTCATCATGTACTATGAAAGAGCATCGCACGAAAGCTCTACGAGTCACCACGCCACATTGTCTTAGGTAAGTACAACTGATGAGTACTTTTCTAAAAGAAGATACCGTAATTATATTAAACGTTATAACCGACAGTGTAGCGTAGCTCAATTTTCCCTTTAATAAAACCCATTGCCGATTAGAAACTCTATTTGCTTCTTTAAAACCCAGGCATCGTCTGGAAAACAAAAAGATCGCAATTTCACGTCGCTGTAAGATGATCGATTGGGGTTTACTTTGATTTTTGACGATGTTTTCATTTTTTCCAGTACTCTTTTTTGTTCTCTCTAGGCGATGGAAGATTTTAATCGTCCTTTTAAACAATATTTTTCACTTGATAAGCTGCATCGGTTGAGTTCCCGGAATTTCTTAAAAATTTATTACCGTTAATGTTATTAAATATACTCATTCTATGTCGTAATCGAAAAATTAAATTGACTCTGGCTCTGGGTGATTTATATATACATATATATATTTTTTTTTTAATTCGTTTATTCCCCCGCTTTTTCCCCCTCTGTGAGTTTCATCGCCTTTTGATATTATTATGACGGGATGCTTCAGAGCGGAAAAAGTTTTTACCGGAAAAAAAAAAAATTGTTCAATCAGTGTTTTACATAACTATGTATACGCGCGTTTTTAGCGATAAACATGTGTGTTATCCATCGCGGATTATCGCGCGTTGACTATAAATAAAATTCTGTACGTTTTTGTTTTTTTTTTAGAATTTGCTATAAAACAACATTATGTATGTATTTGCATAAATACGGCACGGATATATGTATACGATCGCATTCCGTAAATATTCGAATATGTGTATTTTTTGTTTTTTATAAAGTACGCCGCAGAATCGTCGAGCGATGATAAATGGTGCTCAAAAAACACGTAGTTCGGTCAGATTATGTCTCCTGAACGCTTACAGAAAAAAAAAAAAAATCCTGGACACGTCCGATCCCGGATGTCGCGGAAAAACGAGCAAGTTTAACTTTCTTCCCCGTTAAACTATTCGCGGAACGCGAACATTATTTCGGTATCCATCGAAATGCGATTTCGGTTGGAAAATATTTTTTTAAGCTCGCCGTTTTCTGGGAGACCGTTGTGCGAAATGAGCTACTACTAAGTAAGGGGGTTCTTATTTGGTGAAATTCGAAAATTTTATTCCGGAAGATCGCAGATTACAAAAAAAATAGACATTCCGGAACGACTTTCAAAAAACCCGCCGATAATTTAATTATATTATTACCGTATATGTATGTATGTAAGGCGCGTGCTATTTGATATAAATATAGTAGGACTGCGTGTTGAAACGCATTATATACGTAAAAATATAAGTTGCTCGCGCGCACACCGAAACGCGTTTAACTGTGGGCTACCTACTCTGCCGACTGACTAGTGTCAATGACACTATTTATCGGATTATTTCCCGTTATAGGGAAATTCAGGACAGCAGTGTCATTATCCCGTTCGGTCGGAGCTACTCCTCATTTCGAGATTATCCCTGTCGTCGATGAGAGAACTGCCATTACACCATTCTGCATTCGCTCCGTCTCTGTTTCTTATCATCATCGGCCCGTCATTATATCATTTTATCGTCATCGTTTCGCCGGGTTCGGACGGGGCGCGCGAGGGAACGCGCTGAGAATAGTGTTGGTACGTCATCGGAGGTCGTTGATATGGAAGGCGCCTGCTTGTCCCGCTAAGTACTACGTTGCTGCCGTTCGTCTCCGAGCCGCTACGGTCGGGCAACGCACGGCAGCGGCGCTGGTATTAATCAGCTGTTATGCGGAGTGCGCATCTGCTGTTATCAGCAGCGATGCGGCCTAACGCCGACAAACTACCGTTACGCTCTCGGTACCGCTAGTGCCCCCTTCCTCCCTAGCCCCCGCTGGCTGAGTGCCTCGCGGCGGGATTCGGGAGGGACGATTATTGACCAAGTCAACGATCTGGTGGCTCCCGGTAAATTCGGTTAGGCTGTTGAGTTTTACCGATTCCGTTGGCTAACGACCCCGTTCTTAAGGACGACGACGCAGTGTGTTGTGCCTGTCGCCGGCTGTTCCCTAATCTTCGCAAGGAGTTTGCACGCGGTTGCTTTTCTTGTGCGAATCTCCCTCTACATGCGCCTACACATGCCTACTGCGACTTATAGTGCAATGTTTACGTTCGTTCGGGGGATCTCTCGTGGAATTTTTAAAAAAATGCCACGAAAGATTTTCAAATGGTCGGTAATTTTGTCCGAATGTCTATAGTAATTATTATAGGTAGAGGCAGAACAGCCGCGACCGCTTCGTGCCAGGAATTTCGGAAAATGCTTTTGGTGTTTTCCTCAGATAACGGCGAGCGAAATTAGATCCTGTCTTCCAACTGACCGCATTGCAGGCTTAATGCAGGGGGGGGGAGCTTTTTTTGTAAATACTGCCGCTTTAAAATTATTCACCATGTGTTTTTGTTTCTTAGCTACTCGATTTCGTACTACTCAGAAAGGGAATATACTTGGCTGCCTCCGAAAAGTAAATGGAATTAATTTCTAGCGTTTAGGCAGTAACGTTTTTCTTTCGGTTAAGTTTTCCCCCCGATTCGAATATTCCTCGAAATTAAGAACATAGGTAAAAATTCCTCTTCTCACGCAGGATTCCACAGTTGACGCGAGTCCAAAAAATTTTGAATATGTATATATATATATATACAGTGTGCAAAATAAATATTCGGACTAGCAAAAACGAAATCAAAAACGCATCGCAAGAGAGGTTAAAAAAGGTTTTTTGAATGTTTTTTTTTTATGGTCACATAAAACATACTGCAATGAACACATTGTGTGAGAAAACAAAAAAAAAAAAAACTTCAAAAACCGAGAAAAACAACAAAAAAATGCATCTGTCAAAGCAAACATAATATTCGGATGCGCAAAATTAATATTCGGACTTTTCAATAATCTGTAGACAACACGCCCTTGGGGTTTTTCCCGAGCGTATGCAACGCAAGCGAACGTTGTATTACTCATCAGTAAGCACTACTAATCATCACTTGAAGCATTTTGAGCATTATTGATCGACTCATATGCGTAAATCAAGTTTTAATGCGTTACGTGAAAAAATGATGTTGCGAAAAAGTAAAAATACTTCTTGTGAAGTGCGTCAAATGGTGATTTTTAATCGGGTAAAAGGAAAATCGGGTAACGAGATATCGCGGTTATTAAATTTACCTCGAAGCACCGTTTATGACATTGTAAACAGGTTTCAGAGGGAGGATCGAATTGAATCCCATAAGCAAAAGGGTCGACCAGAGAAACTTACGGACGTAGAAAAACGATTTATTCGACGAGAGATTGAAAAAAATCCTAAAATGAGCGCCTCAAAACTTGCGACAGCATTGTTGGAAAGAACTGGTAAGGAAGTTACATCTCAAACGATACGTAATACGTTTAGAAGTATGGGGTATAAGTCACGCACTGCGCGACTGAAACCGCTCCTTAGTACAGTTAACCAACGAAAGCGGTTCAATTTCGCAAGGGAATACCGAATAAAAGATGAGGGGTTTTGGAAAAATGTAATTTTCACCGATGAATCGAAATTTAATGTGTTCAGCAGCGACGGGAAAGTTCGGGTTTGGAGAAAGCCTAACACTGCACTTGAACAAAAAAATATCAAACCGACGGTAAAATATGGAGGCGGTTCAGTTATGGTTTGGGGGTGTTTTTCGGCCAGCGGAGTGGGCAGTTTAGTGTTTATTGATGGGGTCATGAACGCCGATGCGTATATTGAAATTTTGAGAGATCACCTTCATAGCAGTGCAGAAAAATTAGGCATTCGTCAGACCTTCGTTTTTTACCAGGATAATGATCCAAAACATAAAGCATACAAAACGAAGGTCTGGTTGCTATATAATTGCCCAAAGGTTTTGGATACTCCCCCTCAATCTCCGGATTGTAACCCAATTGAAAATTTGTGGGAATACCTCGACTCCAAAGTCCGTCAACACACGATATCGAGCAAGGCAGAGCTTAAAGAAATACTGCAAGAAGAGTGGCACAAGATCCCTGCAACTTATCTTGAAAAACTGGTTTCTTCGGTGCCACGCAGATGGCATGCTGTCTATAAAGCTAAAGGGATGCACACCAAATATTAAACACGAAAATTTCATGTTTTCAGCGCTATAAATACGAAATTTATTTCAAGTCCGAATATTAATTTTGCGAGTTCGAATATTATGTTTTGCTTCGACAGATGCATTTTTTCGTTATTTTTCTCATTTTTATGAATTTTTTTTTTTTTTCACACAATGTGTTCATTGCAGTATGTTTTATGTTACTATAAAAAAAATTGAAAAAAAAAAATTTTTTTAACCTCTCTTACGATGCGTTTTTATTTTTGTTTTTGCTAGTCCGAATATTTATTTTGCTCACTGTATATATATATATATATATATATGTATATATATGTATATATGTATATATGTATATATGTATATATGTTACCTTCTGTCTGTTTATAAAGTTCGGGCGTCACTCCGTTGAATCGGAGACCAAAAGGTTGTTCTAGTTTTCGTTGAAGCAGAGTCTTACTTGAAGTTACAGAACTTTTACATGCGCACACAACCGCCTAGACCTGAGCAAGCAACCGATGCTGCGGATGAACGAAGAACAACATTAAAACTTTCTAGCGAAGCGTCGACGATCGGCATATTCATCAAAATTTCCCAAAAACATCGACTAGAATAGAGCTGTCCGCGAACCCGAATATACCTTACTGTAGCTATGTGTTACATAGTAGTAAATTTAACGATGCTCAACAACAATGAGGTATAACCATCGTACATTCTCGTCTCGTGCGATCACTATACTGAACTTCATCATTGTCCATAATAACAATAACATAAGTAAATTAAATTTACGCTATACGTTTCCGAACACAATAAACGAGCAGACGATTTTCTGATATATCCAAAGGTAGGTTACGTTACTCGAAATTCTAAAATACATACAAAAAAATGATTCCAAACGAAGGAATGAATATAAATACTTTTTAAATTGCGTTACCTGATAAAGATACTTTAATGCAATCGTTAATAGTATCTCTGAATAATGCTATATCGAGTAATGACGTGACGTTAACGTTACACAAAGATAGTACTCATTAAATGAAACTAGAGCGTTTAGTATTTTCAAAAAAAAAAAAAAAAAAAACAAACACTCAAACGGTGTTTTATTTTCCTGTTCTTTTATGTGCGTCCGCTTCTCATCATCTCTCAGACAAAATTACCAAGTTTATCCTACTTAACATACATGTGTTGTTATTTGTCAGAATATAAGCACAGGTCCAGGTTGAAATTTTGAAATTTTGCACCTGCGACGAGACAAAAAAGTGACCAAAAACGTGTACAATCCAAATTTATGGCTTCTGTTACTAATTTGGCGGCTACACCTGCTACACTCTTATATCATGCACCGTCACGTTAATTACAGGTATTTCGCGCGTTTACTTTTTGTCCCTTCGTCTACGGGGTGACAATTGCAACTCGAAAGGAACATATTTAAATTTTACCGTCCTATTCTAAAACGTAATAACGAGAACGCATCACAATGGAAGAGTACGAATGAATGAATAAAGAGATTTATTTCACGATACCTACGGCAAACCTCTTTTATGTGTACGTGTTTGCATTGCGCGTGGCAAAGTTGCGTAGTCGGAATGTAGAATTGAAAGAGTGATTGAAAATAGTATTTCAAGCAGCGTCAGAATTAAAGTCTTTGACGCCATATCATGATTACTGGTGTTTAAAACGGAATTAAAAATATTATAATAAAACTGAATTAGCAGAGCTAAAGATTGTCGGGTCACAAAAAAACGGTTAATAAAAATTAAATGGAAACCGCTTAAGCAATCATAAAAATACTCCGGACAAGTATCTACAATTCAACCGTCTATGTTGTTATTCTTTGAGATTTTTCCTTTAATTTAATTATTTCCGTTAATTGTTTAATTAAATTATCGTTATTGGCTTTTTTACAGTGTATAAAATCTTAAGTTGTCATTTAATATCAATAAATGAGGGGGTTTTTAAATTTCTTATTCAACTATAACGGGTACCGAAAACTTTTTTTTGTATTGTAAGTACAAATAAAAGTGTATGTTTTCAGATATAAAATGAACGAATGATAAGAGTAGAAAAAAAAAAAAAAATTATACAAGTTGAAATCAAATATTTAATAATAATTATGGTCGAATTTCGACCAGTGGGCGAACACACTAGTACACTTATGAAAAACAATAAATCGTATAAGCGTAGAATTTTTTATTTATTTATTTACTTTTTTTTTGTTCCTAAAATTAAAATTGTTTTTACGATATTTTCAAACACTTTCTGACGGTGACGTTTAGAGCTACTCGATCACATGTGCGTATGGTACAACACCTTCATTTGAACACGGTCTAATGGTGTTTCGTTCGGCTGGAAGTAGTTGTTGAGCCGTAGTCGCGTGTTGAAAAGTACAGAAAATTGTCACCGTTAAATAGTTGACGAGCCCAAATAAATAAATTGAAAAGAGAAAAAAATTTCATACGCCTTCGTACACGCCTTCAAATTGAAAATTGGTCTACTCGTTTCCCGTAAAAGAACCATGTAATTTCAGATGCGGCATTAAATTGAAAAAGGTTTTGTCGCGATAATAAGAGGAAAAATAGCAGCTAGTTGAGATTTCAATTGATTGAAATATTCAGAGTGGCCCGCCTAGTCAAAAATGCCCATTTTTTTTTTTTTTTTTTTTGATTTTGAAACCGGATTTCAGGGATTATTCGATCGTTAAATTAAATTTGCCGTACTTTCAAGTTGCATTACTTTTATCCGACTGTGACAGTATTCGTCGAAACCGCGTCAAATATTTTTTCCTGTTCTTCTTCTTCTTCTTCTTCTTCTTAAAATGCCGTACTTCAAGAGCGTTGGCGATTATCACATAACGCGAGTTTTAACTGACAACACTATAAGAGAATGTGTTTCTACCGCTCAACGTAGCTCCCCGAAATTGGATACCCCTGTCCATTTATAGATATTTTGGCACCGTGAAAAATTAGTTTACGACCGATTCTACGCCGACCTTCTATTTTACCCTGTAAAATTAAACGCAGTAACGAATATTTTTCTCCACGCACTACCTCCGCCATTTTATATTGGATAAAAGCTGTCTTGGAACACCAGCTATTTCAAAAACCGTTGGATTTTTACTTTTTTATGTCCATGAAATCTTCGGCATTCTGCGAATGGTCTACATTTCAAACGTCTCTAATCGGCTTATTGCTTGTGCTGCCCCCTAACGTTCGACAATTAATCGCGTGAACGTTCTACTTACATGTATGCGGTGAGTTTTTGGCAACTAGAAAAAAGAAAAAATTTTAATTTTCCTTCCGTAATTGGATCTAAGATTTTTCTTCACCCCTCGCAATTATGAGAAAACGATATCGAATTTGTTCCGCTATCGCTATTTTTGCAATGATACGACGGTTGATGATGGGCTGGTCCATTGCTTCTGTTTTGTTGCGTTATTTTTCCATCCTACTATTTTGTACTTTGGACCGAAAAGTTTCATACAAGCCGTTCGATTTGTTTTAGGGCGTGACTTCTTCTTCCTCTTCCGATATCAATCGATGCTGCTTAATCTGTTGTCGTGTTTGCAAACAACTTTTTGGTTGATTGATCGATTTTGCCTTTTGTCCCCATTAGCTTTCATTGCGAATCCTTTTTTTTTTTTCTTTCTTTTTCGTTAATAACACTTAATATTGGGACGTTTCTTTTCGCGAAGGCCTTCTAATGTGTATTTCATTAAAAATCTGTCCAAACAGTATTATTTTTCTCTTGTTTTTTTCCATTTATTGCCGCAAACGTCTGATTTCTTTTCAGTCTGAGATGTGTTTGTGTATTTTAACACCGCATTTATATACGAATTGCTCTAGCCGTAAGTGTGTTGTTGAAATACTGTAAAAGTTTTTTGAAATATTTATTATATTACTTTTATTTGGAATGCATCTTCACCTAATCTTATTCCACTTTTCTTTTTCTTTTTTTTTTAATCAGCGTTCTCAATCTCTTTTTGCCATTTGTAATTATGCTGTGGCGCCATCTCCGTTTGTAAGGCAGTATTGTTGACTCTTCCGGATATTATATATCCTGATTTTTTTCTGTTAATATTTTTTTTTCTTTTTTTTTCTTTTTTTTTCATTCGTGTTTATTTAAAATTCTCTCTCGATAGCATCTGTAGTAGCAGCACGTCTTTGTTTCCGTCAACAGGACAGTGTCATCTGTAGAAAGCGCTCTGTTACAGTTTATTTTTAAACCCGTTAAAGATGTGTGTCTTTTTCATTACCCGAATAATAATAATAATAATAGGTTCTCTCTTCTGTGAACACACCGATCAGATATAAAGGACAGTCTGGCCGAGCAAAGCAGCGCCTTTTGATTAGCATACGGGGGGGTGGAGAATTGTTCCACGTCCTGAATAAATTGCCTTTGTTTTTCACAAACTGCACTTCTTGGTTCACTATAGTCTAATGTTGCATGTTAAAAAACTGTTCAGTTTGCGTCGGAACTTCCTTTTTGCTAATGTTCGCTGGATCTCGTGTTTTAATACTGTGCAATTTTTGGTCCACCGTTTTAAGAAACCAGTTTAAATTTACAATCAAAAGAATGATTGCGAACTAGTTTGATTCTCACCTACGTGGGCGGAATATATGAGAGAAATGATTTAATTAGCCACACTTCTCGACACAGCTGTATAGTTCTTTTGTCTTTATTATTATGAAATGATTCTACAATTGTTTGCGGAAATAATTATTATTATTATTAGCTTAATCTCGTTTTTTTCTTTTCCTTTTTTCGTTTTTTTTTTTTTTTTTTTGAGGATAATGGAAACGAATGAAAAGAGGAAAAAAAGGTAATATTTCTACAGGAGACTTTGCGAGTTGTACTTTTCGTTAGTGTGCCCGTTGATGCCGTAGCTTATAATAAACTAGCCATTGTCGAATTCTACTTCCTCTCTGGAATGTTCACATGAGCTGGAATACGATTAGTTGAATTGAAAAAAGAAAAAAAAAAAAATTGGTATCCAGTTTAATTTTAGAGCGAACTGGCCGATATCGAAAAAGTTATCGTTGAACGCGTTTCCTGAGCTCACAGTACAATCCTTGGACCCGGTATATTACGGAACTTTGGAACCATTTCGGCGTGTATTTTTTGTTTTGTCGGCTTATTACCGATATCTAGTCACCGTTTTCTCAATGAAAATAACTTAACACACTGGACAAGTCTATCAAGCTGTGATATTTTTATATTATTTTGCGTTTAAATGTTTTGCAATTTGCTTAAATATAACTGAAAAATACATAAAAAGGTTTGACGGTGAAATTAATTTTATATATTAATGTTATCCATCTTTATAAAATATACTCTGTCCTTGGTCACCCGACTATAAAGAAATTTAATTTTCATATAGTATATATTCATTATTTCCCGCTATGGCACATACGAAGTAAAGTAAGTCTCATATATATATATATAAACTCGACCATTTTGGTCTCGCAAGGGGCTGTGCCCCTTGACCCCTCTTGTTTTCATTTCTCTCTTCTATACTTTGTATAAAATGATCAAAATTTACAACGTAATTACACAAAAAGAAAAACGAAACATACGCACAAAAATCCTATACTAACATTTAACTTTCATTACATAAAATTAAGCTATTGTTTCATTACATTTTTCGTTACATATTTCGTTACATAAAATTGTGACATTTTTTAAATAACAATAACAAAAATCTTATAAAATATAACAAACGTTACATAAAATTGGGACATTTTTTCTAATGGGGGGTAGACTAAGAATTACGTTGTAATTAATATATATATATATAAACTCGGCCACTTTGGTCTCGCAAGGGGCTCTGCCCCTGCCCTTCTTGCTTACATTTATATATTTTTTCTTCTATACTTTGTATAAAATGATCATTTACAACGTCACTCTTACCGGCATCGACACAAAAAAAAATAACACAACCACAAAAATCCTATCATTTAACTTTCCTTATATAAAATTGGACATTTTTTTGTTACAAAATCTAATGGGGGTCGGCCTAAGAATTACGTTGTAATTAACATATATATATATATATATATATATATTTGATAAGGTATCACAGATTGTAGAATCAAGATTTTCATAATGTACTGTTAAGGACATCTAATGGATCCGAAGAGAATATTGGTTGCATTGTTCGTCTTTATTTTCCCCTGCAACAAAATTCTCTGCTAGCTAATTATTTCAGGCTCGGTAAAGTTGGGAACGACTTGGATTCCGAACACGAGACTAGTTTGGAATTGCTGTAGAATATTAGTGTATTACAAGAGAAAAAGCATCATAGCAATCCAAATGTTTATCTTTGCTTAGAGGTCCTCATTATCGCTACCTCGGCCGGATAATATGGCACGGCGGATATATCATAGTGAAACTCTCTACGAAAAAAAGCCGGTACCGTGAAAAAAATAATGCTTTAGAAATATTTAAAATCGCGAAAAGAGAAAAAGGTAAAATTAAGCGCATATGCCCAAATTCGAGAAATTTTAAGGCGAAATAACATTGCAAGGCTCACATTTTGTTTGAGTGCATCTATATATCACTTCCGAACGTTCTTCCTTCTACTTCTCTCCTCTGTTAACTGGTCTTCCAACTCCTTATTGTGTATCTGTTGTTCTCTCCTTACGATCGCCTTCGGTCATTACGGCACTTGAGTTTTTTTTATGTATCATATCTGATCGCATAAACATCTGATTCTGCCTCTCATCCTCTTCCCTCTTCTCGGGCCAATGTCTTTTTTGACGAACCCAATATTTTATTTAAAAACAACAAAAAATACCGCTATAGAGCCGTAGCTTCATGTTTTTCACCATCATCGTGCAGTCAGTAGAATCAATGTTGATAACACAATCTCTGTGACAAATAGATATTATAGGTTAGCAGTGCAATACTGCTAGAGTTTACTTTTCTGTATTAAGTATGAATACAGGTTTACAGATTATTCAGAACGCGTCGCCGAAATGTTTTTTTTAAACAAGAAGTGTGCGATCAAAGCGTATTTGTGTTAGTCCGAAAAATGTTTTCCCTGTTTAGATTTTACCGAAGAAATAAGAGGCCATTTCTTATCGATGCATTATCAGCCGTGAACTGTACCGACCATTTCCGCAGAAGAATGCTAGAGACTTTGTCGACCATAGACGACGGTGGTACGTAACATTTTAGCTGTTCTTAAAAAGTTTTCGACCAGATGGCGTTCGAATTTTTTCTTTTTTTTTCCCCATATATTAGTACCTTGTTATCGAACAATTACGATGCAGACTCGGAGAGAAAGTAATTCCGTATGGGCTTCTGATCTCGCCAGTTTTGACGGTAACACATTTTCTCAGAGAATTAACATCGCCTCGTATTTTCACGCAATTCGAATTTATATTCGACACCTAGTTCGGATAAATCGAGAGGTCAGTCCGAATGGAGATGTAAATGCATGCACATTTTGACATGTTCTCCGTGTTGTCCTCTTCGTGCGAACTTTTCTATATCATTTCGACCCCATATATGTATATATTTTCGTCCTTCTTTTCTCACACGCTGATATTTAGCTTTACTCTACGGTGCCTTTTTTATCTTGCCGTTGCGATTGCCTAACTTGGTTTCCTCGTCTCATCGATCTCTTACCGAATTGCTATCTAATTCGGTTACTTTACGTATTGTTTCCAAGAAAAGGTTCTCAACGTGTCCAAAACGAAAAAAAAGAAAAAAAAGAAAAAAAGAAAAAATACGATCGCCAAGCGGTCAGAGCTAAGAATTTCATTTTTACCTTGAGAAATTTAATAATTTGAATAGCGAAAAAGGCGTCGCAAATTTGGCAAAATAGCAGCCGATCAGCGATAGAATTTTCAATCGAGTTTAAACACCTGTAGGGCGGATTTTTCTTCCACTTTTTTATTCGTCTATTTAAAGTACGTGTTTTTGTCGGCTCCATTATTCATCGAAAAAATTAAAAATAAAAATAATACCAAAACTAATATATTTTAATCGCATACGCGAGACGGCGACGACATATTTCGCCGTAACGAGCTCTGTATTCGTCGCGGTGAATTTTAATGTATATTTATTTCTGACAACGGGCACCAAGATCGATACCGAACGAGCTATTGTAAAGCGAGACGCGTGGTTATTGTTAAAAATCACGAACATGTCTTGAGAATGTCTAATGTTTACATTAATAATTAATGTGCCAGTGAAATGGAATAAACGATGATAATCGATGAGAACTAATATTAACAAATCAGAAATTGGTTAAATCAATTTTTATTAAAGCATGCAATGCGATTGTTTAATTTTTTTCCCCTATGATTCATTACAGTGCGTAAAATTTTACATTTTTTTCCCGCAAATTCGCCCTTTTGTCGGTTATTTTGAAAAATGAATTATTACGTTATTTATTATCTTTAACTTTAATTAAATCGAATCAAGTGAAATCAAATTAATTCAAATCAAATTAATTCAAATCAAATTAATTCAAGTCAAATTAATTCAAGTCAAATTAATTCAAGTCAAATTAATTCAAGTCAAATTAATTCAACTCAAATAATATTTATTATTATTATTATTATTATTATTATTACACAATTTTATGACTAAAAAATGCGCAATATTGCGTGAAGCGTAGCCAAGCATACATAAAAAATTTTTTTTTCATCAAATTAAAAATTTATTAATAACGTAAAATATAAATTTACAAAGTATAAAATAAAATGCTTTTTTACAAAAAATAAATACCAACTTCAAGGTTTATTATAAAAATGCACTAAAAAGTAAAAAACAATTACTCCCGATTAGAAAATACATATATCAGAGTGATATACCCTTAAAGATGATATTATCGTAATTCTTATACAACACTGATACCTTAATTAGAGTAGGATTCATATTACATATTAAAATAATAATTAAAAACTGCATTAAATATGTTCATTAAATTGTTCCTAGATATTGTAATATGTAATATGAATCCTATTCTAATTAAGGTTTTAATGTTGTATAAGAGTTACGATATCACTTTTAAGGGTGGTATATCACTCTGATATATATATTTTCTAATCGGGAGTAATTGTTTTTTACTTTTTAGTGCATTTTTATAATAAACCTTGAAGTTGGTATTTATTTTTTGTAAAAAAGCACTTTATTTTACAATTTTTAGCGTTATGCTTGAATTTTTTTCTTGTTAAAAATCAATTTTTTTTCACATATTCTCCATAATTAATACTTACAAAAAAATCGATTTCTTTATTTTGAACTGCATTTCCACGGTGTGAAAACATCAAAAGCTATATTTCCATGGTACTTTGGCAAATTTATAATATTTTAAATCAATAAATCTAACTTGACGTTGATACTAATCATGAATGAAAAGCATCCAAAAAGCTTCAACTTCCGCATTATTAAGAATAACTCAAAAACTACCGATCAGATCTTGATCAAATTTAAATGGGACCACATGAGAAGCACCAGCTTTCAAATAAAATAAGAATCATCAAAATCGGTTCACCCAGAAGAAAGTTCTAAGGTAACACACATAAAAAAAAAAAAATACAGTCGAATTGAATACCTCCTACTTTTTTGAAGTCGTTTAAAAACTGAATTAACAATATATATATATATATATATATATATATATATGTGTATATATAACAAAAAAAAAAACATGTTGTGCCTGCAAAAAAAGATAGGCAAAAATATTTATGTGCAAACGAAACTTATAATGTAGATGTATAGTAACAATCAATACGAAATGAAAAAAGAGAAGAATCATTATGAAACAATAGTCTGTAGTAGGTACAAAGCAGATGAGAAATTAATTTTTTTCGTAATGGAATGTGGAAATACGGAAAAAAATTTATTTTGCCGAAAACGATTTGGATTGATTTGCAAACGAATAATTTGATGCCAAAATATTGAATTTACTTTAGGTACTATTAAACGAATGGCGAGGAGCGCTTAAATATCCTACAGGCCAGTTTCACCCGACAGCGTAAACTAAGTTTGATACTAGTTCCGAACTTGCAATCTGCTTCTTCCAACTGCGACTCCGCAACATGTCGTCCACGTACCTTCCGATAATTGAAGTGCCCGTTTCTTTTGGTTCTGAAATAGCTCTAACAACGGTGTTAATAAAATTCACGAATTAGCGCGAGGTTTAAAAATCGATTGGTCTAGCGGATTCGTGTAAAGTAAATTTAACGATTCGTTTATTAATCGTGTCAGAAAATTTAAATTTCGCGATAAAATAAATTTGTTCGCGATATATTTATGTGGCGCGATTTAGAAATATTACGGCAAAAACACTAATTGAAAATAATATAAGCTAATGCAATTTTAACTTTCGTACTACGCGCCTATAATTATGATATTTTTAAAAGTTCGCGAAACTCACGAATATGATCCGCGATTTCTCGAAATAAAAGGCGTTTCTTCTTAATGTTTGTAAAATTCGATCGTCTTGCTATTTAAGAAATCGATCGCGGGATTCTGGAGAACGACTGTCGCACACGGATAAATGGCATCGAAGAAGTCCGATTCAAATTCTTTTTGTTACAACCGCGTTTTATTCGCTTTAAAATTTAACGGGACTCTCTTTAACCGTTTTTAGTTAGTCACGAGCAAATTAACCCCGGTAGTCGAGGCAAAAATGGCTAAAAAGCCAATGAAAAACTGCGAATAACAATGGCGATTTTAATATTTTTTCGGATTCGAAAATCCTCCCGCAATATATGATTTATTACATGTAATTCGGTAATTTACAATACCGCGATATTTTAATTTAACTTTTTCGCATTACTATTGATGATTTCTGATGTCGGAGGATATTGTGGTGCAATGCGCGAACCTAATATACAGATTGGGTTGTTTTTTTTTTGTTATTAATAACTAAAAAATTGCCTGCACCCTTTTTGAGGGGTAAAAACAATTATTTTGCGTTTTATTCGATATTATATATATAGGAAAAAAAAAAAAAAAAAAAGAAGGTAACTCCGCTATATTTTCAAAAATCCACAATTTCCCGTTGTGTCTCTGAAAAAAGCTTTCAGTAGGTATTTAGATTTTTTATAAACATCTCCGTGGTGCATACTTTTAAACGGAGGCAGAAAAAATAATGAAAACAAATTTTGCCCAACTGTTGATATTGTAATATAAAATTTGCGGTATAATTGATTTTTTATTTTCTACACACACACACACACACACACACACATATATATATATATATATATATATATATATATATATATTGTTTTATTAGTTTTTTCAGCTATTGTTAAGCTCGGGTAATACCGTTCGAAAATGGAGAGGAGGCTTTTTTACTATCGGATGAGGGGGCCCTAAAAATAAGAAGCGTAAATTTTACAAAAAATTAAAAAGATTAAATAAAAAAAATTGTTTGTAATATCTCGCAAAAACTATGTCGAGTTTCGGTGAATATTGTTTAGAACCGCGTATATTTTTTTTGAAAAAATCAACCCGTATCTTGTGTAAGCGTAAAATTTACAATCGTTCCAATAACAAAAATAAAAATAAAAACGAATGGTAAATTGGTAAAATTAGAATAGCCTTTTTTAAAATAAATGTATCACTTAAAGACAACAGAGGTTTAAACACATTCGTAACGCGTGTTTATAAAACTAAAACCGAATCGAGCCTCTTTTTCATCCGGTATCGAGCTTGGAACCAGATTGTAATCGGCCGTCTTTCGAGGAGTTTAAGTGAAATTTTGTAACAAAAGAGATATGTCGAAAGTTCATTCACCCCGGTCGCGTTCCTATACTGTCGTCGGCCTATTTATCGCCGTCAAATTGCCGTCTCCTCTTCAGAATGTACCGAATTTAACGAAAATCCTCGCAGAAAACTTCGCATCTGCCCACCACCCGCTTTTGCCCCTAACAATGCTCCAGGCGCGAATAATAACCGAAAGTTGACATGCCGCGCAGCGAGTTTAAAGGAGGCGTTTTGGTGTGTGCGCGTGTGCGTCGAGTTCATCGATCCGTTGCGACTTGGCGCTTCGAAAAATAGCGCACAAAATTTCTTAATAACATAAATACGTAAATAAATAAATAAATAAATAAACAAATAAATAAATAAATAATTGGGACGGTCTAAATAATTGCTGTTACGGCGTGAGTAGTAGCGAAACGGGTTGTGTGTCGTTGCTCTGATGTATTCGGAAATTCCGTCCGAATCGGGAGATTAATAAAGTGACATGTTGCACACGTTAGGTTGTTGAACCTTTCCGGGCGACGAGAAAGATCTCAACCGAAGAGCGAAGCTGATAGAGAATAGTCGCTTTCGTTATCAGTTGAATGTATGGCGATGATACACATTCTGCGTCGAGTGCGTCTGTCTGAGCGCGTACACATTCTTACCGATTCCGCTTCTCCTCTTTATCATCCGAAATCATTATTACAGTTCACATTGTTGCGCTGGCCACGTTCTGCTAATTGAATAGCAACGCATGCATCGACTCTATTGTTTCTTCGCGATGACGAAAGCGGGACGGAACTGGGATTCAGCGTTTAGTGGGCCGCACTGCTGACGACGGGGCCTAGCGCTCTGCCAGTTTTCGAATTTCGACCAAACACTTATCGGAGAGAGGAGAAGGACTTTTTTGAATCGGAATTTGCCGGACAAGTACTGGTTGCTGTAGCAACAGCGCGCTTGTGTTTTCAGAGTCACGTGAAGGAGGAAGATGGCCGTTCGAAGGGTATTTAGCTATAATTTTATTTTAGATAGAACATTCTAACCAGTGCTATCATCGCGGTGTGTAGTGGCTTCTTGAGTGGTCTGTTCGATCGATGGTATAACGGATTATTTTATACCGTTTCGATAACACATTTTTGGAGTTATTACGATTATAATCGATTTCGATCTGGCCACTTGATCTGTTGCGTATCGTTGCTTTATTTAGATCGTACGTCTGTGTTTACTCTTATCAGAATAACGTTTCACTCGAACGACTGTTTACGGTGTTTCGTAGTTGCGATTTTTAACACACGACCGGGTAGCAGCAGGAAAAAGAAAATAAAAACGAGATAGAGATCTCTTTTATAAGACCGCGTCGTCGACCATTACTAATTGGCAAGCTTGCAATTGTGCAATCGGCGCTAGAGAAATGCTAGTTGCATATAGGAGCGTTGTGCATTATTCGAAACTCGAAAGAGATTGCTGGCACAGTTACATGGAGGGCTCAATGGTCAGTCTCTGCCTGCGGAGAATTTATCATTTTCGTAAATTCGGTTCGGAAATTTTGAAAGTGTCTTAAGTTGCGCTAGCAACTTTTCTTCGAAAATGTACGAT
Source organism: Icerya purchasi (assembly GCA_039619475.1). NCBI lineage: Eukaryota > Metazoa > Arthropoda > Insecta > Hemiptera > Monophlebidae > Icerya > Icerya purchasi. The sequence continues at coordinate 333,914,200 of CM077115.1, read as the reverse complement.
CGCGCCATTTTTTTTTTTTTAACTTCATCGTTACCGTGTGATGTCTGTAAAACTATTAAGCCATTTCAATCGAGTATTTATATAAATGTTAAATGATTTCAAATCGTTTGACATAAAACAACAACAAAAAAAAACCATACCTAACCGAAACTCTGGCTTCTTCGAAATTTTAACTTAGCGCCGACCTGGACAAAATACTTTTAAATTGCTTTACATATAAAATTATGGTATATCACAAACGGGGGGCTATATAATATTCCGGGCGGCCCATCCGTGTGTCGTCGCGCTATTCAGTAATGGAAAGTGTGTTAAAAAACTTGCATCAATCGATTAGACACGGTGTTTTGCCACTTGATGGCTCTATATTACGCGAATAATTTTCGAAAGTTGTCCGATAAAGTTTAGACTGTTTGCAATGATTTTTTATATGCGCTCTGTGATAGGTATGGGATTTTCTTTGTACTTCGAGATTTTCTCACCGATTATCTAATTTTAGAGTTTCGTTTTGTGTTTCAATTGATCATTAAACTTCAAATGATACAAAACCCCGTTAAAATAACACTGTTGCCATATTACCCGACGGCTCGGTGAAAAAATGACAGACATTTTCGTTATACGCAATTATTAATATGTATAAACACGACCCTTCGAGGAATTCTCAACCTGATCTGTGTCGCTCTAACCCTCACTCCTTTTTTTTTTTTTTTTTTTTTTGCTTTATTGTAGAACCATTTACTGATTTTCCTTGGTTTAATAGTTTCTGCTCTAATGTCAAGAGTACTGTCCCGTTATTCTTTTCATATTTCGCCTTTGCTTCGAGGGGCTGTCTGCAGCTTCTTTCTTTCAAGCTTGCTCAGTCACCTTTCTATCGATCCTGCTAGCTCTCTTAAATATCACCCGTGGTGATCGTTCGAACATCTCCCCGTTTACTTCTTCAAAATGTGTACGCAATCTTTTATTCCAATTTGCTCAATCTTGTCCTGCCCACTACATTCTTGTTCTTCCATTTTCGCCTCTGCTGATAGCTGCTTTCATCTATCCACAATCGCTGTCTTAATATAATCTCTGTCACTTCTTGATTATTATATATTAATTACAACGTAATTCTTAGGCTACCCCCATTCGAAAAAATGTCCTAATTTTATGTAACGCAAAATGTCCCAAAAAAAATGTCCCAGAAAAATGTCCCAATTTTATGTAACGTTTGTTATATTTTATAAGATTTTTGTTATTGTTATTTAAAAAATGTTACAATTTTATGTAATGAAATATGTAACGAAAAATGTAACGCAAAAATATAACGAAAAAATGTCTTAATTTTATATAATGAAAGTTAAACGTTAGAATAGGACTTTTGTGGTTATGTTATTTTTTTTTTGTGTTGATGCCAGTAAGAATTACGTTGTAAATTTTGATCATTTTATACAAAGTATAGAAGAGAAAGAGACAGAAATTAAAGCAAGAGGGGTCAAGGAGCGAACAGCCCCTTGCGAGGCCAAAATGGCCGAGTTATATATATATATATATATAAATATATACATGTTTTACGGGGAATATATCCGTTGCCGAAGTGGCCAATGAAAAAACAAAACAAATACACACCTTTTCTAGGCACTGTTTTCTATAGTCTTCTGTAATACTTACGGGCAAGTAATCGACCATTTTTCGCAAAATGAAGTATGTAAAGGTCTTAAAAAAACACTATAAAACAAAAATAAATAAATAACGCTTACACATTAATCACATTAAGGGGGGGGGGGGATTAACCGGTTACAGGATTTTCATATTATCCCCGACGACGTCGACGTATAGTCTAATCTTTCGGGCAATTTTGATTTATGATCGCTCCATCATGATATCGCACGATAAAACTGAGTTCAATGGTTTTTATATGTGCATTATATATGAAAACCATTGAATTGTCGCGCTGGTAATGCGAATAAAGTCATCAGCACACAGCTATCTGGATGGTCTACGCACCGTTATTATCGCGGTTAGCCAGTCGCCCCGGAGTCTACTATGCACCATTGGCCGCGATAGACGGTTGCACAAAATCGTCTCGACTAATCTTAACTCTAAATTGCATTTTGTACTGAATTTTACATGAAGGCTCGACTGGATCCAATCAAAATTTTTATTCGCGAACGTACGTTATACTACATTTTTTATTCGGGAGATCGATCAAATGAGAACTAGTGAGAGACGCTAAGGACGATGTTAAAAAAATAAGGAATAATTTAGAAATACTAACAGAAATAGAGGAATCAAAAATACGTTGTTTTTTTTTTTTTTTTTGTTTTTATATACGTAAAAACTCTTATAAAAACAATCAATTTTAAACCCTGCCCCTCGCGGTCAGTAAAAATTTCCGACTTACTTTTCCTTACTTTCTTTTTGTATCGAAACTGTCATTTTCGACTCTTCTTTAAATATTATAGGAGAACCAGCGATCTCGTCTGTCCACCGGAGGGGTTGGTTCCCTTGGAGGGGTTTACGAAATATCACGCACTTTTTAATTATCGGTAAAGCTATTTTCAGTAGCAAAAACCACGGAGTCGTACCGTCTCCAGCTGAAATGGTTTGGAGCAACATATGTAATAGTAGTAAGTATAAATAAACATAGGCCACGCTGTTGATTATGTAATTGGAATACTTGTTATTTTAAGGGTTTACATATATCAGAGAGCGGATTATGCGACCGCCGCTGAAAATCTTCCAAGGCATTCTCGGACGATGCGCAAGCTACGTTAACCGGCGCTTGCTATTGGCTAGTGGCGAGCGGGCTTTTGCAAAAAAATTTAGCCGACATATATTCATGATATGCCGCGATGTAGACCGGCCAACTTGCTACAGAGGAAGGCGATCTGATCTGGTAAAAGTTTCACATGTTGCAGCAGCAGCGAACGTGCGGAGCATCATGGCTCGGTATGAGAAAAAAAAGGAGGAAGCGACGCGTTCGTATGTCGGTGGCTGCACATGCCGGCAACTCTATTATGTCGTTGCGGGCCGATGAAGTGGCGCGTTGCTGTTGATTGCCCAGATGGTGTTCAGTTCATCTGGCCTGATTGCAGTTTTTACTGTGAAGCTGCTGGACCGCGCTGGCTGGTGAATGACCGCGACCCAGCCTCCTTTTAATAGTTACCGCCATCGCCGTTGCACGGTTACCATTCGATCCTGTTCCTCGACAGCGTCGCTTAATTTCGCCTTGCTGCTGCCCGTTCGCCGCACCATCCACGTGCTCTATGATTTTTCCGCATCCGTCCGTCGCGGCTGCTCCGCTGCGCGCCGGTCAGTTTCGTTTAACCGAAAAGGTACGGCCCGGTCTCCGAGGCCCGCGTCCTCCGAATCTCTCTGGAACCGGCACCGACCAAGACGGCGAAGGAATTCGACGTCGAATTTAAATATGCACTCGCGAACTGGTCCCCATCGACCAGGCTTCGACGTCGAAATAATAATTCTTAGACGGCCCCGCGTTATTTCTCATCGGATCCCGTTATCTTTTTAACTACTTCCTACTCTGCCCGCCGTTTCTCGGACACTGTACGTGCGCGTTTTCATTTCACGCGTATTGCGTCATCTTCCACCCGATCATTTTCACCATATCCATCTGCCGCTGCTGGACGACGCTGTCGAACGCGCGTGTCCGATCGACGCAACCGCGCCGGCTAATCGATAAATCGGGAACGGTCGCAGCACGATCTCTTTCCGAGAAGGAACAAGCTCCGAGCAGTATATGTTTTTGATTAGACTCGTTTAATCCTTTCGGCTTTCTTCGTTTGCTTTTTTCGATTTTTTTTTTTGGGGTGGGGTGGGGGGGGGTTCTCGACCGAGCTGGCAAACTTCCTTCTCTTGCCGCAATCGAAAAATCAGATTTTTAGAGTGTTGCGGTAGAAGCGTCTACCGATGATGTCTTTCGCTGCGTCCTTTCACATTCTGCGCCGTTGACATGGTAAGTAAGAGCGAGCGAAATCACTATTTTCAGAAAAAAGTCGTTCCGAGTCGTGGAGAACAGGTTGCTGCCGTGTGCGGTGTTGCCTGCTCGACCGGCGAATATTGTCAATCTCGGGGCTATATATCGACACGTGGAGTACGCGCTTCGTCGCCGTTCAGTTATTGAAGATAAAATAACCGATAACCGTCATCTGGATAGACCTGCGGCCGCATTTTAAAACCCTGATCGTTCGGATTTGATTATTTTTCTGATTACGCCACGAAGCAGTACCGAGTTTAGATTTAATCGTTTCGAAGATAAGTTTACGCGCCGTGTTCGAATAAATAAAATTGGAAATCAACAAAAAACATACGAAGAGAAATCGTAAACAAACACATTGTGTTTAAATTTCAACGACTGTCTGAGAAAACCCGATTTTCCCTAATATCCCTTCTATCCGCAGCCTAACCTTGTCCCGTTTCTTCTCCTTGGTTCGATCGCTTGCCTCGTTTTTTGCGTGCAATTATAATTTCTAAAAGCTATTTCGCCTTTGTTTCTCGCACAAATCGATTTTCCTTTGCCAACATCGAATTATCCATTGCGTCCTGATCACGCTCCTATATTCCTTTTTTTTGCAACGCAGATCATCCGCACATGTTTCCTGTCTTTCCCGTGAGCGTGAGTTACTACACTCTATTAACTCCTAAAACTTGACTTTGTCTTTATCCTATGGGCTTTTTTTTTTTTTTTTTTTTTTTTGGGCTCTTCCGGTTTGTTCCCGTTCTAGAAATGTATAAAATGAAAATATAACTATCCTGTTTTTCATACAGCTCTTCCATTTTGCTGGGCTAAAGAGCTCTTAAGTTTAGGAATAAAAAATTATCGATCGATATCATAATTTTAAAATTCGGTAGACGATACCCGCTGCTGTGTGTTGTGAGTCTTCTAATAAAACACTTCACACCTCGGCGTATGAAGACGGTTCAGCCATTAATTTTATTTATTTTTTTTTTTTTGCTCGAAAAACTAATGAGCTTATGTTTGTCTCCTATTCTCTATAATAAGTTTGCGATTTGAAAATTTACCGTAAGCCCTTTTCCTTCGACGTAAGTACAAATTATTTTTTGCCATGTAAAATTTTTTAAGCGCTGCTGGTTTAAACTGACGTGCTTCACAGGAAGCTTTTCGAAAATTTGGAAGTTGAGAAAACTCTATCGGGGTAGTCTTTTAAATTAATCGGTCGAACGTGTTCTATATTCCGGTTTGCTGCAACTTGGTCTACTCTGCATTGCGCGCCTCTTATTCCTTCTCTATTCACGGTATTGCTTCCTATCAACAATATTTGATATCGTATTAGAATTGGATTCCTTCCCTTTTCCTAATTGTTTCCGAATAAAGAGTTGACAGCCCCCCCCCCCCGCGCAAAAAAAAAAACAACAAAAAATGCGGCTTGTCATTTTGCACCGACGATTAGAAAAATCATCGAAAATCGAAATTTTATTCACCAACGAAAAGTACGAAATCTAAATGTTCCGAGATTAAAAACGCTTTTCAAATCTCTCTGGCTGTTCGTCCTTATCATCTTAAGTTTATTCTTGTAGTTTGTACTTGTTTTATATTAGATATAATGTGCGTGCTTAAAAGCGATTAATGTTTCGCGCGGCAAGTAATGAAACAACTTGAATAATATTATCGCACCTTTTCAGATTGTTTTCTTAAAAGTCAAACTCCTCCTGGTGAATTTTTCCTCGATTATTATTTTATCAAGGGGAAACTCTTAATGGAAGAAAATCTGAGCGGTGTCTCCGATCTATTTCTTGGAATACATACATACGCACACGCGCACATACTGCTACAGTTCATTCCGAAAAAAACTTTTTTTCCGTAGGCGTAAGAGAAATTTTAAATTTGTTTTTCCTCGCTTTTTCATGCGTAAGTTTGGAATTTTTAGATTTACCTACAGTTATGCTTCTGCCGCTGTTCCACGATTTTTCTTCTTTGTGGACTATCTCCGGCGAAGTGTGTTGCATATTACTGATTTTTAAGTTTGTTATCAGAATACAGTTCGCTGATTACTACTACAATGAGTCTCGTATATCATTCGCCAACTTGAGTACAATGGTAATCAGCTAGAGTTACCGACTGCACAATAACCCCCCGATACCATCTTGGATCGGTCCCTGTTAATGTTATTAAAATTACCGAGCGTAGAGTGTTAGTAGTTTATTTTACATTCGTAGTACGAAACACATCCACGCAAATTCGCCAACTTCACATATTGACAATATAATGTAACTGGGAAAAATATTACTTTTTTTTTTTTTTTTTTTTTTTGTTTTTTTATCCCCTAAAACTACTTACTCGGTATTATACTACAAAATTCCGTGCCATTGTATAAAATATCTGAACTTCGCATAGTCGCGTAGTTCTGCTAACATGTAGACGTCGAAGAATTGTTTTAAATAAATTATAATATGTGTCAGCAAAAAATTTCAGATTGAACTAGGCAGATTTAATAGATGAATTTTATCGGGCTCCTAGGCTGTATTAATAAGTTTACACAGTTTTACCGAAATAGGACGTTTGACGTAAATGTCGAACGGGGGACTGGAAGCGCGCTCATTCACCGCCCACGTTGTGAGAATCTTAAATTAAGAAATTTGGCGATTTTATCGTTATCAACCATCTACGACAACTCTAATCGACAGGTATATACGAGTTGTCGAAACGAGCAAACACCTATTTTTTGATCCTCGGCCAGCAATTTCTAGTTTTCATATAAAGTTCTTGTTTGTCGTGGGTGTACTTGCTTTATTAGTACGTTTCCCCCGATAAGGAATTGGAACGCTTAATAGCAGACTGAAACTCCGCTATTGTCAACATCTTCGGCTTCAAATTCCATCGGGGGAACAAAAGCGCAGCGACCGGCATCTCGGGATTGTTGAAAATGATTTATGAATTTTTATTCTCGAAATCCGAGTAATGAGATTTCCTTAAGCTATTGGAATTCCCGATATAACTTCACCGGATAAATTATACTAGTTAAAATGGTGACACTTTAACCCCGGAGTATAGTGTTCTGGCGTTAGTATAAACGGAATGGCTAGCGAAAGTTTAGATGTTTAAAGAATTTCAAAATAAAATCGAAATTACGCTTAATGTAAAATCAGAAAATTCTCGATTTAAAAGGGGACTTGTACCATTTTCTACGCTATCAGCGGAAACATTGAACTGTGTATAAGGTTTTTGGGGATTATATGATAAATATACGTACATATATATTTGCCGTTTTTAGATTATTGCCCCGTATTTTCTGTAATTATTTTAAAGTGCAAGTGACCGATTTTTATGCACCTTTTCTGCTCATAATACTGTTCTTCTTTCCTCAGCCGCTCATTCTAAATTATGGCTTAACTCTTATTCATTTTTTCTAATCCTGCCTCTTTTTATCTCTTACTTCAGCCATTTCTTCCTCCTCGTCCATAGCTTTCTTGATACATGCCCTCTTTTAAACGCTCTACAATCTCTGCAATTTGTCGCCTTCGCTTTAACCACAGTCTCCTTGCCACATCATTTTCACGGTTTTCTTCTAGTTCTACTCCACTTTTTACGCCCCTTCTAATTACTTTCCTTGTGATCCTGATATCATGTTTTATTTATCCGACTTTTCCTAATGGACAATCGTCCTTCCTTCTACTACTCGTTTCTACTAAAACTAGGTCTTCCTACTCCTTATAATGCTTCTTACATTCTCTCATTTCCTTCTACTTCTGTTATTGCTGCTCTTTAAAAAAAAAGCTCTTGAATTATTCTTATCCCTGTATTTATTATTTAGACTCGTTGTTAAATATATTCACGGCAAAAATAAATTTTTAACACTTAGTGAAACAATTATATGTATAATTTTTATATCCCGAACGCGTTTCAAAGCAATCACTTCATGTTCACGGGAGTAATTATAAATATAAATAATGAAGACGATAACTACATTTAAAATTAACTGAAAAAGGTCGATATTAAAAGTCGATTATCGAATAAATATAAAATGTATAAAATTTAAAAAATATAAAAAATGACTAATAAAATTTAACAAGGAAAGTGGTAACAATTTAAATGAAAAATGAAGAAGTTTTAAAAATTTTAAATTTCAAAAATATAAAAATTAAATGTAGGTGAATACATCCTGTTTGTTAAAACTGTATAATAAAACAAACTTTAATAACAAACAATATAGAACAATAAATTAGATAAATACCTATTTAGAAACGTTTTCGGGCATAACCCATCATCAGCTAAAACTAACTTAAAGGAAACTTACAACATACTGAAGTGAATATAGGGAATATATGTGTATATATAGTAGATGTAAAGAGGAATAAACATAGCAGGTATAAAAATCAATAGGTTGAAAATGCTAATAATTAATATAAAATATAAAATAAAACAAGAAGACAAAAAGTTAAATTTTTTTATTAAACAGCGGATTATTATTATTAGGTGTTTGGTCATTTAAAATATTATTTTTATATTTATTTATATAATAATTTTCTGCAATGTTCATAACCTTTGTGATAAGTGGCCAGGATGGTTACAGTATTTTCTGTTGAATTTGGTTTATGTTTAACCTATGCAGAACATTTAATTAAAAATAAACATAAACCAAATTCAATAGAAAATACTGTAACCATCCTGGCCACTTATCACAAAGGTTATGAACATTGCAGAAAATTATTATATAAATAAATATATGTAAAAATAATATTTTAAATGACCAAACACCTAATAATAATAATCCACTGTTTAATAAAAAAATTTAACTTTTTGTCTTCTTGTTTTATTTTATATTTTATATTAATTATTAGCATTTTCAACCTATTGATTTTTATACCTGCTATGTTTATTCCTCTTTACATCTACTATATATACACATGTATTCCCTATATTCACTTCAGTATGTTTTAAGTTTCCTTTAAGTTAGTTTTAGCTGATGATGGGTTATGCCCGAAAACGTTTCTAATTAAGGTATTTATCTAATTTATTGTTCTATATTGTTTGTTATTAAAGTTTGTTTTAACATAAAAATTAACGTCAAAAATACTTAAATTATAAGTATGAAAAATTATGTAAAATGGTCGTCCAGGCCCGTGCCCAGAATTTTGGAGGGGGGAGGGGGGTGAAAATTTTCTTTACATATTTATTTTATAATACATTTTTCACTAATATTTGTACTATTAATAATTTCCATTATATTGATATTTATATGTATTAATAATTTACGTAAATGAATTACCCTGTATATGAACATTAACAAAAATTACATATGTTATTAATTATACTCGTAACACAAAAATTTTTTTGCATAAAATATTAATGAAGTATCTAAAAATAATATGGAGAATGTTTTTTCTTTTTTCTTTTAAAAGTAGGTAAAAACACCCTAAAAAATCATCAATATTTATTTTAAATTTGTGATTTTTTTCAGATTTTTTTTGTATTTATAATAACTATTTCAGTTCTCTTGGGGGGGGGTTTAACCCCCAGCCCCCCGTGGACACGGCCTTGTGGTCGTCGTATAGTAAATATCGAGGTTTTGTTTATTTTTATAATCTTTCGGTTATCGCTTTATTTTCTGTGTCATTTTATTTCCTTTTTTGCATTTTTTTACGGCGTTCTGTGTACTCTTTTCATTTTTGTCCTAAATCGCCGACAAATGTTTTATCAGCGTGATTCTATCGATTGAAAAGATATAACGGCGATTGCTATAAATCTCGCTGTATTAAAATCTCTACGGCTAGAAAATGACCCCATATTACATTAAAAATACTTACGATACTCGCGTTATTCGTTAAATTCCGATCTTGAATTGTAATCATAATGCGAGTGCGTCGAAAAAAAATTGATGTCTCGTGTTCGGTGCGATTCGGCATTCAGTCAGGGGAAAAAATGAGGTATTTCCCCTTTTCTTTTTTTTTTTCTTTTTCTTTCGAAAATATCCTCTGCATTAGTCTTAATCAAACATCGAGTATAATTTTTCTTTCTTTGTAACCATTAACAGTGAAAAATGTTTCACACTTTCGTTTAATGTTCAAGTTCTATGTTATCATTAACATTGAAAAAGCAATTATCTAGTGCGTTGACGGTTTTTTTTTTTTTTTTTGAATATTTTTCCTAAAATACTGAAAAATACTTTGGCGGAGTTAAGCCGTTTGAAAATTATAATAATGTCTTTTTATTTTTTTTTGCATGGACAGAAATGGAGGGTAATTTAAATAACCGGATTAATACGGTTTTCCATTATTAGCGGCGCAGTCATTTTTAATGTCTTTGTATGCGGGGAAAATGATAACTGTTACATAAATATCGTAGTTACAACGCTTTTTCAAAAAATGCTTCAGGTTCGGGGGGGGAGGGGGCAATTACTGGTTAACTTCTAGGCACCAAGAACGTGAATTGTAATATAGGACCGGTTTAAAATCACTAATTCCTAACTTGCCGGCCGATGTTAATTCCGAAATGTAAAATACGCAACAAATGTCAAACCTCGCATCAAAAAAAATGAACATTTTCAATAATAAAACTCCCATTCCGAACAGCTGAGGAAAGTAATATAAATAATGATTTCGCGATAGAAGTTGAACAAACTTAAATATCCATTTCACGTATGTATATGAAAGGGGAGATATACATATTTTAAAACAGCTGAGGGCGTCAGTATTTATAATTGTAGTGTTTTTTTTCTCCGCGCCTGTTGCATATCGATGGAAAACAGACAATTTAAAAGTAACAAAGCCGTAGTTCAATTTTTTAAAGGAACTTTTGAAATTCGCGTACAGTTTTAAATTCCGTGCCTATTCTTGATGCTTTTTTTTTTCTTCAATTTCTTCACGTTCAGACCCAGAGTCTTGCGCTGTCTTAAGGAGCATTTTAATTACGACCTGTACAGGTTTCGAGTCTGTATATTAAGCAGTTCCTCGGAATTATTGAGTATAATTTTTATGCGATTTCTAAACCGTCATTAAGATGTTTCATGCGATTTCTAAACCGTCATTAAGATGTTTCATGCGATTTCTAAACCGTCATTAAGATGTTTCATGCGATTTCTAAACCGTCATTAAGATGTTTCATGCGATTTCTAAACCGTCATTAAGATGTTTCATGCGATTTCTAAACCGTCATTAAGATGTTTCATGCGATTTCTAAACCGTCATTAAGATGTTTCATGCGATTTCTAAACCGTCATTAAGATGTTTCATGCGATTTCTAAACCGTCATTAAGATGTTTCATGCGATTTCTAAACCGTCATTAAGATGTTTCATGCGAATTGAAGGACGCGAATTAAGTGCTCCCCATTGGCTGCAACAATATCGATATCGCGGGAAGAGGGAAAAATCAGAATATCCACAGCAAAGAATAAAGAGCGGGAATTTAAAGGAAGGGAAGCGATACTGGCAGTATAAATGTTAAAAAGAGTAGGACTGTGGGAGGAATCTCAGGGAAGACCGCAGAAAACCATTCTTGTAGTGTCCGGTAATGAAGGAGAGAGGTGGATAGAACGATTGGACACTAGCTTAATAACAACGGAAGTGAAATTGTGTGGAATGTTAATTGCCGTCATTTTATCTCCTAAAGTTGGCAGATGGGCATTATCGAAAGCGCAGGAGGCATCAATGAACGAAGCCGGATTGTAATGTTTTCGGTTAACAGACTTATATAGATGAGAAACAGAATACAATGAGGAGGGCTAATGGCAGGCTGAAAGCCGAACATATTGTTAGGAAGCACATTATAGTGTTTCAGCCATCAGACAAGACAATTGTTCAACGTACCTTCAAACAATTTTCTGATGCAGGATGCCAAGGAAATGGGCTGTAAGGAAGAGCTTTTCTTAGGAATAGGGAAAATGATAAAAGAATTCCAAGAGGGGGGAATTATACCCGTGAAAAGGAAAGAATTGAACAGATTGAGAAGAAATTACGGAATAGTTCAGATAGATTTTTGAGCAAGACAAGGTATGCCGTCAAGGTCTGGGGCGGGGCTAAAAGATTCGGATAGAACAGATTTTAATTGGAAGTGGTGAGTTTTTTGCGGAAATAGACTAGAGTACAATTCATCAAAGGAAGGGACGTAAGCAGGAATTACAGAATCAATGAAGGATATTAGGCTATCCTCAGATACATTAGAAAAAGAAAGGTGTTCAGAGGATGAGAATTTAAAAGCTCTAGCCAAATACGAATAAGTGAGAGAGGAGTAGTTCTAGAGAAGGAAAAGCAGCATTTTTTCCAAGGGGCCTTCTTCTTCGTGGCTTCAAGTACAAATCTAGCGCTGGCGTTAGCTTGTTTACGAGCACTAGAAAATTTTTGGTCGTATGATTAGAGCGGTAGGTTCTGATGGCGGAACTACATTGGTCAAATGCGGCGTTACACTCTTCATTCCATCAAAGAGATGAGGTCGCGCCAAGATGAGCGGATGCAGGAGGACGGGGAGGAGGAGGAGATAGAGAAAGAGCAGACCTGATAGAATCGGGAAAGAAATTATAGAGAGATATGGGGTCACAATTAGACTGAGGATCTAAGAGTGACGAATCAACAAAGGAGCGGAATAGAGTCCAATTACTTTTGGTGAGATTCCATCGAGGAAAATGGAGAGGACTGGGAGTGTGTCCGTGGAGACGTCCCAAGGAAGTGACATAATAAGTCTAATGGCCTTATTTTGAAAACGTTGTATCTTATTGTGATATGTGTATTTTTAGCACAACCCCATACAGACAGTATGTCCATACTGGTTTTAATATTAAATTTTATATATTAATAATTTGTTTTCGATCGGCAAGCTGGAATGCTTACCAAGAAGCCAGTAGAGTTTCCCCAGCTTTATATCCAAATTCTTTCTTTTTTGTGAAACGAGCTTATTCCACCTTAATTTACCGTCAAAGAGCAATCCAATGTAAAATACATTAATTCCTAATCGGAATTGTTTCGCTATTAATTTTAGTTGGCAGGCAGGCTACATTTCGTAGTGTGAATGTAACCTGCGTACACTTTTTTTCATTAAATCCGCCATCGATCTAACCACCTTTCAAATTTTGCTAGCGCCAGCTGTAATTTCTTTGTCGCCATTCCAGCATCTTTATCTGCCGCAATAAGAGCAGTATCGTCTGCAAATGTAGTAACAGTTACGTCATCGCTGTCAGGGAAGTCTGCAGTGTACATTTGGTAAAGCACCGGAGGACCCAATACACTTCCTTGAGGCACACCAGCGGATACAGAATAGATAGTTAGTTCATTCTGGAATTTGATACGTTCGGTCATCGAGGTAAGACTTTAGAAGGAGATAATAAGGATGAGGAAGATTTTTCTTAATTTTATATAACAAACCGCACGATGCCAAACCGTATCAAAGGCTTGTTTTATATCCAGGAATACACCTACACATATTTCCTTAGCTTCAAAACTATCTCGAATAATACGTTGGATTCGGTGTACCTGTTCATCAATAGTAGAGTGTTTTTCTCGAAATCCGAACTGGTGGTCATGATATTTCCCTCCATAATAAGAGGATGCAGTCTTTTTAAGATTCATTTTTCCATGACTTTGGATAGGTAATAAGGGTATTGGTCTGTAGGAAGTTACATATACTCTGGTGACTTTCGTTTAGGAATCACCACTATTTGTGCCGGTTTCCAACCCAGCGGGAAGTATTGCAGACGGAGGACTGCATTAAATATGTTCGTAATAAACAAAATAGCTTTGCGTGACCTAGCAGCACTTCTTTGGTGATCAGATCGTGACCAGGACTTTTTTCATTTCGATTAGTTTTTAATCGTATATTAAATTTTGCTTTGGGGATGTTGGCGTAATGGGGACACTAAGCTGTAGCGGGGAATTTATGTAAAAACTCCATTATATCGTCCGAATTAATAACCTTTGGATTAGGTTTAAACACTTCGCTAAAGTATTTAGCGAAAATAACTCGGCTTTCTCATCATCAGCCTTGACCCATGTACCGTCTGATTTTCTTATATTAGACTGGCCTATTTCGACTTTTAAAACTGCTTTTCACAGACTGTAATCAGTAGATTGATTTAGAGACAAATCCTGCAAGTAACGTTGTAGGGTTTCATTTTTAACCTTTCGAATAATGTTTTATAAACGGGATTTCTATGCCACTTTTTGAGAATTTTTCTTTTTTCCATTACTAAATTTAAGACTTGCTTTGGTAGATCAGATATTGTAGCTGGAGACTTAGTAGAAGGGGAAGATTTCCGACATGGTTTGGATGGTTTCAGTTAGGTACCGACCTGCTATATCTATGTCTCGTTCATTTTTTAACGGAATGTTTAAATTCAGCATTTTATTCACTCCTTCTCGAAAGTTGTCCCAATCCGTTCGTTTATTATATAAAGAAGGAGGTTTTTCTTCTGTTTTTAAGCCCGTACTTATTGTAAGGATTAAGTATGGTCAGAAAATAAATCGAAACATGTGTTAATCTTACAGTTAAGCGTTGATATTCCCTTGGTTATGAAAAAATCGATCGCGTCGGGAGTTTTATTTATATATGTTGGCCAATATGTTGGCTCGCCAGTAGCCGAGCACCCAAGGTTTTCAAGGTGCATAACTTTCCCAAATAGACTACCTCTTGTGTTGGTGAACCCCGCCCGTATTCTTTGCATTCCAGTCACCGCCTGAAATGAACCTGCCACCTAAGCTCCGATAATATTCCCTTAATTTTTGTTCGTCATTGGTGAACAATAATAAGTTGTTTCCATTTAAAGAGTACTACACCATTATACTGGTAGATTGCATTTCCATACTTGAAATTTTACCTAGCTCATAATGTTTAATACTATTCTTGATTATAACTGCACTTCCCTACTATGAGCTTTGTGATCAGGTCTTGTTGTTTGGTACGTGCGGTAATTCGGGAATATGGAAGTACGATTTCTGTGTAAAGTGTGTCTCAGAAAGAAGTAAAATATCGCTTTGTTCAGTATTTAAAAATAGCTCGATCTCACGTCTCTTTTGCAGTGCCCCATTGGCGTTCCAGGGAGCTATTCTCAACGACGAAGTCATTATTTTATTAATTTGTCTGTTAATGATGTTAGCCGATTTAGAACACAATGGAATTTATCTCAATGTTTACACTAGGTGCAAACTGTTGTAATTGCTGTTATCATTTACACCTGCTGTAAGTTCAGCATTATTATTATTGATATTAGAGTTATCAGCACTAGCTTGATTTGTTACCACTTCAGCATACGTCATCTGTTGATTCCCATACTGTTGCTGGTTACTCTTAAATCCGAACCTATTGCTGTTTCCAGTTTTATATTTACGTTCGTATAATTTTCGGTAAATTGTACATCCCGTGTAGTTGGCTTTCACACAACGCTCACTTTGGCGCAGAGTTTTCATCCTTTTTACACTGTGTGAACTTGTGGTGACCACCACACTCAACACACCTGTATGATCGATTACAGAAAGTTCTGGTGTGTCCATAAGACTGACAACGCAGATATTGCGGAATTGTTTGTTTTTTTTGGGGGTGAGGAGCTTCGATCTTTATTTTCGTGTAAAGTAAATAGGTTAGATTAAAACTTTCTTTAACGTTGTCTGTGGGTTCAAGTTTAATGAAGTATAAGGGCAGAGGCTCTTTCATATCCTGGTTTCACGCGCAGGGATGTTTTTTTCTTTTTTCAAGGACTCGAACCGGTTTCGGGTTTCTGAAAAATGTCGGCGGGGTCAATTACGTTCGCTACGCTACTACGAATTAAGAATATTCAGTCGTAATCGATTCTCTCGGTATTTATTTAATGTTTCAGGGTTCGAACGACGTAAAATTGTGGCTAGGGTCGATTGGGGTAGTAACCTAGTGCGACTCTAATAAAATAGTAGTAATTTCGGCGACTCACCTTTTTTCTTACGCGCATGGAAAGTACTGAAATATAAGCGACTTCTTAATTCCACGATAGGAAATTAAATCTCGATGGCAACTGCAGTTGCGAGAATCTCCCTTTCGCCGTTATTGTAGTTTAATTCGTTGATTGTGTTTAACCGGCGGTCAGGTCGCGTTACAGCTGTCCAGACTACTGGCGCATCAGAATATTTGGAGCTTTACCTTTAAATAAGAAATAACCTCGATAGAAATGTACGTGTATCTAGTTTAACATGTTTCGAATGGATTTGGTTACTGGAAGACGTTTAAAATTAGTTTTCAAATGTCTGTCGTGGTTAATTTTCGTTTCGTTCTCAGGGCAATATATTCATTCGCCGTTTTGTGGTTAGCACAGCGAACGGTACACAGTTACTTTCGACGGAACGGAGTTGGCTCTACCCGGTTTTTGTCCTGCCTTAAATTATTATTCAAAAGCTTTAAGCTTTTCTTCTCGTGCGCGGAATCTACTGCTATTTTATGAATCTGCGATTCTAAAAGGTTTTCCCGCAAGCCACCATATATCTTTCTTCTTTTTTCCGATTACGTAATAATAACCCTCTCATACGCTATCATCGGCGCGGCCTTTTACTTCTAATCAAGATCGGTCTCAATCCCGGCCATTCTGGCATTGATAGTAATAAATCAGTGGATTAGTTTTCCACTGCAAGTGGTAGATTTTTAAGCGCGTCTTCAGTTCATGCAATGTTACTTTCTTTTTCTCCTTTGCCCGTTCCAAGCAGAGCTGTTAATCTAGCAGTTCTGGCTTCTTCTTAGCATTCAACCATCTCTTCCTGCCCATCCGCGTGGTTCTCAAACTTCATTCATCTTTAAAACGTTGCACAAGTTCTCGGCCATTTGCGCCGTTAGTTTGATCGCAGTCTCCTTTCTTCTTCATTTTATCTGCATCTGCTACTCCATTCTGCGCTTTTTACTCGTCTCTCACTCACTTTCTCTTCGTAATACTGATCGCGTTTTGTTTAATTGTTCGGTCTTTTTTCGAACGGCGGCGACTTTTATTCCGTTTTATTAGAACACCCGGTCTTCCAACTCGCCTTATAACAACCGACCAGTGTGTGTCTCATATTCTTTCACTTCGACAACTTTTATTCTTGCCCCCTTGCATTATTAAAGAAATACAACTTTTTTGTTCTTCTTTTTTTTTTTCTTTCATTTCTTGAGCTAATGCCACTTCGTCGGCAAAGCCATTAAAAAGAAAATATAAGAGGGCTTGTTTCTACCATCGCGGGTGAACCCCCCTTACAAAGATACTTGTTACTCAGTACGAAGTAACATCACTTGGTGAACAATGTTAAATTTGCAATGTTCAGTTGTGTTTACTCTTGGAAAATTTGATTTTTGCGCGCTATATATAGGAGATGCTCATTTTAAGTAATCGTGACTTTTTCCCATATCCGTTCTTAATTGATTATAGTCGTAAATTCCGTTCGTTTACTTGTCGTCTGATGATCAGCATGGTGATTCGTGCAAAAATTTAGTTTTTGATCCCCATTCATTAGTCCCCGCTGATTGTTTATCAATTCTAGTAGGAGTTTATCAAAAGGAGCTGCTGTTCAGCATCAGGTGCGCGCTCGTTCATGTCCCAGAATTGGAACGTGCGCTGGAACCCATAAGCGCATGCTTGTAGTTCTGATCTAAATCAGAAAATCGGAGAGTTGTTCGTATTCGCAATCCGATTGTCGTTTTCGTATTATTAATATTTTTTGTAAAATTCGCAAAGCGGCCACACAAGAAGTCAGTGATAATTAGTATTCTGGTGCGATTTGGATTTTAAACTTAGAGGTAGGGAAGAATTCTAGACATTTCAGTATCCAGCACACTGAGCAGCATCGTTTAAGAAATCATTTTTGTTTCGTAAAATAGCGCGTGCGTAATGTCGAACGACAAAAACGATTATGAAAATTGAGCTCGAATGAGATTTACAGAAGAAAAAAAAAAAATCAATTAGGAGCGCACACGGAAGGGTCGGGTCAACATTTAATACTAATGGTTTTTGGTTGTCGCTTTTGCTTTCAGTTAATTTACTAATTTCCGTTTCCGATGGAATTAGTTCATTGTCGAACACTTGCTGAATATCCACTTTCATCCGAATAAATTGTTTCAAACAGAGCAGTAAACAGTTTCATTATAGTTCGTTTTTTTTTTAACCGACTGTTCGAAATTCTCCTTCAGTTTCAGGATACTCTAGTCTTCCTTGAATTCCAAAATTCTTGTCCGTTGAGATTAGTTCATTTTTCTAAGAACAGATTTTTAATTACGCAATACCATCGGGAAAAAACAGAACCACTTTCCCCTGTGATCTATTTTGTATATATATATATATATATATATTATATACATGTGTTCGGAATAAATATCCTCCGCAGGTGGAATGTTTGGAATAAATTCTTACTCCCATTCCTGCAATACATGCTGAATGCAATGTTCTTTCTTTACCAATCCGTAAATCTCACTTGGGATATCGCTTTCTTTTAAAACGGCTTCCAGTTTCTTCCTCAAAACTTATTTCATCCTACTCCACCCTACTTCAGAATTGGCGATTCACTTCCAAAAAAATTCCCCTTCTTTCTCATATCTCAAATCGACTTGTTAAATTTCTCCCACAAATTATAATACATAATAAACTTCCTTACTTTACCTTTCATTTTACAGACTTTCTCTTTCCTCCTAATCTATCTTTGTTGTCCACTTACTCTAAATCCCTTCCACAACCTAATCAAGATTTCCTTAACACTATTAACTCTCTATTTCCTTTTCATTCTCTTCTTTATACTGACGGATCGAAGGGTCCTCGCGGTGTTGGAGCATCCTTCCTATATTCTGTTCACAACTACTTTGAAAGTTATAGAATTCCTCCAACTTGCTCTATTTTCTTTGCAGAGTCGGTTACGATTTTAAGCGTCATTCTTTACATATCCTTAGTACGAGACAATAATAAATTCCTAATTATCTCTGATGCTAAAAGTGTTTTACAAACTATGTGATCCGATTATTCTTCGTATTTGCTCGATTATCCATAACCTTTTCCGAACTTACCACACTCAGATTGTGTTCCTTCGGATTCCAGGCCATGTTGGTGTAGAAGGAAATGAAAGAGTTGATCAGTTGTCTCTTGGTGCAGCTGTTAATGGACTTCTCATTAATAAATTCACTGCTAATAATTTACTTGCACTATCTAAAAAGTTCCATTATAGGTTTTGGTCAGACTCGTACCCTTCTTTCTTTTCTAACCAATTTTCCTCTTAAATTTTTCTTTTCAGCCGTATCTTCCTGTTAATCCTTGGTTTCATGAATTTCCGTCTTTGCAGCGCTATTTTATTTCCTCTTTATGTCGATTGCGTTTCGATCATGATTTGCTTCCTCCATCTCGCTATCAAGTTTCACTTTCAGATTCTCCTTACTGTCCGCTACATCCTCCAAATGATGTCCACGAATGTAATTCTAACCACATTCTTTTCGAATGTTCCACACTGTCGTCTGAACGTTTTCTTCTTTACTCTCAACTTCTGAGACTTAATATTCCTGCTCCCTATAGTGCTGCATCTGTTCTCTCCTTTCCTTCGGTAACTGTTATCGCTCCCCTTGTATCCTTCATTGATGCGATATCTGACCGCGTACGAATCTGAATAATTAATTCAGCAATACTTTCCTTTCTTGTCGAACATGGGTCAATGCTCTTTGTCAGCGAGTCCAGAAAAAAAAAAAAAAAAAAAAGAAAAAATCTTAAAATGATTTTGTTTTAATTTATATTTAAAGTTTCCCCACGAATTATCTCGGGCCATCTTCAACCATTTATGAAAGTGATTGAAGCGCGATAAAAATTATTTTTTGTCTTGTTCAGGAGGGTGCTGATTAAATTTTTTTGCTTTACTGTAACGAACGTTAATGCTGATGTGTGACTGATCATTTGAAAATATGCCGATGTGTGACTTTAGCAGGACCGCGGGCACATTTCATTAAAATCATAACGCACTTAAATGGTGTCCGATCAATTAGAAAAGTAATATTCCAATTTCCATTGTAAACATTTTGAGAATATCCCTTGAAAGCCGTGTTTACCGATTAAATTCATCGGAGATGCACGAATTTTCAGTTCGGAATCTGTTATGTAACAGTCTTCACACATACCCCTTTGACGGACAACGAAGAGGACAACAACTAGTTATTTATTTACGTTAGTGCAAAGTAGAGCCCGGGTGAACTATTGGTCCGAAATTCGTGATTAAAGAAACCATTTATTCTAATTTACCCTATCGCAATTCTGGCCGATCGGAATCACCGCAGCTTAAGAACTGGCAGAGTGACATCGGAGCAGACAAACATTTTTATGTGTTTAGATAAATCGATTAGTCCAAATCTTCGAGAAAATTTTATGAAACGAGCAACTGTAGCAGGGAAGCGATCCCAATGTTCATTTTAGTGATTTTTAAGATTTATTAAAAAGTATATAAAACGCTTATTTTTCATGGTAAGAAATAATAGATTAAAAAAAAAAAAGCATGTATATTTATATACAGGTTCTCGGAAACAACTCTAACGATTTTGATGAAATTCACGAATTAAGGATTTTTAGGAGTATAGGTAAATCGATATTGATGGAGATTTTATCGTCGAAAATATTGTATGAAACGAGCAGCTTATAAAAGGAGACGACCCCAGTTTTAGTGATAAATAAGAGAATAAATTTAAAATTTGCGAGCCAAAATTATTATTACAAATTATCATATTTCCGAGGTAATCACCTCTTTGCAAATGTTCAGAAAAAGAAATTTATATACATATATATATATATATATATATATATATATATAAATATACAGGTCGTGCTGATTTATTGTAGCATTTCTGGTTTATGAATTATTAATTTTTTCGTTTCGGGGTTTTAATAGCGAATAAAGAATAAAATTCGCTTATCTACCATGTAAAATACTGAAATTTCGCGATGAAATAAATTTGTTCACGATATATTTATACGGCGATTTTAAATTGTTATGCAAACGCTAAAAAATACACTATTTCAAAATTGAAAATAACAGAATAATGCAATTTTCGTATTAAGTGCGTATTATTGTTGTATTTTTTAAAAATGTTTACGAAATTCTTGAATATACGCTGATTTGTCTGCAGGTTCAAAATAAATCAGAGCTCGGTCATCGGGTACACTTTACATATATATTACAGTATGAGCAAAAATCGTCTGCTATTTTTTTTTTTTTTTTTTTTTTTTTTTTTTTGGGCACGTTAAAAGTGGAACTTACTCAACGCGCAGAGAATTGCACATTATATAAGGAAAAGATTAGAAATTGAGGAGATGAAGAAGGCTAACAAAGGAACTATATTGAGAGAGGGGAATGCAAGAATGGAGTGGACACTATAAGGAGTAGGAAGGTCAAGGCGCAGAAGATTAGAATACAGAGTAGCACGTTCGGAGGAAATAAAGGGGCATTCGAACAAGACGTGATTCGCATCGCAGGTATAATTGAGTCCTGGAAGGTCATAAGGACAACAAAGGAGATTGAACAATAGAAAAATGGAAAAAGGAAGCCGAAAGCAAACTATGATTGAACCGCAGCCGAACTATAGAGGAAATATTCGAACGGGTAAGGTAGGAGAAAAGATTAAACCAAGGAAGAGAGGAAAGAAAGGGCTGTACAGAAAGGTAAAAAGATCGAGGATTGGTAAAGAATGAAGGATAGAATCCGGTCCGGAAATCTACTAATGAATAGACTTTTTTTTTTTTTTTTTTTTTTTTTTTTTTAAATGGGCACGCCAGCACAGGACATTTACCCAGCACAAAAGATTAAAAGAATAGAAGGACATATGGAGCGACAAGTTATATCAAGAAACGATTAGAGACAGAGGAAATGAATGCGGATAACAAGGGAACAACAGAAGGAGATGGAAAAGTGAGAATATAGAGGGCACTGTAAGGTGTAGGGAGGCCAAGGCTAAGCAAATTGGAATAAAGGATCGCGCGTTCAGTAGAAATAAAGGAACATTCAAATAGTACGTGATTTGCATCACACGAGCCATTGAAGGTTGGAGGATGAAAGGGACACAAAGGAGATTGAACCAGAGCAAAGCGGAAACGAGAAGCCGGGAGCAGACTGTGATTAAAACGAAGGCGAACTATGGAAGAAATGACAGAACGGCTGATACTGGGAAAATTATTAAACCAGGGAGAAACGGATGGAGAAGGCTGTAAAGCAAGGTAAAAGGAGTCAGGGTTGGAGAAAAAGGACGGATAGAGATCAGTCCAAAAGTCACGGTGAGAACGAAAAGAGAGAGAGTAAAGACATTGGAAAGGAAATCTGCTTATGAAACGACCACTTACTGCGGCCGAGCAAGCTAACGAGTCAGCAAGATCGTTACCAGCTATACCACAGTGGCCAGGAATCCAAAGCAGGTCAATATGGATAGAACGGGAGGCTAATAAATTGAAAATCAAGGAGCGTATATAAAGAATAATAGGACAGGAAGAGGGTTCAGGAAGGGGAGATGCGATAGCTACTAAAACACTCTTCGAGTCGGAGCATAGAAGGAAATTCACTAAATTAGAAGTTGAAGATATAAAGAGGACCGCACGCAAAATAGCCGTGGATTCGGCTAGGAAGACAGAAGAGAAGGAGGGAAGTTGAAATGATTCAGAATAGTTGAGAGCAGGAAGAATAAAAGCGGCACCGACCCCCGAAGCAGATTTCGAGCCATCCGTAAAAATCGTGATGTGAGCAGGAAATAGAGAGGAAAGAGTGTGATTAAATTCTTCGTGAATGGCAGAACGAGGAAGAGACTTAATATTAGAAGGTAAAGAGAATAACTTAGGCGGATGAGACAGTTCAGAGAAGTTAAAGGTAAAGTATGGAGATTTGTTCTGGGAGAGGACAAAGTGAGAAAGTGGAACGAGTCGAGAAGAGATGAGAGAAAGAATTGGAATCTTACGAGGAGAAAAACGCCAGTTGACCCGGATATATCGATAAGAATTCATGAGTTTGGAAGGAGAGATCTGCAGACGTCTAATCATGAACCTTTCACCAAGGTGAAGTCTTCGAATACAAAGAGGAACAAAGCCAGTTTCGGACAGAAGAGCTGGAATTGGAGAAGAATTCAGGGCACCAACACAGAGGCGCAGACAAGAATTTTGGATGCGATCAAGTTTGACGAGAAGGGAAACAGGAGCACTGGCATAAAGAAATGAACAATAGTCAAACTTAGAAAGAATAATGGATTTATACAGCATGAGAAGAATATATGGATCACCGCCCCATTTGGGGGAAGACAACGCCTTCAAAAAATTTAGTCTTTTGAGAGCAGACGTGCAGAGATAGTTAATATGATCATGAAAAGACAGAGTACTATTAAGAATTACACCGAGGTAGGAGAAGGAAGTGAGTAAAGGAATAGGGACCTGGCACATGAAAAGGTTAACCAAGGAACGATCAAAAGGACGAAATGTAAAAACGATACCAGCAGATTTCTCAGGGGAAATAGAAAGATGAAGAGAAGATAAAGAATTTTCTAAAATAGCAAGGGAGTTATTAAGCTCCTCATTAGCAGAAAACAGATCATCAGAAGAAGAATAGACGAGAATATCGTCGGCAAAGAATAGCGAACTAGATGGAATAGAAAGAGAAGAAAGACTAAGGAAATAAATGTTAAAAAGGGTAGGACTAAGGCACGATCCCTGCGGAAGACCTCGAAAAACTGTCCTGGAATCAGAAAAGAAAGGGGTAGAAAGATGGATAGTTCTGTTCCGAAACAGATTAATAACTAAGGATGTAAACTCAAGAGGAATATTAATGGAAAGCATTTTATCCTGAAGAGAAGGAAGGTGAACCTTATCAAAAGCTGAGGTAGCATCAACGAACGCAGAGATAGTAAATTTTTTGTGGATGAAAGATTTATAGATATCAGAGAGAAAAAGGGATATGCAATCAGAAGAACCAAAGCCAGGACGGAAACCAAACATGTTATCAGGAAGAACATTATTATATTCTAGCCACCAGATAAGGCGCCTATTAATCATTCGTTCAAAAAGTTTTCTTAAACAAGAGGCTAGAGAAATAGGACGAAAGGAATTGGGATTCTTCTTCGGAATAGGAATAATAATAAAGGAATTCCAAAGCGGAGGAGTTTCACAGATACACAGAAAAGAATTGTAAATTGACAACAGGATTTTAAGTGCTGATTCAGAAAGGTTCTTAAGGACACGGAATGGAATGCCATCTATACCAGGGCTAGAATTAGAAGAATTAGTCAAGGAAGCACGAAGTTCATTGATGCTGAAGCTAGAAGACAGGAAGTGGGAAGAATTGGAGATAGGAAGGGAAGGAGACCAAGATTCCTCAAGGGAAGGAACATAGGAGGGAGCAATGGAATCAAGAAAAGTAGTGAGTCTATCTGAAGGAAGGTTATAAAATGATGGACGATCCGATCTAGAAGAGCGAAAAGCTTTAGCCATCTTCCAAAGATGGGAAATTGAAGTAGATCTAGAAAACGAAGCACAAAATTTCCTCCATGAATTTCTTTTGGACGTTTTGAGGATAAATCTAGCCTTGGCATTAGCTTTTTTATGAGCCATGAAGTTAGCAAAGGAAGAACAAGACCGGAAACATCTAAATGAAGAGACACTGTCTTTAACGGCATTAGTACAATCTTCGTTCCACCAAAGTGAGGAAGCCTGAAGATGGTAATTTCTTTTGGAATGATGAATTGGTGGAGAGGAGGCGTCCAGAGCAGAAGAAATGGAATCAGAGAAAACGTTATATTGTTGAATAGGATCGGAGAGGGAGTGTATGTAAGGAAGAGATAAGTCGAAATTAAAACGGAATTCCTCCCAGTTAACCTTGTTGAGAGACCATTTAGGAGCGAGAGCGGGTATAGAATAATGAGGAGGAGGAGGAGGAGGAAGGAGATGGTGAAAAGAGAAAACAATGGGAACATGATCGCTGCCGAAGGTACCGTCCAGAGTTTTCCATTGACAGCGAAGACCAAAGTTTGGAGAGGTAAAGGACAGATCAACAGAGCTGGATGAGTGAGCGCCTCTATAAAGAGTAGGAGAGTTATCATTCAAAAGGACAAAATTTTTACCGAGAATAAAGTTTTCTAGAACACGGCCATTCCTGTTATGACGCGCAGAGCCCCAAAGAGGAGAGTGAGCATTCCAGTCACCGCCGACAATAAAGGGAAGAGAATGAGGATAAGCCAAAAGAGAGAATGGGAAATTATTAAGGTCAAAACTAGGAGGAACGTATACAGAAAATATATGAACAGGCTGAGGATGAATATTTGGGATCGAAATATGGACTAAGTTGGGAGAGAGAGAATCAGAAGAAAAGTAAGAAGAATGGTCGTGGTGGACAAAGAAGATATCATTTCTTATGAGGATGGCAGCGCCACCATAGCCATCAACACGATCAGAACGTATTGCTGTAAAGCCACGAATGGAAATATTAGAGGATTCCGAAAGCCAGGTCTCAGATAAAAGAGCAATATGGATAGAGGAGGAGTCTAGTATTCCCTCCAATGCCTGTTGGTTGGCTCTCAGACTACGACAATTCCATTGGAGAATATTAAACTTGTGGATCATTAGGAAGAAAGCGTGGAAAATGGCATGAAGAGAATTCCTGCTCGCCGACCAAGAAGGGAGTACAAGGAAGAGTATGAGTGGAACCATAAGAGAGGGAGCTGACTGTGGAGGCAGAGGAATAAGACAAGGAAGTAAGATAGAATCTGCGGCAATAAGGCGAAATATCAAGGAAATAAACATTGATAAGTAATAATAGTAACTGAAGACAGTAAATGCAGAAAGACATTACACCAGAACAACAGAAGGATCTATGCCTTCCATTATTATGTAAAAATGTTATATAAATGAAGCTATGCTCAGTCTGCATGCAACATGTGACAGTAAAGAGGTAAAAAAGCCTGCGACTGACTAAAGGAAAGATTATCAAAACGTCCTTAGGACCGGTAGGTTTAATTACCTCCCAAGGCGTTTTTCTAAAATGACCAGGCTGAACCATAGGAAGGAAAACATCAACTGCATTGGAATACTGGTCAAAATGAACCGATTCCATATATCTTATAATTCTTAAAGAAAAAATTTGAAAGGATTGTGAAAGGAAGTTCAAAACTTTGCACTGAGTCACTGTGAGTAGATGACTCAAGTCATTTCTCAACAGCGTACTGCAGAGCAGTGACAAGTTGAAAAGGAAAATGAATAAGAAATTTAAGAGAGAAGTTAATTGCCGCATAAATTACTAGACAGGAAGGAGAAAAGTGAAGAGGCAAAGTTAGATGAGGTCACAATGTTGTGGGAAGAAAGCAGATCAATAATATCAGTTGCTAAATTGGTCATAGGGGAAGAAGAAGTCGCAGAAGAAGAAGCAGGTGCAGAATGATTGGGGACTAAAACGGAGGGAACACTGGTGTTAGGAAGACCGGGATTATTATTACTTACCTTAAGAGGAAGGTTTAAAGCCCAGCCATTGGAGGGGGAAGGAAGTTGGTTAGACGGAAGAGGAGGGAATTGAGGCTTAGGTTGAAAAGAATGATGGTTTTTATTAGGTTTGTGGAAAGTGGGAGTCTTAGGAAGAGCGTGACCAGTAGAAACAGGAGTATCGGGAGAAATTATCAATTTGGAGGAAGGAACAGAGGCGCGACTAGCGTAAGAAAATGCCGGAGTAGTAATCGATTTGTTTTTTATAGCAGAAGCTTCATGAAACGAAACGTTTTCAAAAGCCATTATCTTCTTGATGTCCTTTTGCCTAGACCACTCGGGGCAACTGCGGTCATTAGAACAGTGTGAACCGTTGCAATTTCGGCATAGAGGAGGGTTTTGCAGATTAGAACATTCAGAGACAGGATGTTTTAAGGAACAATGGGAACAAATAGCGCTGGAGCTGCGGCAGTTTTTAGCGATGTGACCAAAGAGGAAACATTTAGAGCACTGGGTCGGAGGTTTGATGCTGGGGGCTACAGGAAAACGGAGCATGTAGATAGACACGAAATTGGGAAGAGTTGTATTACTAGAAAATTTGATTTCGATGGAATTCGTAGGGATTTTCTTACCCTCGGAAGTACGAAAAATTCTTCTTACGGATGTTACAGGAACAGAGGTTTCAATCCCTGATAATATGTCGTCTTCAGAAAAGGAAGGGTGGACGCCTGAAATTACACCTAACCTATACAAAGAAGTAGAAGGAATGAATGCCGTTAAGTTATGTTTAAGAAGGAAATCCTGATTATGGAGGAAAGAATTTGCCGTTAAAGAAGAGGAGAAAGATACAGAGATTCGGTTTCTTCCCCGCTGGGAAATGTTCGTAAAGGAAGATGATATTGAGCTGATCAGTTTAGCTAGAGCAAGGGGATGATAATTGCCTAGGTTAGAAGTAGAGGAAGTGTGCTCAACTATAATGGGGAAAGGACCAGGATGATCAGAAGGATATGACTCTCCGGACTTGTTATCCCTGCTAACGTTATTATTATTATTACTACTGTTATTATTATTATTATGATTATCATCGTTTTCGTTGATACTACCACTACAACTATTACTACTATTTCCGCTACTATTATTATTATTATTATTATTATTGTCATTTTTACCATTAGAACTGTTGTTAATGATTTTATCAATGGCCGTATTCTGTTCGCCGCTGATATTGTTAATATTATTATTATTGATATTATTGCTAATATTGGTAGTAGTCGAATTATTCGAATTGTTTTTAATATTATTATTCTTAATATTGAGGCTGGGATCGACAACATGAGGAGAACTAAGTTCAGCCTGGGAGAGTTTAATCTCTTTCGGTTGAGCAGCGGAAGTAGGCGAAAGAAGATCAGCAGATTTACGTTTTGAGTTACCGTCCACGTCCATATTAATAGACAAGTTTAACGGAGGTTTGATAACTTTAGCGGGATTTGGGGAGGAGGCCGCAGAGCGGCCCCCTTTAGCTGCGCTCATCTAACACAGTAAGAAGAAAAGAAATAAAAATTATAACTAAAAATAATGAAAAATTAAAACGATTTGAAAACGAAATAAATAAAATAGAAACGTCGTTACTAGCTAGCTGAAATTAGCGAAGCGACGATGTTGATTTACAACAGCGATAAGAAACTAAGAGATAAATAGGAACGATCTCACCGGTGGATTTATCGGCTGCGATGAAGTTGATTAAATCGAAGACGCCGCAGTCGGAACACAATTATTAACTGATAAGAAAACAACGCGAACGAACAACCGAAAACATTCCGATTCCATCTTGAAAAAAATGGTCGCTGCCGAACGTAGCAACGAGTCAACTAATTTCATTGCATATATATATGTATATATATATATATATGTATATGTATATATAAACTCGGCCATTTTGACGTCGCAAGGGGCTACGTCCCTTGACCCCTCTTGCTTTTATTTATGTATCTTTCTCTTCTATACTTTGTATAAAATTATCAAAATTTACAACGTAATTCTTACTGGCATCAACACAAAAAGAAAAACAAGACATAATCACAAAAATCCTATCCTAACATTTAACTTTCATCACATAAAATTAAGATATTGTTTCATTACATATTTCGTTACATAAAATTGTGACATTTTTTAAATAACAATAACAAAAATCCTATAAAATATAACAAACGTTACATAAAATTGGGACATTTTTTCGAATAAGAATTACGTTGTAATTAATATATATATATGTATGAATTGGTTCCCCGAAAATGGCTCCAACAGTTTTGATGAGATTCCAGAATTAAGGATTGTCAAGTGTTAGATAAATCGAGATTGGTCGAATCTTCGGGAAAATGTTATGAAACGGGAAACTGTAAAATGGAGGCGATCAATATTTAAGTGGTTATTATGTTTTCAGGGTTTATTAAAAAGCGAGCGATACGCCTATTTACCGAGGTAAAATATAATAACACTTACTATGGTAATTGAAAATAGATGAACGCTTAATATCTCTATTTCGTGACGAAATATATTTATTTAGGGTCTCTATCGTTTCGATCTCAATGATTCGGCCACGACACGATTCGGCTTCGTCGTTTTTCCAAGTAGACCAGCTAGTTTAGTGTTGGTGAGTTTTTAATTACTTTTTTTCTTCAGTCAGTATCAAATTTAAGGCGTAAAATAATCATTAAACCCCAAAAAAAAAAAAACACCCGCGAGAAATTAGGAATTAATTTGCTTAGATAATAAATCGGCCGTTTTCAATGCCCTTTTTTTCCATTCATATATCGTTTAAAAAATTATTTCCTCTTATTAAAGAACATTACAATATTATTTAATATCGTCTGAAATTGAAAAAAACCATTCCAGTATTTACAATGAAAGCATGTAGATTAATTTTTGTATTTTATTTAAAAAGTTCGTTTTTTTTTTTCTTTTTGATTTTTACCAATTAACATGGAAAATTTCTCCATCACACTGGCAAGAATCATAAATTAGTTAAAGTTTTCTCTTTAGCTGAACTGAGGTCTAAAAAAAAATATACAAATCCTGGAGCATTAATTGAGCCCGACCGGCTACGTGTGAAATAAAATAAAGGAGCTAAAATGATATTTATAAGTAAGAATAATAATAATGACGTGTTTTACACCCGTTCATTGTGTATTTTATTATGTCCTCCTGTTTCTGGGTGAAAGTCCTTTGTTGACGAGCCCAAGAAAAAATGTCCTCCTGTTAGAAAAATTAATCATTTTCTTAATAAAACCGAATGGCCAGTTGTACGGGTTATGAATAGTACAGGTAAATAAACTTTATCTTTTATTTAACCGTTCAATATTTGCTAAAATGAACAAGTTGAAGCGCTGCACTTACAACAATTCATAGAGAACACAGCTTCATTCATTATCTTCCCAGTACTACTACAGTCATTGTGGAGAATTCGAAAAATATTCTATTTGCAATACATACCTTTGCTTGCTAGTAATTCTTGTTTTACAATAAAACTATAAAGAGTCAATTCCAAGAAAAACAAAGAAAAGATGCGGTTTGTTTGGTGGAAATTTTATCATTTCTCCTTCTTTCTTTACCTCCATAGATCCCATTCATGGCCACTTTTCGATCAATCCCAGCCTGGTTAAAAGGCGAGATTTAAAAAATGCTTAAATAAAAACCGGTTTCCACTCCTCTTGCAAACAGTTTCATTTTCAGCAAAAGAACAAAATAAATTGATAGTTTTAAGTTTGATAAGTGGAAAATGTGTCTATTTTACGAAATTCGGGAACACGTGTCATTACAGTACTTATTATTATTATTATTAGTAGTAGTAGTAGTAGTAAGCACTTTCCGTGCTGGAGGTTGCAATCGACATCCGATTAAACCATCTTATCTAGCCTATCCGACATTGTAATTCTTATTTTGCCTCTCAGTGCCTTGCCCCTGGGGAATCTTTCTACTCGCCACCAGCGAAAACATCCTGTTTTCAGACATATTATTTCGCGGATGCTAGATCAATTTGCCTTTTTTTTTTCAAATTAGTAGTTTTTCATAATCATTAAATTAATTTAACCTTTTTTTGTGCATGTAAAAACTTATTTTTATAATAGCACATGGTTTTTCCTTGAAAGCAAAGAGTAATATGTCATAATGGGAAATTATTGCCGTGATTGATTCATTTTTTCCGAAATAATTTATTGAAATAACCGGCTAAATGAATATATTGTAATCAGCATTTCAAGTGTCTGTGTAATAGGAAATAATTTTTTAAACGATATATGAACGGAAAAAAAGGGCCTAGAAAACGGCCGATTTATTATCTAAGCAAATTAATTCCTAATTTCTCGCGGGTGTTTTTTTTTGGGGGGGGGGGGTAATGATTATTTTACGCCTTAAATTTGATACTGACTGAAGAAAAAAAGTAATTAAAAACTCACTAACACTAAACTAGCTGGCTACTTGGAAAAACGACGAAGCCGAATCGTGTCGTGGCCGAAACGATACGACCCGATTTATTTACTTTCACAACGAATTCGAATTACGGGACCGCGTTATTATAGTACTATTATACAGATGATAACTTGTAATAATAACATTTGGCGCTTGTGAATTTTGAATTTGTTTTTCATAACGTGAGAATAATCATTCAACGTATAAATTAAGGTCTAGAAATCAATTGGTTTACGAAATGGGGACAGTGTGCGTGTGTTAGTGATCAAACCTGTGTTTAGGATTTAATGGAAAGCAAATTTACCAATTGGCTTATTTGTTAAATGGAAAACTGAAATGTCGCGATGGAATACATCTTTCAATATTACGTAAATACTATAAAGTAGACTAAAGTGAAATTTGTAAATAATACGGAATGCAGAGCTTTAACTTTCTTGCTAGCTGCGTATCGTGTTATTGTTGCATTTTTTAAAAATGTTTGTGAAATTCGTGAATGTACACCATGATTCGTCTACAAGTGTGTTCGGAATGGAGCTTTAACAATCGAGAAGTTGCGCGCACGAAATATTACAAGAGAGATCGATTGTTAACGATGCATCGATGGCTCGAGTCAGATGAGTGTATGCGCGATTACCAGGTAAACACCTCGAAGTGTTAAATGTAGGGCCGATTATTCGAATAAAAACCATATCGAGTCCGAGCGAAAACAATCGAGATTTTAACAATCGAGATTTTAACAATCGAGAGAGAATCGACTAAAACATCTCGTCATCGTCCGCCGCTGCTTAAAAGCGAAGGAAAAAAAATACAATTTTTTCGCGACGAACTTTTTCCGTTCGCGGCTGATGAAGACGGCAATGATGAAAGAAATGTCGACCGAAGGCAGCAGAGGCGTGGTTTTGAACATGAGAGATGATGAGAAGGACGATTAATAGGTAAATGATATACATAAGTAGGTTAATAAGAAGAACATTTTTCTCGTGCCGGCTCGCAGTGTGCATTATATATAGGCAGTGTGAGACATTGCGACATGTAATTATCGTCTTGTTGTTTTTCTACGTTTTTCGTTATATTTATCTCTTCTGCGCTCGATCGCAGATCTTCCGTTTCTATTGCTTTGCTTCGCTCTTTATCGTCCGTTTCCGCTTTCCCCATTTTCTTTCTATCTATCGCCGAGCGAGAGAACGTAATTGAAGCCGACGACTCGTTTCCAGATTTGACTCGCGTTTCGCTGCTCCATAAATAATTTATTTAATACCGCGCCGAGGTGGCGGCTGCGTGGATGGGGAGGGGGGGACTCTCGTCAACTTGTTTCACATGTAGAATCGCGCATTTTGCTTTATTGACCTGGATCTCGCGAGTCACATGCGATCGTGACCTCGAACAACAGGAAGTGTCGAAAGTGGAGTGTATTCTAAATTTTGACGCGTAAACGTCCGAATGTATCATCGGCATAGAGAAGGTTACGCGCAATCGTTTCGTACGAAGAAACGTTTGAATAACGTAGCCAGGGTCCTCTGGGAAGTCTCAGTTTGCGCTATTTTCGATCGGTGTAAAAATTTCTGTAAACTAATATCAGTTTTGTTCGTTTGCGGTAAGACATTGACGACAATGGGCTACTATTATTTTTAGCGATATTAAGATCACTTTTTTAATCACAATGTCGTCGTAATGAAATGTCAAATATAAATAATCGTTTTTTATTTATTTATTTTTATTTATTTATTTTTATTTATTTTTCTAATTTTAAAAGTTTTAACTGTGATGTAGTTTTTTGTTCGTGTTTCTTAATTTCTGCTCGATTGTAGTATCTTATCTTGGAAGCAGCAGGTATTTCGGATGCTAATGAGAAAACGACACACTATTATTATAATTTTAAGAAAAGAATAAAAGGCCGAATTTTTTAACAGTAAATTATTAGAAAACAATATTGTATTATTATTTCTCGAAAACAGAAGTTTAGCCATTATTGTTCTACAAAAAGAAAAAAACAAAAATGGCATTATGACTAAAACTGGCGAGAGAATTCATCGATACAGTAATAATATTAAAAATGTTTATCCTTCCGATAAATTGAATAAAATAATAACACGAACGACAAAAAGTAATTTCATAATTAATTTCTCTAATAATAATCACAGGTATATTAATAATAAAACCTCTAACTCGCTTTATCTTTTTACACCCGCTTATTAAATTTCACGAACAAAATTTGTCAAAATGTGCGCCCATTAACAAGAACGCTTCCTGGCATATAAACCGGCAAAACATGAATAATAGTAATAAAAAAACATTACTGAACACATACATTCTCCAATTCTCCAACTACTTGAAAAACTGAATTCAATAAATGTTAATAATAAATATATTTGTGCATCTTGCGACGTAACAAATATTTATTTACAAATAAGTTTTATCAGATTACACCGAAAGGTCGAATAGATGGGAAAAATTAACATTAGAAGCAGTGTATAAAATTCGTAATAAAACAAAACAAACCCCGAAAGATATAGAAAAAAATCAGTCATGTTTATAGCAATTATGAGATGATAAAAAAGGAAAACGGGAAATTAAAAAGGGAAAAATAAAACAAGTTAACGCTAGAGTTGAAAAATTATTCAAAGAGAGATTAAGCAAACAACTCTCGGTAACCAAATGTATACGATTTAGGCGACGAGAGTAGCCTATTGAGAAAAGAAAGGCGAAAATGTTTCAGAATTAGTTCGAATTACCTGAGAATTTAACGGTAGAGATGGCGTAATAAATCTCGACTATTTTTCCTCTGCATTCCAAGTCGCTCGGGAATTCCTGGAAATGAGTTGGCCGCGACAGAGCAGCCAAACAAGACGCGCAGCCATTCTCCTTGTTCCAGACATTCCGCTACAAGCTTCAGACTTTGTTCGCTACCTCAAATTGGCTTTGATGGAACCAACGATGGCTGGCTATCCCGTGTTCAAATAAACTTCGCCAAATTAAGCAGAATGTCCGACCATGGAAGAGTCACCTGAGCCGAAGAAAATATGATGTAATCGTTAGCAGACTCCGGCTGGGACATACGCAGTTCACATACGGTTACCTACTGCAAAAGACACCGACTCCAATCTGCATCATATGTAACTCTGATCTTTCTGTTCTCCATATCCTCATAGAATGTCCTCAATTCAATTCCCTCAGATTAACACCTTCCACTCTCTGATGACGACCCTACTATCCTTTCGAACCTAATCAGTTTTCTGCACCATGCAAAGCTGTGTCCTACGCAATATAAATTCTGTAATTCGTTTATTTAACATATACATCTATATTTATCCATGCCTCTAGCGGATAGTTGCTCTCAATAAAACAAAAATGAAGCTCGAGAAATAGTGAAAAAATAGTTCACCTGCCCGAAATTGATTTACATAATCCATCCATCCCCCGTTTATAACGAACAATTATTCTGCAACACCAAAAAAAAAAAAAAAAAAAAGCAAAGGAACTAAATTATAAATATAGTTTTTTAGCGGTCATGTTTATGTAAAAATATATCAGATTATAATTATTGCAACGGTAATCTGTCTTATCATTACTACTATTATTATTGTTATAAATTTATAATTCACACAAACGATAATTGTTAAATGTTTTTGTAAGATAATGATAAAATCGGGAACCCTATAAATAAATTTCCTTTTAATAATAATAATAATAATAATAATAAAAAAAACAACAAAGTACATAGTAATACAGCAAAAATGCTCATTTCAAATGAATACAATATGAAATAATATCGAAATTACTCACGAGTTAAATTCTACTGATTTGTGACATTAACCTTTTTTTAATTAAATTTATTTTTCTTTATTCATTTTGTTACGCTTCGTTCCGGTTTAGATTTGACACTACTTTAAACTGTCCGATTACGGTCTTCTGGGTGAATCCGTT
Organism: Icerya purchasi; assembly: GCA_039619475.1. Lineage (NCBI taxonomy): Eukaryota > Metazoa > Arthropoda > Insecta > Hemiptera > Monophlebidae > Icerya > Icerya purchasi. Next base: position 333,879,493 of record CM077115.1, on the reverse strand, counting down.
TCTATAATTATGAATGTTAAATCGAAAACTGATGCTCCGGCTATTTCATTACACTTGATATTATTAATGTTCAACGGCTTTTAAGACATTTTTAAAAAGCATTTTTTTTCTGGCAATGAAAAATAATGCAGCTATTTCCTCTATTAAAAATATTCTTTTTGTGTTTATTTAAGAATATTTGAGATTTTACTAGTACGATTTAAATATTCAGTTTAATTTTTTTTTTGGTTACGAAACAAATATTATTATACTTTCGACAAATAACTACGACATTGTGTTCATTTTTACCTTTCATCGATTAAGAATTTGTTTCGGTTGATTTCTAATCAGTGGCGTCGAAAAGGGATCTAATAGGCGAGGAGCAGTTTGCAACTTGTTTATAATGTAGAGCGGTCAACTCTGTCGGAAGAGCGGAATAAAACGAGTTTAGTTTTTTCTTCCTAAATTTAAACGATGATTATTTAAAAGTTCTCGCTTTTAACACGCTGTTAATTAATTGAAAAACTGCTCGTTTCCTATTTTTAATTACTTCTTTGTTGTCGCGATCATTTTCTATAATTATTCCGGCGATAGTTTCAACGGTTGTTTAATTAATTTTAAAGATTACCTCTTGTCTTTTTCGTCTTCTGCTTCTCCAAACGTTTTACCTTTCGAACCAGTAAAATTTTCTACAGAGGACATAAAGGTGAAAAAGTGTGTAACATGTTTAACAATTTTACAGGCGTCGAAGTGCCCTGAATAGATTTAGCGGTTAAGAGGACATTTTGGACTCGAAGTGATTTTTTTTGACCGTTTCATAGTAATTTTTTATTATTCCTAATTTTTGCTCTGTTCTCAGAAATTAATTATTGGCGATTTAGATTTTGTTTTCCATTTTATAAACAATTCGCGGTCATGGTGTGTATATTGGTTTGCCTATATGGGGATAAATGCCGATTCTCCGGACTAGCCCTGCATGAAGTGACGCATGGTTATTGCGATGAAGACGATTTTTGGCCAAAATTAGGCCCAGACAAATGAAGCAAACAACGAAAAGCACCGACTTTGGCGAAATTGAGCAAACATTAGCACGAAGTGACAGGTTTGTTAACACATTCGGGAAAACAGAGAAATCATGCGAAATTTGTAACTGTAATAATATTTCGGTATTGAAATCGGTTTTTCACGTTATCGTCGACACTTTTTTTCCACGGATCTGCATATTTTCTTTTCACGCAGTCCCTTACGAAATCGGACAAGAAATAAATGTAGATGGAAACATTTAATTTCCGTTCAGAAGATGTATTTGGTTAGTACGCGAAATTTTTTGAATAACCTCTTCGGGGCTCCGACTGAAGCTTTTGAAGAAAGCTCTCCTCTTCGGTCACAGTTTTATATGCCTACTATTAATTCAAAATCGGTTTTCTTTAAAAACAAACACACAAAAAAAAAAAAAAAAAGAAGAAGAAAAAAAAAGTTATTTATATAATACAGGGGCGGATCCAGAAGGACATTTATATAATTACGTAAAATCTTCTACGATAAGCAGTGGATTTGAGAAACACCCCTTTTTTCATAAAGGAAATCAAACAGTGACCTTTATATGTTTTGCACACTGCTTCCATCACATTGTTTACAACTCACACCAGAGCCAGTGATTTCCTCCTGGTTACTGATTCCCTACAGTCTTTAAACATGATTAAGAGCCAAAAATACAACAACCCGCTAGTTCTAAAAATGTACCACTACTTGTACGAATTGTATCTAATGGATAGTCACGTGTCGCTGTACCTGGGCACATTGGAGTACCCGGTAATGAGAGGGTCAACGGAGCAGCACGTTCTGCCTTGCTATCGCCAATGCCAGAAGACGCCGAGCTACCGTCATCATCAATTGCATATACATTCTTAAAGGCGTGCGAAAACCAGTGGAGAACTGAATGGGCAGCTGCTATAACATTCCTAAGAACCATTAAGGCCACAGTTGAATCATGGTGGCCACCGGAAGGAACATCCCGATACGATTTTAAGATCCTCAGCCGGCTGCGAATTTGCCACATCGCTATCTCTCATAAACATATAATCGATAAAACGCCGCCTCTGGCTACGTGCGTGCAGCCAGAAGTTTACTGTGTTGCGGAGGCAACTTGGCCTACTCACGAAATGAGGTAATTTCCATCAACAGGGTTATTTCCTTCATTAAAATGAGCGCGTTAATTCAGCATATTTAAATTATCCCCCCTCCCTCGTGCGTGCCATAATGACCATAGTAGTTACACACAGCGTATACAATTTATTACAATTTTTAATTGTAACTTTTGTCTTATATTTAGGGGTGAAAAATAAAACGAAATTATAAAATTTATACCTTAAATATGGTAGTTTAGAAATAGTAAGAAAGATAGTATTTCTTATTAGACACTTTTTACTTCTTTTTTATTTTTGTCCGTAATCCGAATTCTCTTTGTTCGTGAGCAAGTTTAAATATTAATATTTCTCATTGAAATGAAAATTACAAAATAAAAATTAAAAATAAATAAGAAATACACAAAAGATCGACCACGGTTGTGTTTTAAAAATAGAATAAAAAAGGAACATTAATTAGAAAATAGTATTACATATTAATTATTAAAATCTGCAGGTGTAAAATTCATACAAAAATCTTTTATAGCATAAATTAAGAGTTTCTCTGTTATAAAACAAATTTTTTCATAGAGGCTCCGGTTCTTTTGGGGAGCATGTCCCCTATCCCCCCTCCCGTGGATCGGCCACTGTATAATAAACTTCGTTTCAACGAGGTTCCAGTACATTAGTCTGTAAAAAAAATAAACAATTATTTATTAAACCTCTTTCACGATTTTTAGTCTGTTAAAAAATGATCCCCGTTTTTCTTTCAATTTTCTATATTTTCTGGTTTTTATTATAATATAGAATTCTCGATAAAATTCATTTTGCAGTTGAATAATACGGAAAAATCTAGCCGATAACTGGACAGTTTTTTGTTTTTTTTTTTGTTTTTTTTTAAATATATTTATTTATTGTCGCTCGACAATGGAGCCATTTGCGACACGAATATATCATATCTTAACAGTTAACTTACTTAGATACTATTATACATATTAGTTAAAGAAATTAAATACGGAAAATCACAATCTAAAACTATTAATACGACATTAAAATACGTTTATAAATCACGATATGTCAGGGTAGCATATTATTTCAACATCTAAAAAAACGATCATATTGTTTAATGAGTTCACTCTGTGAGCCGGTCATAAACTTAACCAAACGGACCCGGTTAAACAAGTTAATTTATATTTAAAAAAAAAAACAAAAAAAAAACGAGAAAAAAGTTTTATTAATTTATAAAATTCAAATTGTTATCGAAAAATCAGATTTTCGCCTAAAAAAATTCCTCGCGGAATGCGGAATGCGGAATGCGGAATACTTATCTTGTTGTTTCCTTAGTGCGGGAATTCGCTTTATCGCTTTCTGTGTGACCTTTTGGAGAACAAAACGACGATTATTGTAAAGTATTTTTTTGTTGTAAAATAATTTTCGGAAAAGATCATTCACGTAAATAATTTACTTGTTCCGTATAATAAATTTATTACAAAAGAAATAATCGGTACCGTACATTTTAACATCTGATATACACATGTATGTAACATTTAAAAATTAATGAATCGTACGTTATTTTAATTAATTTAAAACTTTTTAATTATCATCGGTTATTAATTCGTAATCGCGTATGAGAAAAAATTAAAATTTTACATTCTGTTTCTCGAAAATTCAAATTATTGCCGCATTTGTCGACGAGAGCGAGATTGAACATTATACGAGATGTGCGGATAGTTAGCGTTTTCCATATTTTTGCCAGTGGTAGACACGATTTTTGCGATTGTTAAAATTCATCATATAATTCCGGTACGTTTCGAACCTCATGATCTGCGCTGCTGATCATATGTACAAAGAGAGTGAGCTTCTAAACGTACCCTTAATAATATAATAAATATATTATTTTAACAAGCGTTCATTTCGGCATTATTAGTGATACTTGATTTTCACACACAAGTTGTTCCTGTGATATACAAACCGGCCTGAAAAAGAGCAATAGCGCAGAAGTAATCCGGAATATAGTAAAAAAGTCCGTCCTAAAGAGGAAGAAACTAATTCACAATATTCTCTTCCGATCCCCACTTCAGTACATTGTGAAAAGCTTTTAGTTTCACAATCTCCGGCACTCTACACCGAGAGTATGTGGGACCCGTTTTATTTTTCATTGCGTAAAACAGACTTTAACTTACAGTAAAAGTTGAATAGAAAAATTGAGGTTGTACGGTGTCGCCTGATCATTTTTAAGCCTTATCTCATTTGGAAAAAAGTATTTTTCCTAGAATATTTTTCAGCGTACGATTGAATTTCCCGAATTAGAGTCTATAATTTTTTACGGACGATCTAGTAATAATTATTTAAAAAAGAATAATCAAAATTAACCGGAATACATAATGTATATACAGACAGAGCGTTGTTCCGGAACTACTAAGCCAGGAAATGTGTTTTACGCTATAAAGCCGGTCAAAATAAACGAAAAAGAAGTTCCAAACGATTAATTAGTTGTTATTAATTTAATTATTTAATTTAAACGAAAAAATATATTTTTTTTTTTTTATAAATAAATAGTTTGTAAAATAAAAAGAAAATAAATATCGAAAATACGTATTAAGTGTAGTCGTAAATGGTACAGTGAACAACGAAGAAAAACACAAACGAACACTGAGGCTACGACGTTGTGATAAAATGCGTATACCGCTGATTTGAAAAAAAATACGACAAATTCGGTTGTGAATTCGTTACTTAGAGTTGACTATATACACTTACGAAATACAAATTTTACTTCTTTTCAATACTTAATTTTTATTTCAAATCATATCGAATTATAAAAAAAAAAAATATATATTTATTTTTTAATTACAATGAATAAATATAATCTAATTTTCTAATTAATTGTGTTCGCCCAAATGATTTTTCCGCCAGAACTTCTTTTTTGTTTATTTTAACGAGCTTTATGACGTTGTTGTTGTTGTTGTATCCATTAACGCGTGCCGTGTACTGCAACATTGGCCAGAGGCACGGGTGATTGGAGTTTAGATGTTATTAAGGATATTGGATAGTCTCAGAAATCTGAAGAGCAGCTGGACATTCTGTTCATTGTCTTCAAGAATTTCAGATAGGGAACCGGACAGACGTAATTGGGACCGGAATAGATTGAATTTCGGGCAGACTACTAGAAGATGGCGAGTGGATAAGGGAACAGAGCAAAGGTCACAAGTAGGAGGATCTGAGTTATTTAATAAAAAGGAATGAGATAATCTTGCGTGGCCAATGCGCAGACGGCATAATATGACTTCTTCTTTACGGCTGGATCTTGACGAAGTACTCCAAATTTCAGTATTTGAGCGGATTGAACGCAATTTGTTCGAGGTAGGAACTTCATGCCAAATCTTCGACCATTTCCTTTTTTAGCAGAGATTTGATTGTTATAGAAAAGTCCGATGATGGTACTGGTAAGTCTGGAATCGGGAGGCATGAAGTGGCCTCTTTCGCTGCAAGATCCACCAGCTCGTTTCTTATGATGCCCTTGTGTCCCGGAATCCACGTGAAGGTGATACGAATCGAAGCGGTAGATATAACTGAGATTATATTTTTTGCGATGGGATTTTGTGATTTATTGCGCGTTTGCGATAGAGACGAAAGTGAAGAGAGAGCATCTGTGCAAATAAGAGAATCTTTGTTGTACTGTACTGATAGATCGACTGCAAGTTTTATGGCATATAGTTCTGTAGATGTAACTGAAAAGCTGTTTGGTAATGAATACCGTATTACGTCGGAATCATTTGTAAGTACTGCGCATCCAGCCCTGTCCGATTTAGAGCCATCCGTGAATATGATAAAATGGTCGACGTACTTCAACAGAAGTTCTTGGAATGTGCCTCTGATTGCCTCTGGTGCAGAGAGCTTCCCGACATGCAAGAGAGATAGGTCAGTGTGAGGCGAAAAGCTTGACCATGGTGGAAGAGTAGTAGTAGGTGTTGAGTAGTAGATCTTCGAAAAACTATTGATCGATACGGAACTCAGTATTTCGGTTGCATACGGCATCATGTGAAATTTAGATGAATTATGTATTATTTCTTCCTGTAAACGTTTGTTTCAATGATATTATAAGTTATGTATTTTTAAACCTTAAATTACGTTACAAAGTTATAGTTTTAAATATTACGCGGACACATTTCGGTCGGGAATTACACGTTCTGTTCCAATAAAATATACAATTTACTTTTCTTTTTTTTTTTTTTTTTCCTGTAAAATGTTGGAAGATAATTATTTAAATCGAAACCAATTTCGCTAAAAATTCTCACTGAAATATCATCCGTCAAAAGCAGTATCATTTCAGCTTTTTTAAAGATGAAAATATTGTCAAAGATTTTTTAAGCGATCTATTTAATCTTATCGAATTATGAAATATTTGCACACGAACGTGATAACCGTAGATATTCGAAGAAGTAGTCTTGCTTTTTTATTTCAGTTAATATAAAACAATCTTCGCATTAAAAATACTAATGCGCGTATGTCGCAGTAGGTTTTTGTGGGAATGATAACTAGCTTTTTTTTTTCTTGTTCCCAGAGCTTTTGATTAGTCAAAGTCGACGAAAGAAGGGTCTGTGGAAGTTGCTGACTTTACATATTTGCAATGATCATGTTCTGGCAATTCAGTCGTGCTTTTTTTCAATAAAGATCTTTAACCGTGCACCATTTATGTCAGTATCGAGCAGTCACGTTGGTGGTGGTAGAGATATATACCTAAAAATAACACCTTTTGGATTTCAATATTCAATTTCTCGAGAGCGGTAGAAGGCCGGTCAAAAAACTTTGCAATTTTTTAATGTACAATTTTCGCTTCTAATTCCCATTGCATCATCGGATATGTTATTCGTATCCAAAAATTTGGCAAGTGTACGATAATTCCCGGCTCCGATATCAATGGAACATTCTCTATTCGATACAATAAGCCTACGATGATGAAATACTCTGCGGTCAAACGTTAATTTTGTTGAGTTGCCTTCAGGTTCAGATCATTACTGGTATATGCCTGAATATATATATATATATATATTCTTCTTCATCCGCCGTCTCCGTCTCGAAGGTTGGCGATCCACAATTGGAATTTATTTCTATCAACAGCTGTTCGGAAAAGTTCTAATGAGGAACAGTTGAACCAGTTGTTAAGATTATCCATCCATGAAATTTGACGTCTACCTCTCGATCTCTTCCCGGCAATTTTACCCTCAAGTAGTATTTTTAGAGTGGTATACCTAGATCCTCTTAAGATATGTCCCAAGTATTGTAGTTTCCGCTTTTTGATGGTTCGTAGTAGTTCAAGGTTCTTTCCCAGTCTATTAAGTATTTCAATATTCTTTACTTTTTGTGTCCATGGTACTTTCAGGGCACGTCGGTAGCAGTACATCTTAAAAGCGCTGATTTTTTTCCCTAAAGTTGAGTCTAGTGTCCAGCACTCACAACCATATAGTAGGATGGATGTGAGTGCTGGACACTAGACTCATATATATTAATTACAACGCAATTCTTAGGCTACCCCCCATTCGAAAAAATGTCCCAATTTTATGTAACGTTTGTTATATTTTATAGCATTTTTGTTATTGTTATTTAAAAAATGTCACAATTTTATGTAATGAAATATGTAACGAAAAAATATAACGAAAAAATGTCTTAATTTTCTATAATGAAAGTTAAATAGGACTTTTGTGGTTATGTTATTTTTTTTTTTTTTTGTGTTGATACCAGTAAGAATTACGTTGTAAATTTTGATCATTTTATACAAAGTATAGAAGAGAAAGAGACAGAAATGAAAGCAAGAGGGGTCAAGCGGCACAGCCCCTTGCGAGACCAAAATGGCCGAGTTTATATATATATATATATATATATATATATATAGGGTGTTGTGCCGTTCGTTTCCAGTTCTGGAGTATTCCCACCTTGCTGAAGCTGGGCGGGAATCGCGCTCAGCCTTTTCCACGTATACACCTCTAGGTACATATATAATACGTTGTTGTTTTTTTTTCTACAGATGTACTTGGACAACTTGCGTAAAATAAAAAGTAAAAAAGAAACACAAGCAAAAACAAAGGAAAATATAATAAAATGAATGCCTCTTTATTAAGTGTTCATCGTCTGGCGCCGAACTGGAACTAACGTTAAACGGTGTAATTACAGAGATTCACGATCTTCTGTGAAGACCTGTTTCAAAGTCATACGGTGTACAGGTGTGCGTTCTCAGAATTCGGAAAGAGACAGAAATTCACCTATAGGACAAAAGAAATCTATAATGTAATCGTTGTGACAATGATTATTATGGAGACTTTTCCTCGAACTAATATTGGAGTACACGTGTAGAGCTGATTATTCAGTCTATTCGTAAATTGTCTTTTCCGTTATTGCGCGGGCAAGTTCGCTAAAACCTTTTTTCTCCGATGACGTCCGAGCGTTAGCCTTTGCCCGTACTTTGTAGTGTTAGCAAAATCGAAAAGCAGCCGGCAAACGCTTGACGACGACCCCCCCTCCCCCCGGTAGCGCAAGTTTAAAGTTTTACTTACCGCGTTAAATAACGAAAAAAAACGTACCGAAAGACGAGGAGGACGATTATGTTATCGATAATAATGATGGCAACTGGTTTCGCGTTTGGTCAGCGCAAGTTAACTTGTTGCAATAGTCCAAGTTTAATGAACCGCGCCGCGCCGACGTGGTCCGGAAACTCGGAACAGTGTGTCCTGCTCGTCGTACGACGACTGGACCGATTGCCAAAAGGGGTCTGTGCCCTCGGCATACCCCGCTATACTTTTTTTTAGCAGAGTACGGACAGCGCGATTTTTCGCTCGCACACTGGTACACACGCGCGCGGTATGTGTATCATTGATGGAGTGTGCGATCATCGCGTGTTCCATCCAAGAGACTCCAGTGCGAAATACCGATATAGCGAGAAGTCGACTGACTCACCCATTCTTCCAGCAGCCGCGGTTCCAGTTTGTCTTATTTCAGCGGCCTCCTCGCCCTGGATGTGTGATAGTTCATCCAAGTTCATTCTAGTTTTACTGAAAAAGTCGTCGCCGCTCTGCGGCGAGCAGGTTCAAAAAACTACGAACTTATTCCCCGGGTTGTGGGAGGGGGGGGGCAGAACAGCACGCATCGTGAACCGGGGACCGGACGATTTTGGCTACGCTACCTGGAACGAAAAATGAAACACAGATATCGCACGTCGCTGTTCCACGCCGCGCCGAGCTCCTTCCGTGCCGCGTCTGCGCCGGACCAGTATTGTCCTTTACGGGCGCGCTTTTTTAGACCGCTTATTTCAGTTGTTCAGCGTTTTTTCCCTCGTTTTTCCGAAATATTTCTGCTTTCCGACGTTTTTCTTTCTTAAAATTCTCCTCTTCATTATATTTCGCTTTTGCTTGCACATACGTTTCACGTCGTCGACACGTGCATCATACGGGGCACCTTTTTCTCTCCTGGTCGGACACAACATTCCTTCGGTCGATCTCCGAGTACGGTCGTATATGTATATGTTTGTCGTCCTTTGTACCACCAGCTTGAAGACGTGCTACGCGCTGTCGGATAATATGCTAAATACTTTTTGCGCCAAACAATTTCGAACAAAGACCAACAATTTTAACGGGAAAACAAAAAGTGCCGAAGTCGGACAAGTCGGTAAGGTCGTGTTGAGGTTGCTGAACTCGGTGAAATCGGCGAAAAAATCGATGGCAATTTCTGAATTTAAAGCTCCGGGAATTTTCGAAAAAAAGCCGATTATAAACTGTAAAGTCCGCACTAAACGGCCACACACACACACACACTTTGTACTTTTCCCTAGGTTGACTCGCTGTTTTTTATGTCACAGTACTCCTTCTCCCGCCAAATAAAAAGGCCAATTTCATTGTTGTGCTACATTATATAGTCCTTCTCTTCCCATTTTAATTCCCGGTCATATTCGATGTAGTAAAATATTTTTCCCTTTTTTTTTTCTCTCTTTTCTCAGCTCGTCAACTGTGGATATCAATCCAAAAACCCCAAAACTACGCTACACAACAAGTTATTATAACGATAAATAGCCAGTCAAATGCGAGAATAATTATAAAATGCTTTTTTACAAAAAATAAATACCGACTTCAAGGTTTATTATAAAAATTTAAAAATGCACTAAAAAGTAAAAAATAATTACTCCCGATAAAATATATATATCAGAGTGATATAACACTTATTAAGTGGTGATATCGTAATTCTTATACAACATTAATTTTTTGGAGTTGGAATTAAATTCATGTTAGGAACAATTTAATCAACATTTAATGCAGTTTTTAATTATTCTTTTAATATGAATTTGATGCCAACTCCAAAAAATTAATGTTGTACAAGAATTACGATATCACCACTTAAGTGTTATATCACTCTGATATATATATTTTCTAATCGGGAGTAATTATTTTTTACTTTTTAGTGCATTTTTAAATTTTTATAATAAACCTTGAAGTCGGTATTTATTTTTTGTAAAAAAGCATTTTATTTTTTACTTTTTAGTGCATTTTTATTCAATTAAATTATAACATTTATTTCCACGGTAAAAACACCAAAAGCTACATTTCCATGGTAATTTGGCAAATTTATAGTATTTTAAGTCAAAAATCTAATCCGACGGTGAAAACAATCATGAATGAAAAGCATCCAAAAAGCTTCAATCTCCCGCATTATTAAGGATAACTCAAAAACTATCGGTCGGACCTTGATCAAATTTAAATGGGACCACATGACAAACGCCACCTTTCAAATAAAAGAAGAATCATCAAAATCGGTTCATCTAGAAGAAAGTTCTGTGGTAACACACACAAAAAAAAAAAAAAAAAAAATACAGTCGAATTGAATACCTCCTCCTTTTTTGAAGTCGGTTAAAAAGACAACACATAGTATACACAATAATTCTTCTTCTTCTTCTTTTTAAGAGCCTTGCTCTTGTCTTGCAGCTTAACCTATTATCCTTTTCCATTTTTTTCTGTCTTGTGCTGTGTTCTTAATATTATTATAATCCATTTTCAGTTTGATTTTTGTCTGTTGTATCCATTTAAGTCGGGGTCTGCCTCGTTTCCTCTTTCCTTCTAGTTTCCCTTCTATTATTGTCGTTATGAAGGTGTTGTGGCGCAGTATGTGTCCCAAAATTCTGTCTCTTCTTTGTTCCAAAATTTTTATCAGCTTCCTTTCTTCTTCTATCATTTCCATTATTTTTTTATTTGTTTTCTTCTGCGTCCATGAAATATTTAAAATGCGGCGCCATCCCCACATTTCAAAGGCCTGTTTATAAGATTCTTTGTTAATACCCATGTTTCCGAACCATATAACAACACACTTCATATGTAAGTCTTCATTAATCTTTTCCTTGTACCTAGTTTGACCTTTTTGTTGAATAATTCTCTCTTTTTCATGAAAGTTTGTTTGGCAATTGCTATTCTTGTTCTTACTTCTATAACACAATAATAAATACTAGTATATATAGCAATGTAAAAGACGAAAAAATCGAAAGTAACCATTTTAATTAAAAAATAATCAGTAGCAGCCTGATGCAATTACCTCCGCTGTGCGAAATATACGAGAAGCCATTGATCGTGACGGTCAAAATTTTAGCTGAGCGTGTACGATTTTTTTTTTCTTTCGAGTTACCGCGTAAAATAATTCAAGTACGATTCAGTCTCCAGCCAATATTTCTTCATCCTTTGCCGGTGTTCTTCTCTTTCATCCGTGTTAACATATTTTGTCGATTTTCTTCTTCCGTTTTTATTTAAAACTTTTAAATATTTCTATTTTTTTTTTGAAATATCTTGAATTTTATCTTCTTCTACCTTCACTTCGTTTAAGTCGCTTTTAACTTCCACAAAGCAACCTATTCGCTTATTCTGATTTTTATCGAAAAAGTATCTTTTTGGTTAGCCTGGCGCTGACGATTATTTGTTTTTATTTTTCTTATTTTTCTTATTTTTCTTATTTTATTTTTTGGCGCATCAACACCAACGCCAATGAAATTTTCGAAAATATTCTATCCGATCGAAACACTAATTTAACTAATCAACCATGCCGCGGCAGCTATCTGCGCCGACGATTATTATTTAATGTGTGGTTTTTTTTTCCTCGAATTTTCGAAAACGGTTTCCAAAACAAAGGCGCTGTGGTTAATTATTACGGATGTTGATGTTCTACCGAAACGTTTTTGTATTTCGACTGTGCCAAACCTTTGCAAGTATTCTTTCAACGGTATAACTGTGGTGATAATAAGAAGCCAGTGAGAGGACTGCATAAGTGCGCGATGCTAAGAAGTGTGATATTTCCGGATTTATTCGTTAAGTTGCCACGGTTAATTCTAATTGTAGCTACGGGGCAACATGGCTGGCGACGAAATGGGTACAGACTGAAATATTCTTTTTAACGTCGTGATGACTAGGGAATAAGAGCATCATTTAAAAAATCATCACGCATCAGAGATGAAATCTGCCGATGAGCCGGTACGTAACGGTGTACAGTTGTCACTTTAAAATTCACAAAATTGTCATTTTACACTTTAACTGGTTGAAAATTTTTAAAAAGTAAAAAAAATGATTCGCTTCGTGCAAAAAACGGCAGTTATTGCAGGTGCACACGCAAATCTGTCGCGACGGGGGGGGTGTAAATGTTTCTTAAATAAATGATAAAAAAATGACGCGCATTCAATGAGCGAAATTTTGACTTCACGAGTTATCGTCGCGCGGTCGTTTTTATTTTTACACCTGTCGAAAATAGTTGGGAATTTAAGTAGCCCGATTAGCAGCCCGGTCGTGTTGCTTCTTGGTTTTTTTTTAGATGTATGGCACCACCACGCTGCTGCGTTTTGGCCCCGGGGTTTTAGATTTTCGATTAGTGGAAAGAGAAGTTCTTTTATTGTATTCGCCGAATTTCGGATATGTGAAATTTTGATGAAGACACTAGATGAGCACTGTACAGGATCAGTTTTTAGTACGATCGAAATACAGTCAATATTGTCAGTGCGATCAGTGTGGAGGAGATAAAAGTGGGGAAAGCGTGTAATAAACATCACGAACATGTGTACGGTTTTGCGACTTTACATCGGCATTGCTCTAATTTGCATAAAAATTCGGACGCTGATATTTGATAACTTATTTCCCGTGAGAATTCCCTCATTTTAAAGATGATGCGAACTCGAACTAAAAGACAATAGGAAGGTAATGAAAAATCGAACGATGTTTATAAAAGCAGTTTTTCGCAAAAGAGCCCGGCTATAAAAAAGGAATTGAAAAACGCAGAAAATTTTAACCGTACAAGCGAAAAACAAGAAGAGAAAATCTAAAGCAGCATTTAATCATTCTCTAGTAGGCATTTGAACTGTTTTGTGTTGTCAGAGCCTTTCTAAAAAGAAAAAAGAAAAAAAACGTTTGACTCGCGTTGTTCCTGTTTTGTTAATAAATCTTTTTTCAGGTACCAGTTGATTGATTCCTGTGTGTACCTTAACGTGTGTACCAGAAATGGAATTGCCGGTTATTAGACTCTATTGAACGAGATTTCGGTAATTAGCGACCGTAAAAAGGCATTTAAGAATAAATGACGGTTGTTTGAAATTAGGACGAATATCGCGCGACGACAATTCGATGTACAATTTAGCGGGTATATTTAAACGACGGAACTGTTGGTTTACGACAATTTTCGATTGGCGCGTAATGATGATCGTCCAGGTTTCGATCAACAGCATTGTAATTAACGCGGTCTTTTCGACCGCTATGCCATTTCTACATTTGTGAAGCTCGTGGTAGCGACCTTTTTTCGATTCACAGAGCATTTCCATTGATTAGCACCCTGAGAAGACCACATTCTGCTTGCGCGGTTGTGCCCAATGTAGGCTTTCCCATTTTATTTCATTTGGCTGTTTGGCATACAGTTCGTTGCGTTGATCTTTCTTTCTTTTTTTCTTTCCTTCTTTCCTTCTTTTTTTTTCGCATTCTCGCTAAAAGTTTTTACCGGTTTTGCGGTTGTAATTGTGTATTATTCCTTCGACTTAGAATCTGCTCTCTGTTTGTTTCACACATCACTTGCGCCATTTCGACGGAACTGCGATCATCCGACTCTTCCGACAGCCAAAAGTGAAAACGTATTCCCTCGACGAAAAATAGGATAACAGAGTTCGAGACGAACGACTCTGTCTGCAAAGGGTAAAGGCGAGGTGTATGTTTGGCAGACACATCCGCCGAATTTGTAAGTCTTTGTTTTTCGGCGAGCACGGCGATATAATTACAGTCGACGATCGAAACAATAAAAGCTCTTCATCCGGTCGGGAGAGCACATGGCGAGTGAAGAACCGAATTCAATACCGGATAGTCGTCGACGACACAATTGTGACACACTCTGCCGACAGAGCTCCTGGTCGGTATTTGCAGTTTGGCATTTTTCGCAGCCAGCCAGGACGGCCATCGCCGTCTAATGATGATGCGCCAGACCGCAATAATAGCAGAGAAGACTCGATATCCGAACAAGAAGAAAGAAGAAAAAGTCGCGACACCGGGAAACGGCTGATGAACTGGAAGGAAGTAAAACGGTCTCCGCAACCGGTTCTGCTTTGATGCACCCCAACTGCGTGATGAATATGTCGTTAAAAAGCCGGTCGCCAGTCTGTGTGGACGCTGAACACCGGCTGAAGTTAGCCGGCTCGTTCTTTTCTTTTTCCTAATTGCCGATTTTAGACGCGTTTTCGCATCGGACAAAAAATTACCTGTCCCGCCGATATCACCCCGAAAGGGGGGTTCATGTTACAGCTATTTTCAGACGCGGAAATTCGACACTGGGGGTCAGTTGGGCGATTAATATTTTCGGACATCAACTAATGTGGAAGTCCTGCCGTTGCTAATGGTACTGACGAAATACTACATATATATATATATATATGTATATACATACTTATATAGCGGAATGGAGGAAATTCATGTCAGTGTCGTACAAGTTTTTCGCGTCAGATGTAGGCGGTTCGCGGTACACGTGAAATTTGAACCTCGTTTCAAGGCAACAAAAACGGCTGCCGTACGTGAGCGTGGAAATGCCGAAACTAGCAGAGTCCGTGTACTCTATGTAAAGGCAGATAGTGTGTGTGTGTGTGTGTGTGTGTGTGTGAGCGCACGATGTTACACATACATTTAAAATGTTTTGCAGCGCTGTAAAATGCGATTATTAATTTCCCGCCAAATATAAACTCGAGATCGCCTCTAGAGTGTTGTTTTCAGGAATTGGTACGAAGTTCAGAGGTCGGGGGAAATGGACAACTGTGGTCGTTGCGTTACTGTTCAAATTCGGTTTGTTTCGTAGGCCTGTTTGCGCAATATATACATAAGTACGTACTACATATATCTCTCAAAGGCTGCGAAAATGGAAGAACCGCATAATCGCGAACAACTAAATGCCGGCACATTATCGTATGTTGTTTTACACGTGCATTCTCACGGTCTGCTTGAGTCAGTTTTGCACGGTAAAAACTCTATTCAAAAGAATCATCTCAAATGTACCAGATGAGAAGCCGTTTTATTATCATTAAATTTGTTAGCGAAATAAGGGGCAGTATTGAATTTTTGAAAGTTATAAAAGTAATATTACAATTAGGAAAGAAACGGTTTTTCAATGTATTTTAAAATAATCATTAGTGTGTAGCCGTGTTATGATTAAAGAGAAATATTTGAAGAAAAAATTACTTTTTACGTAAACTATTTTAATAATGAAAGATGTGTATAATTTTGATTACAAAAAAATAATTTAAAATAAAACGCTAAATATGAACAGAATGTTGTCTCTGATCGAATCTAATAAAAATCCTACAAATTTAATGTGATATACTTCCCGAATAAAACGGGGCTCCTCATCTGGTATATTTTAGACGATTGTGTCTATTCAAATACGTGTCGCTATTTCGATGGGACAGCAAACTAAAAGAATAACTTTCATAGAGCAGTTGACTATTTTTAAAATCTTCCTTATACGCGAGTCTATATATATATATATATATATATATATATATATATATATATATATTGTTCTATACGGCTTCGAGTTCTGTCTAATTTGTATGGACGGCCGGCGGTGCTTCTTATGGGAATTCGAAATATCTGAACGAAAAATATGGACATTTTTAACGATGACTTCTTCCATTGGAGCCGGTTAATAAGCTGCAGGAGCGTGTTTGCCCTCCTTCGCTCAATCGGCTCTTTAAATTCCCATTTTCTTTCCACCGCACGAAAATAATACAGCACACGCGAAATTTAGTGGTCTGTTTATGATACGTATTTACAAAATTGCGATGGACGACACGGGGTAGAAAATCATTCGTAAATGACGTTAAAATTTGGGGCAATATTTTACCGGCAACATTAATTTCTGTTTTTGGTTTTTTTCGTTTTTTGTCTTTCGCGCAATCTCATCGTGACACATACCTAACGAGGTATCGTGTAGGAACTCTCTGTATCGACTCCTATTTCGGCTACGTTTTAGTCCGGCTTTGTTTGGCCACTCGGTGTGTCGTTATTGTATCTATCCATCGTCTCGGTATGTTGCTTCTTCTATTGATCCGATTAGAAAAACTTTTTTCAAGACCGTTCTTTTCCCTTCTGATATATTTTAAGATTTTCTTTTGACGACAATTATCGGAAAGACTTCTAAAGTAAAATCGGTGTATTCGTGCGTTTCGCTGTCGTCCACGGGATTCGTTGTAGCATTCATCTGTGGCTCGAACGCGTTAATTTTTCGTTTGTTAAAGATACGAGAAAATTTTTTTCAAGTCAAAGTTTTGTTTTTGTATCGAACGATCGATCTCTCTTAAAAGCGTAATTCTACGTATTTTTTTATTTTTTTTTGACGCTCCGCCACTATCACTAATTAGTGATCCGAGACAGGTTACTTACCACCTCTCATCGTGTATCACAAGTTTCCCGGTCTGTTACTTTTACTACATTTACCGAGTAGTATTTTGAATAAATTACAAAATGAACATGTAGGGATAAAAAACGTCTTTCGTTTACCAACGAATAAACGAAACAGGAATACATTTTTTTCAAAATTTTTCTTACATTTTTTTTTTTCGTTCTTGTTATTATTATACACTGCGGACGACATCATCGCCTACATCGAGGAAATAGTGTTAACCGGAATGTGTGCATTAACTCTGGGACAGGGGGGCATCGTTTGCATATGTTTGATCGGCAAAGGTGGCCGATTGAGTGTTGAGTCCGAATTTACGGGAGTGGAACGTGCGCAAGTAGACGGCTGCTCGTCGCCGATGAAAATAGTAAACTCGCTCGATGACAATGTCTAAACAGTGCGCTGTCATCAAAGCTGCTCGCGTTTGATAGAGCGATAGTAATTACGTGCGATAACAGCCGCAATTACTACTACCGCATACCTTTGATCAGAGTCATCGACCTGCACTCATGCACTCGTCGCACACATAAACACCGTTATGCAGCCAGAAACGCGGATTACGATGATATTGCAAACGTTGCAACTCTCTTTCCGGGCCCACTAATGAACTGCCCTCACCATGATACCTCTGCCCTCTGTCATGATGGTGCACACAGTTTTTTTCTTCTCCTTTTCGCTCGCGTTTACTTTTATGTTTTCCGCAACACTTTTTGGCCTACCCAGAATATGTCGATTCTCTGTTGTTCTCGTATCTATCAAAATTTTGATAAAAATCGGCAAACGTTCCATGACCTCGTTTTTAAAGCGACTTTTCCACCGTTAACTTTTTAATAATAAAAAAAAAAAAAGCTTGACTTTCCTTGTTCGTCTGTGTCTGTTGGTTCACGGCGAAGCTTAAACAAACAGTCTGTAAAAACGCTTAGTTTCCGATAATAGAATATACACATTTGTGATTACCATGCTGATGACTATGCTCTGTTTTGTTAACTTGTTTATATATATACTACATTATGTTTTTTCACTTTAAAATTATATTCATTTCTGGAGATCAAATTGTGAGAAATATGACGTTTTATTAATTTTCTTTTTAATCGTGACTCCAGAGAATAAATATATATATATATATATATTTACAAATATACATATATATATATGTATATACAGATGGACTAGCAAGGGAGTCTGCCACTTGCTTACATTTCTATCTCTTTCTCTTTTATGCTTTTTATAAAATCGACACAAAAAATAAATAACAATCACAAAAATCCTATCGTTATTTCCTTTAAGTTAAAATATTTTCAAATTAATTTTATATAATAAAAAAAAAAAGTACAATCATAAGTTTTATTAAACTACCGAAACAACTTAACATACTACAAAAGGATATAAATCACATTAACTTAAATCACTTCTAACAAATTAATAATGGGTACATTATTAAGAATGACATTTTCATTTAAACTTTCGTTACATAAAATTGGGACATTTCTTGGAACATTTTTGGGGATATTTTTTTATTACATAAAATTGGAACATTTTTTCGTTACAAAAACTAATGGAAGCCGACCTAATGATTACGTTGTAATTAATACATATATACATATATATATATATATATATATAAACTCGGCCACTTTGGCCTCGCAAGGGGCTGTTCGCTCCTTGACCCCTCTTACTTTTATTTCTGTCTCTTTCTCTTCTATACTTTGTATAAAATGATCAAAATTTACAATGTAATTCTTACTGGCATCAACACAAAAAAAGTAACATAATCACAAAAATCCTATCCTAACATTTATAAAATTAAGACATTTTTTCGTTACATTTTTCATTACATTTTCGTTAAATATTTCGTTACATAAAATTGTGACATTTGTAAAATAACAATAACAAAAATCCTATAAAATATAACAAACGTTACATAAAATTGGGACATTTTTTCTAATGGGGGATAGCCTAAGAATTACGTTATAATTAATATAACTGGGCCATTTTGGCCTCGCAAGAAGGGGCTGTGCCGCTTGATCCCTCTTGCTGACATTTCAATCTCTTTCTCTTCTATACTTTGTATAAAATGATCAAAATTTACAACGTAATTATAAATCGGACAATACGAATGTAATAACACAATCACAGAAATCCTATAAAATATAACAAACGTTACATAAAATTAGGACATTTTGCGTTACAGAAAATTGGGACATTTGTTCTAATGGGGGGGGGGGGGTAGCCTAAGAATTACGTTGTAATTAATATATATATATATATATATATATATAAACACAGAACGCATATTTAGCTAAGTATAGTGTTGCACAGTATATATAACCTTAAAATGCGTACAAGCTTGAAAGAGATTTAATCGTATTACATTAGTGATAAAGAAAAAGTAGAATACTTACATATTGTTAACGAAAATATAAATACTATACAAAAATAAAGGAAAAAAATTATAACAAAAAAAAAACAACAAAATAATCAAAATTACAGCCAATTTATACCATTAAAAACATTACTTAATAGTTAAGCGGTTTCACTGACTAAATAAATTGTGTTTAATCCGACAATGTTTATATTTAATGTACATCTGGGCTAGCTGCTTGGAATTGTAATCGCCTATATATATATATATATATATATATATGCATACATATATACATTTGTTTATCTCAATTAGATGTTCTGGAATGTATATTTTTTTTCGTAGTATACTAAGGAATAACCTATTAGAGTTTGCTGAAGGTTTTTTTAACAGTTTGGAGAATGTAAGTTTTCTGTACGGGGTTTGTTCGATTCGTACAAAAAATGTTTACATGTACTTTGTTCCGGCGCGAATTGTGCTCATTCTTGTACTATACCGCGATTTTAACCGAACTATTTGTACTTCGGAGTAGAGCTTGTAATTTCCAAATTTTAAGTTTGACTTCTTTTTGTGTATATTTTACCCCCGATCACGTGATAAAATATCGCGTACTTTTACACTATATTTAATAATAATTAAAAATATATATATATTTTTTTTTTTTTTACTGATTTAAGGAAAAGAGAGCTGAGATCACCTTTTAGAAATAAAACATGATATAACTGGTAATTTTCGGCTTATGCTGTAAAAAACATTTTGAATTTTTCGCTGCTTAAATTGCTTGTCATGCACACAAACAGATTTTTATTATATTTTTTTGTATCCGCTTCCCTCTGTGACTTAAATGTTTTTCGCTATTCGATAACCAATGCTAATTTTATTTTTTCGTGGAATCGTGTAAAATAAATATATAAAATACTGCGTAATGGAGAGAAAGAGAATGTGAATGTGTGTGTGCTGTTAGAGTCTGCTGCGAGAAATAGTCAAATTTCCCGCCAGAACAGTTTAGTTAATTTACGCCACCGTAAACAGTCGAAATCAGCGAAAATTTCTGATATCAACCCCGTGCTTATATCAGAAATACCACAGAGATACCGGAAAATCACCAACTCAACGTGCAATCACTGCAGGAAACAGTGATACGTACAATTTTGAGTTCATTTAATTGCTCATTAACCGTTGTAAAATATTTGTATACATTATTTGCTTAGTATTGTCTTTTCAACGGTCGGCCTAAAAAGAAATATCGGCAAAGGGAAATATTCTTAAAAAATCCGACAGTTGAATTAATAAAATCAAAATAATATAAGTAAATAAAAATAAAAAAAATTTAAAAACGCACTTTTCTAAAAAATGTACCAAAAAAGTTCACCAAAAAAAATTAAATTCCTTATATAACTTAAAAACATTTTCTCAACAAGTACAGTAACTGTGTGAAAAGTTTTCTCGTGAAAAATTAAAATGAAAAGTGTGAGCGCTGGTATAAAATTTTTGAATAAATATTACATAGTACACATTGAACAAATTGATCGCGTGTAGAAAGTTATATGTGCTAAGGAATTTATTTTAAATTTTTTAGTGAATTTTTTTTTTGGTACATTTTTTAAAAAAGCGTGTTTTTAAATTTTTGGTAATTTTATACTTTTTAGTTATAAATGAATTGCCCATAATATTTCAAAAATTATAATACATATTTTTTATTCAGTCTATATAAATTAATTGTGTGACATTTATTTTTTCTATTATAATATTAAAGCTTTATTTAGTTTATCATCAGGAGGACAAGCATGTTAATATCTCTCATGAGTTAGTTTCTTTTAAGGCGGCAACATTGCAGAATTTATTACCTGTTAATTTGGAAACGTCTAATTTTTCGATTCGAAGACCACCGATAGAGATCTAACCCTACTTACGCCGACGTACGCTTGCCCCCTGGAGCGAAAAGTTTCGAGCCTAGATATACGACAGCGTAGTCAATGATTGTGCCTGGCATTTTAGTACTCGCCTTATGTCGATCCTAGATAAGTCATTGCAACTGAAGCTGGGAAAATACGTTGGCGGACCAAGGCATCGAATTTTTGCCGGGCATTCGTCGAGAGCTGCACGCCGATAGGCAGACGATCCTCTCAAACTTTTCCTGATCAAATGAAGATCTTTGATCTCTCTCGTTCTGGTCCAGCGAACTTTTTCGAGCAAGTCTGATTCTCTTATACTACGGATGTAAAATAGGTAATCGTTTCGCTGAAAGCGTGAATCACTTCCCAAAATCCTGTATTGGTAGTAGTCTAAAGATGTTACAGTTTCCGGATTCACCCAATCCGTTGATTCTATATGGAAACAGAAAATACCATGCAAGCTCTTTTGCTTTCAATTCGTATTCGCTATTAACGATATTATCGCTAGTTTTTCTTTTGATCTTGTTGACATTATTATCGGAAACCTCTCTAACACATCCTCGACGTCCGGCTGCGCACAGTCGATTGGAGCCATTACCGATGATGTTTAGAGCTGCATGTTCAATGGCTGCGACTGATACTGAATATCCAATGGGTTAGGCTCACGAATATGCAGTGCTCCGATAATATTCAGGTCTTGTATTGTGAAACATTCTTGAGGTGGATGTTGTGTGGCAACTTTACAAACAGCACCCAAACGAGCCTCTTTATTCGGCTCTCAGTTTCACGAGATGTAGGGTAACTGCATTGCGGAAATCTTCTATAATTCTTCGAAACTTTCACGGATTATATTATATTGTCATCTAAAGCAAAGGTCTATGCAAAATTTTAGAACTTTTCATCAACGGGGAAAATGCCTTAAATAGAACTTCTCAGACTTAATTACAGACAAGCAAACAGACGTGAAAGTGAATTAAAGAAAAGTGTTAATAAATAAATAAAAATACTGCTGATTAGTATAAACTAGCAACGGTTTTGTCGAGCCGTACACAGTTCGTGGTGATTCCCTGAAGGCTTGATAATAATACGGTTACGTTTCATCGGGGGCGTCCCTGATGGGGATTTAAAACAGTAACGAAAAACCTATCAGAGAAGTGCGTGTGTCAGTTGGTCGACAAAGTAAACTCGATTTTACAAATCGCTGACAAATAATGTGATTAGCTAATTTCCGTCCGAGTTCTCACCATCATGACATAGACACTGGCGACGTAATGCATCATTGTTGTTGCAGTCATTACCGGAGGAGTTGTATATCAATTTGAGAAATGAAAGCACGGCCGAGCACTATCGCAAGGGCAGAGGGAACGATTGAATCAACGGAGTACCAAGCCTAGATGGCGGGAATGAACTTTGACAGTGGCTGAACAAGGTGTGCCGTGCATGATCCCGTGTGTAGGGGATAAGCGTGGTAGTTGCTGCGCATCAGGTAATTAAGTTGAAAGCAATTAATTTCTGCATCTAGCGCGAACTATTGCGTTAGCGTCCAGTACGTCCTTTTCGATGATTAAACTGTGCCGCCTATACAACGACCGCCGGAAAGTTATTAAATGGAAATAGTTACTTTTTTCCTCTTTCACCTCCATCTACTCCTCACCCGTTTTTTTTTCTTCTCCTTCGTCTTTTAATTTAATCTTGCAGCGACGGGGGAAGGGGAGGTTATCGATTTGTTAAATTCACGGCCGAGTGCGCACTATGCGTGTTTTGTTAAATTTTTACGCGAACGATTCGTTTTGGTTGCCGTTTAAAAGACGGCAATTAAATAGCATATTAAACGGGCCGAGTTCTATATCGATGTTCCGTTATATCTCGACCGTATAAAACTGTTGGTGCGCCCGAATTTCGAATCGCGATTTCCGATTTCAATACTTCATAATCAGGTTGTTTCTTTTCTGGCGTCACTGGGGTAAATGGCGAAGAAAGCGAAAGCTAATTAACCCCGTACCAATAGATACATTACAGGAAGTGGCGAATCGATTTTGCAGAGAACTTTTAAAGCTACACGTCAGTTTTAAGAAAGTTGACTAATTTTCCTTTCGACTAAGTTATAATGTTTCACGTTGGAATGGTTAAGAGTGCGCGCTTCGAGATGCTGACAGTTCGATCTGGCCGTTCAAGCTAGCTTTGAGATGTTTTTATAGTTGTATCAGAGCCGAGTTGGCTGGCTTTGGTGTTTTCGGGAATCGCCGTGAAAAAATTAGTCGACAACACTTTATCGATTGTCTGAATTTACAGTTCTCTTCTTCTTCTTCTTCTTCTTCTTCTTCTTCTTAAGAATTTTTATATTTTATTGCACCGATGATATTCAGCTAGGATCTCTTGGCTTTGTCTCATAATTGCTTCGGTGACATTCGGATTCTTAGTGCACATCAGCATATATTGTATTTGTTCTTCGCATTGACATTTCGATTCTTTCACCAGATTTCATCATTTCTGAAGTCGTACCAGAGCATTCCGCCCGTAATTATATTAGCCATATCTCTTTGTGTCCACTGTTCGATGGTCCCAGGGGATTTCGTTTGATGAGATTTCGTCACTCCGCCAGTTTATCCGCTCTTTTTCGTGATCTCAATTCGTGCGGTAGTTTTCTTGAAATTGTTTCCTCGATATCGGTTTGTATAATACTTTTTGGTCGGACACTATACACTGAATGCCTCTCGTCTCGACATTGAGTTGTCCTTTCTTCGTCCGCTATTATATGGCGTCTTATGTTCCTATACCGCTAAGAAAATAAAGTTTTTCTACTGCAGTCGGTTTTAAGTATCTATCATACTAATCGACACGATTCACATTTGAAGCAACATCCGCACCAGTGTTGCATGCGCAGACCTCCCCCAAGCTGAACAGTCGTTTCCTGTCGCTGTAAAACATAATGACGAGTCTGTAGTTCGCATGACGGTAAAGCATTTGTGTCCCATTTTGAGGTTGAGCTTCATTTGTTTTTTTTTTTGCTTTTTTTGGAATCCCATTCGGTACACTGACATTTTGTTTAGCACAGTCTTCTTTATAGATAGCGGATCTATCTAGCATTACATTTCCACGGCTATTAAGTATTTCATATATTTAATATATTCGAATTCTATACTTCGCTATTTAAATTTTGCCATTGAATTTTTTAAATAAAAAGCGCTTACTTGCGTTTGGATTCGGTAGGAGATTATCCCGGTTGTAATATTTCGTTGTTTTTTAAAATTACATTTAATTTTCTTCCTGCCGTTGCTGAAATTATCGCCCTATGCTGTTGCAGCTAGGTCATCTGCGTAAAGCGGAAGTGTTTTGTTTCACTTCCATCTAGCTAATCATTTGTATGCTTGTTAAACAAGATTGGAGCGCTATCACGCTCTACCCTACGGTAGTCTTCTTAGAAGGTTAGGTAAAAATAACGATCCTTTAACATCGTTTCTACAATCTTTGGTATCTTTCGTTGTTCTATGAACTTTTTGAAGAAATAGTCTATGTGGTTGACAGTAGTATCATCATAAGCTGCTGTTAGACCCGCGAACATGCATGCTCCCGTAATCTTTTTACTTTCATACTAGTTGTCGATATGTTCACCATTATAATATATATATATATATATTTACATGTGCATTATTTTTCTTGAGTGATTTAAAAATAAAAAAAAAAAAAAAAAAAAAAAATGAAAAAAAAATTATTTGAAAAGTCAGTCAAATGTTGTGTGGATTTTTGTTAAAAATTACGAGCACTAGAAGGCTAAAAAAGAAATAATCACTTGAAAGACAGTTGTCGAAAGTAGTAGACGTTTTAACCGGTTTTCGGATTTTTCGACATGGCCCGCCACTAGAAAAGATCCGGAAAAATCCATTTTTGATATATTTTTTCCCGTTCCACAAGAGAAAGAAAACAATACTGACCGTTCCAACATCGGAACATGGTCAAAATCGCATTTTAAATATTAAATAATTTTTTCTGAAGTCATATGTTGGCACTTGATTATTCTTTAAAAAGTTCTATCTAAAAGTTATCAGTTGAAGAATACTTATGATTTTTTTCAGATTTTCCCGATCATTAGAAAGCGAGAAAAAAAATAAAACGTGTAAAAATCGATGTTTTTAGGGCCCTGGGTCCCAATTTTTTTTTTACCCGGTTATTAACCCTTCATTTTGTGCTCCAACAAATACCTTTTCACCAGAAAAATGAAAAAAAAAAAAAAAAAATTGAGAACATTCACCATTTCTTTACTAGACTAATTTGCTGCCAGAACAGTATTTGTCATAAAATTAAATCAGAGTTGTATCGTTTTTTTTTTCATCTTACACTCGCGAAAAAGGACCCTGTAATTTTAGATCAAGTTTTCTTGCTACTGTCCAACCTTTTCTCGATTATTGTCGTGTCGTCAGTATATCCCAAATTTATCTTATCAGTGGTATTGCACAATTTTTGTATTCTGTGGTTTATACACAATAGTCTAGCGGTCTAATGGTATGCTGTATTGACGTTCGCACATACATATATTCAAGTCATTTCTACGGATGTAATCTCAATATTGTTATTTTCTGTTGACGCTTTTTATAGTTTTTCCTGGTTTTACAAAAATTATACTGGCCTATTATCCGTACGGTCGTTCTGCTGTTAATCGTTCAATTTTCGGCCTGGTTTGGCTTTTACTACTTCGGTGAATAGTAGTCTCTCTTGTAAGCAATGTATGTCGCAATTATTCGTTCTGCCGAATTCTGAAATTATTTCCTCTTGGTTAATCTACCGATATTCAACGTTGGTTAATCTACCGATATTCAATGAAATCGTTGTGACGGCTGCTTAAGAGCCTTTTCTGATTAAACTAACCGGGTTTCGTAGGATTGACCGGTGCATATTCGTAACAAAATTCTTTTGGAACCTTTTGAACGTTCCCGTTTAATCACCGTTTCCAGGGGTACCACTTGGAAATTCCTACCATGCTGCCCAATAGTCTGTATTGTTTCTTTGATTGTGTGTCATTCTTAAAATTGCCGGTGGAGACGATTTAAAATTACACTCGGAAGAGTTCACTCCGAGAGTGTGTTCTCCGTATGTTTCGTTTGTTCTTCGAACTTTAAGTAACGCAGCCGGAATTGTGAGGTAACGGGGTTCGGTTGAAAAAAGATCATACGGCGTGAATTCAATTGAAAATATATGTTTAACGATAGTTAACCTAAGAAAAACAGTTTTATTACGAACAGTTTGACTTTTTCCATATCACATACGTCTCCTTAGTTTCGTGTGTTTTTTCACCTGACGCAGTGCCTCTGGATGGCTAAAGTATGCCCCGTGTAATGATTGTTTTATAAAACTGCCTGCCGCTGTTCAGCGTAGAAATTGGAAATATTCGATTTTGTTAAAAGTTTGGTCGCTCTAAGAAGGTGAACATGTAGCGAAAATAAAGGAATACGATTGCAACGGACGGTCGACGTAACATAAACTGCTAATGCGCTGTCGCTACATTGCTGTGTTCCGAATGATCCACTGTCGAATGAAAAATTAAGTGATACTGCGGACTGGAAAAATCTTAGGCCAAAAAAACCAATGACGAGAGAAGGATTCGAAGAGATCCGGCTATTTTTCTATAAGACCCAACTGGCGAGCGTTATTATCCTCCCGATCAGTCACCTAGCAAAGTGTGTTCTCCTTCATGTCAGCACTATCTATTGAAACATTCCTGTTGTGCTACATGCATATCGGTAGACTCTATTCGTGGCACTATTCCACATGCAGTAGTACGCGAATGTGTGTGTGGGAAACTCTACCTACGAAAATCGCTTGGAAGCATATAGTGTATGTGTGGTGTAAGTGTGTGTTAATGTGTCGATGCATCGATGTTCTTCACAAGTGTACGATAGTGTATGCACGTTGCCACTGCCCGGTTATTTCGCTTCTAATAATTTTTACATTTGTAGCGGCTATTGCTCGAAGTTACGACATCCCGATTAGCCGATTAGTGTTCTAGCAATTAAAAATAAAATTATTTCCAGTAACCATGTTAATTAAATTATCCGACGGTTCGAAAATCCTACCCTGGCCATCATCGGAAAAACAATTAACTCTGATGATGATAAGCTATCCGAAATGTCAATAAAGTTAATTAACGTAACACGGTTTTACCAAAAATAGTTATATTTCTAACTAACTAACGCGTGGAAGTCTAAAGTTTTTAATCACACTCGTCACGTTTGGCTAACAACCGTTGATATACATATTTATATTAATTAGTGACAACGGTTATTCTTTGCCGCGGGAGTAATAAAAAAAAAAAAACCGTTATGAAATGTGTAACATTTTTCTCTTACGTTGTAAAAACACTATATAGTATTTTAATTTTTGATAATAATAATAAATTGCTGGCTGTTACCAGTTAAAGCAAAATATTTTGATATAGTAAATTCGTTTAGTCATAATAAGCGTTGTTGAAGAACTAATATCTGGAGGTTCAAAAGACTTGTTTTTCGGTGAGGTCTGAGGGACAAAGCTTATATATATATATATATATATATATATATATATGTATTTTATATAAATTTGAATTATGTATATATGTGTGTTTGGTATTTATTTTGAAGCCCGAGACATTCGGCGCGTAAAAAATTTCACAAAACACACGACAACAGCACCACAGTTTGGCGTCTGAAACTCGTCCGTCATCAATGAAGGTTTGCGTTAGGGCGCAATTCGTTGTAGTTAAAAAATAAATCCAATCGGAACGAAATTGTGTTTGTTTAAATCTTTTAAGAGCGTCTTTTACATACAAAACGACTATTTTAATGAAATTATTATCGTATTAGTATGTAGGCGAAGAAAACTCGGTCCGTTATGCAACATCTCCATTGTGGATTTTTATGAGTACTTAGGATTACACTTAGGTTTATGAGAGCGACTTGCCGACAGTCTTTACGAATTATATGTAAGTCGATAATATAGGCCTAAGATCAAACTGTAACCCGTTTACCGGTTTCTTTTGCGACTAGGTTAATTTTAAGCGGCAGCAAAAAAGCGGTATTTAGTTGAAGGTATTTTCTTCCTCTAAACTGATGGTTTTTAGAACTATAATTCAGCTAAGAATCTATCTGAAATAAATCGGTCGGAATTCCAAAATCTGAATTTTACAAAGACCTTAAACGATTTTCTCGTCTAGGAAATCGTCGTATAAGCATAGATCCTACTACTACTACTACTACTACTATTCGACTGCTGGAAAATACGATGATAAAAAAAAATTAAAACTGATCAGAGATACTCGACAAAAATCGAGTAAATCGTATAGAAGACGCAAAGATTTGTGGAGGTAGTGAATTATTTCTTTTTATTCAATCGCAGCGAACAAAATTGGAACACGTATTACGCGCGAAACAAAGGTTCGGCTGTAATATTTGATCATGCTAAATATTGGAACTACGGGTAAGGGGGATTCCGATTCCATCGTATAGTTTTGTCTAAAATTATTATATTTTTCTTTAGAAAAATGTCACAAATTAGCGAACCGTCTGTTTAGATTTTTCCAGATTCTGGAATTGCCCAAAAATTGTATTTAGTGTCCTTGAGCCATAATAATAGTTATGGCAACAAAATGATCTTCCTTTTTCTTTTTTCTTCTTCTTCTTTTTACGTTATATTTCGACGACAAAAACCGTTAGTTGGCAGTTTCCACACCAAAAAAAAAAAAAAAATCAACTGGAAAAGCGATTTGCTTTATGACTTTTTTCGTGGAAATTTCGATTTCGTGTAATTATGAAAGCCATAGACGAGGTTGCGTTCGTTAGTCGAAGATTAAATCGAATTTGAACATTTCTCTCGTGTCTGTACATCAACCTTGAATTCACATCGCGCACCGAAAGGCGTCCGAACATGTTTTACAAGCGATGGAACAATTCTTTTCCGCTAACAGAAAAACTCTTAATGTCCGCGATGATACGGTCTTATTCTGCATAATATTGAAAATCATCATTTTGGTTTTCTCTTGAAAAGTTCTAAAATGTAGCAAAAATTTAATTAAAAAAAAAAAAAAAAAAACTAATATAACCATGAAATTACACTCGATGAGTTTTCATAAAAAGTTCCATACATATATAGCATTTGTGTTAGGAGTTGTTTCGATTTTTATTTTTGTTGGAAATATTTGTTATGCCTTTTTTTTTTATGCTTTTTTTTTTTTTGATTTACCTAAATGTTAATCGTAAACGGAATTAGAAATGCACCACCAGGGGCGGTCTTAGAGGAGAGAAAGAAATAAGAGTTTAACGGGGAATTAACTGGAAAGCAAGTATTCACCTCGAATGCTGTAAAATCGGTAGAGAAATTTCGTCCGCACAGCTTAACGATTATTTTTCTATATGGGAAGCGTGCGCTACACTAAGTATTGTACCCTCGACATAT
Organism: Icerya purchasi; assembly: GCA_039619475.1. Classification (NCBI taxonomy): domain Eukaryota; kingdom Metazoa; phylum Arthropoda; class Insecta; order Hemiptera; family Monophlebidae; genus Icerya; species Icerya purchasi. The sequence continues at coordinate 333,849,785 of CM077115.1, read as the reverse complement.
GTTTACATATCCTGGATAAATTACTCCCTTAGCGTCGTTCAAAACTATTTTGAATAACAAGAACACCTTTTAACATTACTGATGATTAATTACACTTTGAAACAGCTCGGTCATGTCAGCTTTTAGGTTTTATGTGCAAAATCGCATCGGAATCCCTGGTAATGAGCGGGAGGTCGTCTTCCAAGTCTGCGCTGCCTTTCTAATGTTTTTGCGAGCTTAATTCGTCGAGTGTGTGATCACGGTTGCGTGAAGGTTAAATGGATCGGTCAGTGACATAAAAATCCGTTTTATAAAATTAACAAATGGCCCACAGTTTTAAATCACCCGCGGGTCGTGTTAATCGATTACATGTTTAAGGGAATCTCTAACCCTACATCCGTTAAGCTATGGGGTTACTCCTATTTCTGAGCACACAGCATCCATCGGATAACGACTCCGGTCTAATATGATCTTTACGTAGTTTTCTTAAGGCGAACGACAACCTATCAGGAAAAATTTGAAATAATTTTCTCACTCTTTGCATTATAATAGCCGCCCCCATAACAGTGTTAAAGGAAAAAAAGGAAGAAAGTCAAAAGCGACAAACAAGAATAAAGGAGATATTAGGAGGAAACTGTCGGACATTTCTTATCTCAAAAAGACCTAAAATATCGAGCATATTTTTAATTACTCTCGGATATTTCGAAGCGTCCGTAGATGTATAAAAGAAATCATTTTTCTTACGCAAAATACATATCTCTCGCTGAAAAATTACCACAATTGGACGGCATTTTAGTAAATTAGCAATTTTGCCGCGTGAAACTTTTCATTTAACCCAGATAAATTTTAGAGCTTTTACACAGTGATGTTTTGTCGAATCTTCCATAAAAGATTTCTTTCAACGTCGAGATAGAATATATGCCGTTGTCTTTCGCATTGCTCAGACGATATTTAAATTTTTCTAAACGTAATTACGAGTCTGAAAATGGGATCCTTATTTTGCACAGCTAAAAATTTTAGCCAACCTCCTGCTGGAACTCGCGCCACTTCGGCTATTTTTGAGCTTTGCGAGATTCGACAGATAAACCATGTTGCTAACATGATAGCGGGGCAAATAATGCGCGCGGGTGGATGTAGCGTTGGAACGTTTAGTATTGACGCGACATTCAAATTATCGACGTTGGACTTGCTTGGCATTACTACTTCGTCGTATTCCGCTACGCGTGGGGGTAAAAGTTGAATGGTTGAATACGTGTGCGTGCACAGGTCGGTCAGCTGAAATGTCTGCGCTATTTAATGATGTAGCCTCGCTGCAATTATCAGCGTCGATGCTGAGTGCGATAATATAAAGAAAATAAACGACCTTCTATTTTCTTCATATTACTCATCGAAAGAAAACCATTTTCCCGCTTGTTACATCGCGGTACATATAAATAATTAGGGGCGGTTTTCGGAGGAAGAAATTGTGCTTTTTTTGTAAGTATCTTTACAAAAAAAAAAGGATAAAGAAAAAAGTTGCGCTTTAAACGAGGAAAAAAAAAACGCAACTTTTTTCGCGTCAATATAAAAATTTTTCCTTATTACCGAATTCGAACTGGAATTTTTATTAATGATTTCGGTGAACTCCGTAATTAGCTATATGCGGATTTTATATAGCGGTGGGGATGGAATTTTTTCAAAAAGGACACGAAAAAATTCTTAAAATTATCAATGGCGCGTAAAATTTTAATTTTTCGTAAGAATAGAAAAAAACAATAAATTATTTTTTTTTGGCATTATTCGCCGATCAAATTCTGTTTTGTTTTGTTTTTTTTCAATAATATTTTTTGTACGATACGCTAATGAGCAGCCAAATTTCCATTTAATCAAAATGTCTTCGAACTGTGTAACGTCTCTCGCTACCTATTCGAAAAAGTCGAACGGTAACGCCGAATAAGCTTCGTCAGGAGAAATCCTTCTTTCGTTTTCATCACGATCACCTTGTTGCGGTACGTACAAAGTTATCTACAGATAGAACAGCGTGTGCCTCGTTATCGCTCATCATTAGTTCGAGTCCATTTACGCGAATTTTTCAACTTTGTCGAGCGTGTCAGCTCCTTTTACACCTGGGAGGATATTTTTTTTTCCAATTTTGCATTACCATTCTTCGTTGGTTCGTTTTCATAGCTTCACCGTAAAAATGGCATCCCTCGACTGCCTGAAAAATGAAATTCTTCGTCGTTATTTTTTTTCAATCAGTTCGTCAAATTCGTCATTAGTCTCGGAGTTTAATGAAATTTCCAGAAGATGGCTTTTTTTGCTAATTCCCCCTTTGAAGGGCACATTCCTTGGTCCGTTCAATGTGGTGGTAAAAGTAATTGAAATATCTGACGACGCATTATCGAATCAATAAAATAGCCGCTGTCTTTCAAAAAATTTCTTCAACCGAAATACGAATTCTGCGAAAAACCAACTCGATAAATCCGATATCGGATAGAGGTGTATATTTTTGTTAAAATTTTTGCACATTACGGAGAAATTTGTGTTCGCATTTAATGGCATGGAACGTGAATGACTGAGGAGATGCCATCTCGTCTCCCAATAAGGCGTTTACTTCTGCATATAATGCGACATTGTAGTTCATTATTAAAGATATGTTCAGCATTTGATTTCATCAATGGCCAGAGCAGTGCTTAAATAATAGTCCCGATGATGATATTCACTCAGTCGTAACTGCACCGGTAAGCGCAGTTCCTCTCACCGTTAATAATATTCGCCAGTATGTAAGAGGTATTATATTCTCAGTGTTGGCCGGTGAACGTTTTTTTAGAATTATTAAACGGGGAATACCGTTTGAATTATGCTCGAATTCTTCCGCGTTATAGCGAATTAGGGCGGGAAAAAAGCTGAATTTTCTCTTATCAAAAAAAAAAAAAAAAAAAAAAAAAGAAATAGAAAAAAATAAAAAAGATGGCGCCATAACATATCGTGTTAAAAGTATCGAGACGAGCTGTCGAAGAGAAGCCGAATATTATGACGTTTAAATTTCGGACTCGAGAGAACTCGAATACTTCTGCGTAATTATTGGATGTTCGAAAAAAGTAAGACTGAATAATGTGACATTGTAAAGTATAAAGAAAAAAGAAATCTCACTTTATTTTTTCACACGAATAATAATAAAAATGTTTGCAATTTTCCGTTTGTTGTATCGGTATTTGGTCTATTCGTACCGAAATATGTGCGGGTTGGGGGTTGGTAAGTAATAGTTGACGGGTTTTTCAAAATTGCTCGTTAAGTTTTTAGGTCAAACATTAAGAAGAATATCGTTATAATTATCTGTTCACATGACATTATTGTTATTAGACGTTTCTGTTTTTTACAGAAAAGTTTGTCACAACGTGGTTTGCGAAACTTATTTTCTTCTATAACCGGTTTCGCTTATTTCTAAAAAATTTCGACATCCGAATCGGTTAAAAAAGGAGAAGCCCTAATAATCTTGTCGAGTTTTCGCGATTCTTGTTGTACCCGACCATCCCGGTCGTTGTTCGGTTAGTTCTTTTCGTTTCCGCCTCACCGACAGCTACCCGCTTTTCATTACAAACCTCTACCTCGTTCGTTGGCCGCAGCAGTGTATATTTGAATGTTTCCGGCGCGAACCGGCTATTCTATTCTAGTTCTAAAAAATTAGTGCGTCGTCGTCGTTGAAACTCGCAATTGGTCAACGGTCGGAAACAAAAAAAAAAAAAAAAAAAAAAAAAAAACGGGTCGCTACCGGTTTATAAATTTCACACCTCTCCGGTATAATTGTTGCCATTACACAATGTCGAAAGGGCTTACTGCCGGCTGAAAAAAATAAAGTAATTTTTCCCTTACTCCTTGAAGGAAAAAATTTAAAAATGAAAACTTTCCACCTTGAATGCCGAACGAATAAACGCACTTACAAATTTACACTAATGGAAGGCTCGCCTCCAATTCAACTTTTTATCGAAGCAATAAATTAACCGTTAAACGCTAAAAAAATATTTTCATAATCCGACCGCTCTAAAAAAAAAACTAATACTTTTTTTATTTAATCTAGCTGAATGAACCAAAAACAAAAAAAAACAACAATACTAGTTAGCACGAAAACTAACGAAAAACATATATGGCACGTGATAGTAGGCGAAATAGCCCTTTGCAAAATTTTCCCAATACTCATACGAGACACGCGCATATTCATGTCAAGAGGAAAAAATATATATATAAAAAAAAAGGACAGAAATAGATTTATTTTTTGTTTCCCAGAATTTCGATTCGGTAGGAAGAAAAACCGTTTCATTTCCAGATTCCGCTCGATTTTTTGCGATAATAAGGTTTCTATCTTTTTACAATTAAATCAAACGATAAATAGAGAGACTTTTATCGTTTAGTTAAATCTTTGTCTAAATTTATTATCCGTAACAGCATACTGGCATGAGTTTTTGTCGATTTCCACCTAATGAGGCCGCCGTGATAAATGACAATGTGTTTTTTTCGCGTGGCTATAGCGACAGCAAAATGCGCGTAAGAATAGAGTACTTCATGTTCTGCAGCGGTGGCACGTGAGCACATCGAACGTCCTATATGAAAATCTAACGGGAACTAATTAAAATCCTCTCGTACTTGAAAAAAGCCTTTTTTGCTCCTCAGTCTGTCCGCGTAACTATGAAGTAGCGCATCCTCTAAACTTTAGTCGCCACCATACGGACACGTGGCTCTTATAGCTTTGCTGTAGCTTCCGCAATCGATTGCGATTTTCGATTTCCTCTCTGCGCCCGGCGCAAGTTAGGAAATTCCAGAGCGCATTAAAGTTTGTTGGTTCATCTATTGCTATTACAGCCGTTTTCCGTTAATTTTTTCATTTACTTTTTTTTTTTTTTTTTTTTTTTGTAGTTTTTATTATGCCAAGAAGAACGTTATTTCTTTGATGAAGTTTTTTTTTCCTTTGGGGGGGGACACTTCGATTAAAACGATCTCCGCCGAGAAACAGTAGGAAAGAATCAGTTAAATGCCGATATCTGGTTGATTAATTAAAAAAAAAAAAAAAAAGGAAGAGAAACTAAGAACCATGGACGACCGGATAGAATGTATGAAGCTCAAAAAGGACTAGGAAGCCCAGAAGAGGTAACAAATTAGAATGCAGAATGGCACATGTTCGGTAAGATACGTTCGTGAATAGGATGAAAATCGACAGCTTGCGGAGCGTGTTAAATGGAAAGCACGAAGAAGGTAGCCGAGTATGATTAAAGCGTAGAGGAAAATAATAGAGGCTACGAAGGGGGATTAAAGTCAATGAACGACCAAAGATGATTATATCATTTGCTGGAAATAAGGGGTTTCGTCTGCGTTTTTCCTTTTCCAATATTCATTGCATCCTTGTGTTCGTCGCCACCTTTCTGGAGTTATGCCAAATAGACTTTCAAGAAGCATATAGGCTTTCATGCAGTAGCAGACCTCATTTGTCACACACAAGCTTTAACCGCTACCGGATTGCGTATTGCGTGAACTTTCGCGAAGAAATGATGACTGTTGCGCATTCGTTGTTAGCTTCGGTGGCGGCAAAGTCTGGACTTGCGAAGCACACGGGGGAAAGTGCGGATTACGTGATTCGTTGACTTATAGCTGTGTTTGAAAAATTGTCGAAGGTGTGTTCAATTCATGTGACCGGATCGCGGGTTCATTAAAGTATCAGATTTCGATTATTTCAATTGTGTCGTTCGGCTGCCGGTGATAGTATTATTGCTCGTTACAATTGAATTAACGTGAACAAATTACGCGAAATGATGATAGATGTGTGACACGCATCGTCTTCTGTGATCGAAGGGAAAGGCAGCAGTCATTAGACGTTGTTGATCACGCGTAAAATGTTCTCCGTTTCCGATCGCTAACATCGAAATGTCAGCTTCGCGGAGATATGCTCAGCTGAAAGAAGGAGCAATATCTGTGTATCGCGCTGAAAATGTATTTTACACAACGGACGTAAGTGAAGTGAGCCGAGTTGCTATCCTTTTCACGAGGAGGTACATGGCGAATAGTGGAAGTAAGCTCTTCATAATGAAGTCTAATCGGAAGAGAATACTCTGGGGATTTCTCTGGTTTATATTTCGACTTCGGTATGTACCGGAACTCCCGAAAACCCCCCCGGGGATTTCATAAGTGAAAGAATTGTGTGTTCTAGCGCCTAGTGTACACGTGTTTGATTTTAGTGCCAAAAATTATTGCCCCTCCCTTGGCGCGTTAGATCCAGATCAGCAAACAGAAATAATAGTAAAAATTCGGCAATTTTCATAGCTGGAATGAAGCAATTCTCGCGATCTAGGAGGCCATCTATGCCAAAAGCGTATAAGCGTGGGGCGAATCGGTATTTTTACAGTAAGTACTGTAATAGGTAAACAAAAAGGGGTGGGGGGGGGGTGTTACATTTCTTACGAAATATGTAAAATGCGACATATTTAAGAGTGGTCGGCCGTATTTGGTTTTCTACATTTGCCGTTTAACACTTCCTAATCGGGTATATTATAGGTTTCGGTCATGACGCGACTAATTATTAAACAGGCTCGCGTTCGTTTCGCGTACACATCCGAGCAGATAACATTGTTGCGATAATAATACGGCAATCTGGTCGTCTGCGATTCGCTGACCGTCGCGGTCATTTATATTATTACACGTCTTCGTCTTTGTCCGCGACCAACGCGTTTTGCAGCTGTTTTGGTGCTAAAATTAATTTCGCCACTTTTGCTCAAGATCTATCGCATTTCATTAGCATAAATTTCGCATAAAAACCGCTCTGGCCTCTTCTATTCGGGTCACATTCGAAATGCTCGCTGTGCCAACGGGAGTATGACACACTTTGACGACTTGACCGAATTTTCATGCTACTTATATATTTCCTAATTAAGAAGAAGATGGTAATCTTTAAATATATATATGCGAAAATCTTATATTCGGCCGGCCAGTGAAAGGTTTTTTTTTTGTCATTAATTGCTAGCTTAACGTAGGAAAAAGACAAAAAACCAAGTCATAAATCAAAGCTTATTACCTGATAATTAACCTGCTCTCCTACGATTATGGCAATTTTTATTTATTTTTTTTTTTTTCAGTTTGGTAAACATTGTGTGTCGTTACGATTGCACCGCGAACAATGTTTTGCGTGAAAGCGACTACACCGTTTCCTTACTGCAAATGATAAATGGAATAGTGTGCAAAACGTTAATTAATAAGAGACATATACGCTCTCTAATTTTTCATACGTCCGCCGTACAACGGTGCCCTGTTGATACGTTAGTTCTTTTTTCTTTTCTTTTTCTTTTTCTTTTTTTTTTTTTTTTTTTTTTTTGGAGTGTAAAAAACCGCAAAGTTCAAAACAAAAAACCAGACCCATCGTTTAGTTGTTTTGGGGATTCAAATATTGTTTTTAGTTCATGTCGCATCACCATCTTAGCGAATTGTCCAAAAACTATTCGCGCACTTTCTAGTAGTGGGGGACAGACAGGTAAGGTCATTTTGGGCTAATTTTGTAGCCGAACCATTTTCCCCGATCTTCAATGATCTAAAGGAGTTCCGGAGTGTTTCGTGTTGACCGCCCGTCTCGTAGTGTTCCGTTTGTGGCTGGTATGCTTTAGCTGTTTCCGTAAAGAGGTGTGTCGTGGCGCTTATCGAATTTTTAGCAAAGCACACACTCAGCAGCACCAAGTAGAAAATGGCGCATCTTCGGTGCCAAGACGATCGGTACGATTGTAATCGGATGAGATTACGCATTTGCATTTCGAACGAGCAAGTATAAAAACTTCGTTATTTCTCCCGGAAATAATTTTGTCGGCCGGGGATATATTTTCGTTTGTTCCTCTTCTTTTTGTTAACTAATACTTTTTTTTGATTGGTCAAAATATTCAGCTCTCTTAGGATGTACATTTCGGGTATCGATTTGTCGATAAGCAGAATTCTCAGCGACTTTAAGACAAAAAAAAGTAAATAAATCTCGTAATTAAAAAAGAAAAAAATAGAAATAAACAGAAAGCGCCTAATTAGCGACAAAACGAATGTTAAGGATGTTTGGTTTTTGTTTTGTTTTTTTTTGTGCCGTTGAAGAAAAATTAAAAATTGTTCCTTTAAAACTGCTGTTAAACTATTTCGGAATTACCAACATCGACTGACGTTTCGCGAGATCAGCAACCGGATTATTCGATAAAATTAAGTCTGCGAGCGATGACGACAATCTGGAAACTGTTCCGATGACGACCTCTGCGGTCGGAATAGGTTTCTCAACGTCCAGCAGTTGTAAAATGTTTCCGGTCGTTTTGGTATGCTCGGACCGTAAGTCGTACAATCTAGCAGAAGTTGGCGGCGGTGGCGGCTGTAATTTATCTACGTCCGAGGAGCCGTATTACGTGACGGGGTAATTATTTCGTTAATGGGCTAATTGGCTAGAAGCGTCGTCGTCTATGTCCGAGCGGAGTTCTGCGATAATTCTCGAGCGCACTTTTCGCCACATACACTGACAATTAAGATGGCCAGGAAAATGGTTGGCGAATTCTGCCAAATACTCCATGCAAATGTTTCACTTCGGCGTCAGCCATTTATATCGTCGTTGTCGTTGGCTACGGCACACGCGCTAGTCCGCGAATTAATATCTCAGCGCGCATTGCGATAATGCTCTGCTACACATATCCCTAATCATCCTACGTACTGGCTGCTAATGGCATCGTCTACGCTCGAAACAACATTAATATTAATATTTTTCTCCCTCCCTCTCCGATCGCGATATGTGCGCGCGTATGTGTAGGTCTGTGATCGGTGTGTAGAGATTTCGCGGGTTGAACGTACGATAATTCAATTACGCATCTAACGGTTGGATGGTTCGATGTTAAAAAAACGGTGGCGTCCGGCATTGTAATCGTCTCGAAACCGTTAACAGTTCTCTGTTCTAACGGGATTTTGATTTATTTTTTATGTTTTTTTTTCTCCATTTGTGCCTCTGTGTGTGTGTGTGTGTGTGTGTGTGCATGATAGGTATACATATGTATTGCCTGCGACAGATAGTCAACAAGAAGAGCATACATATATATATATATATATGTTGTTTTTTTTTTGTTTTTTTTTTGATTTCATGAATTTGCCAAAATATTTTACATTACATGTTACAGATGAGTTTACTATGAGAGCGTCTCGCCCGGAATCACCTTCCTTACAAACTAATACGCATTATTTTTCACTATAATTATATTACAAGTGCCGGTTCTTTTCAGGCGTGATATTCACCTCAGGGGTGGGGCCACTTATGCATAAGATCTCAGTCTCAGCGGCATATAATTAGTCCTCCTCTTCTCGATAGAAACTTACCGAGTTTGCTTTTCACTTTAAGTAAACATACATTTTTTGAGGTTATCATTTTTTTTTCTTTTTGTTACCCTTTATAAATGTAAACGTATTTTTACTTCTCCGGTTTTTTGTTTTTTTTTTTTTTTTTTTTTTTTTTTTTTTGATTTTGATTTTATTTTGAATTTCATAAACACTGAAAAATTTTTGTAATCTTCGGTTATTGTAAAGTCTGAATGCCGGACCTGAGCGCAAATTCGCCGACGGCCCACTGATGGCTGTTAGTTTATTTTAGGCGAGTAGTAGAAGCTTTCCGAAAATTACTGACTGGCACGGCTGAGAGAAGATAAGATGTCAGTGAAAAAGTGAAACAGACACTACTAATGATTTGCATAGCGACGTGTACGTCATCGAATACTTGAGGAGCAGACGTGAAAGGTCAATTAATTGTCGCCGTGACGGGGGATCACGAATGATAATTTTAATTATTAATTATCGCTTCTGTTGACGACGATCGCGCTTCCTCCGGTCGACTTCTGTCGCTGCGCTCGGCGGCTTTATTATATTTATCGGCAAGTCGCGAGCAGGTCCCATTTAAACACGTGTCGTCTCTTCTAAACTGCTGCATTCGGCCATTGGTCTGCTCGTCTGTCTGTCCACTTAGTTTTGAGTCTGCACTCTCCATCTCTTATTGATCCATCGCACGCCGACTATCTTGTTTTTTATTAATTATTTATTGCAAGTGCACGGCCAATTATTATCATTATTGTCGCTGTTGTTATTCGTGCATATTAATGTTGTAGGGCATTCCGTTCCGAGTGATGATGATTATATTGTAATTTTCAAGGTCAACTGCATTTGTTGCATCGGTGTGTTACACAGGTACACACAGCTGTTATAAATCGCGTAATATACGTTCATTCCGATAATTATTACGCCGTAACCTTTCTTTGTTTGACGACATGTTACGGTGCAACACGTTCGTGCTAATTGTGTTCAGTAATTTCAAATGCAGTTATTTTAAAGTATGCACATCTAGTAGTTGCGCTATATATTATTAACCCGGAACATTGTATTGGTCGCTCTCTAGCCATACCGTGAAATCGACAACTCTTTCTTATTGTGTTATTTCCTGGGTTTACCGGGAGAAAAAAAAAAAAAAGTGAATCTTTAAAAATCAGCAATAATGTGGAATAGGGCGGAAGGATGGCCATAATCCGTTTGCTCTGTTTTTACAGGTCAAAGCTGAGAATAAAGGTGTAAAGGTGATTGTAAGACTAATGAACTAATTAAAAACACCTTAATATACAACCCTGGGTCGACATTTGAATGGTTTTACATTGGGTCATTCGGTTACCTGGGTTTTGCGTTGCTGTGTTGACATGTGATTATAACCAAGTTGATTTCTGAAGTTGCAATGTTCCGTATATTTTTTATCTATACAATTAATTTTTTTTTTTTTTTTTTTTTTTTTGAAGCTCCGTATGTAGCAAGAAAAAACTGAATTCCGTTTGTGATGATGTCTTTTGGGGAAGAGTCAATCTTTTCAAAATCGTTTGTGCAATCAATGAAATCCTGTTTTTCAAACAACCGATGATGTCTTTTTCTTTTTAACTTTTCATTGCCAGGCTTTTGCAGATTACTTTTTTAGGGTAGTGTTAAATCATTTCTGCCAAGACGGCTAAGGCGACAGCTTTCGAATGCGAAAAGTTGTCGCTTTGAAATTTTGCATATGGAAGCAGTTATTTTCGGCGAGTTTTTAATTTTTTTTTGTGACAAAACATATCGAAGTTATCACCTTACAAATGATATATATATACATACATACATATATACATATATATATATATATATATACATACATACATACATATATATATATATATATATATATATATATATGCAATTGCTTTTCCGGACTTTCGTAGCAACCCGAGACAGCGGTTAATTTTTGATTCTTTTGTCTGAAATTGTCGATCATGTAAAAAAAGTTTTTTAAGATGAGGCATACTGTGATCTTTCACTGCTCAATTCTTGTCACCAGTAATCAATTTTCACATCAATCACACTGTATAGCTCTTTACCAGCGATACAATTTTCAGTGATTCATTGCAATTGTTAATATAAAATGAGTGTACTCCTCTGGGGCGCCGCGACACTGCTACGTGTCAGAGTGAGGACTAGATTAAAAGTGTCAGTACCATATGTACCTTTGTGTCGGCGGTTGTGAAGGTAAGGTGCGAAATGTACTGAGCCCTGAGTCGCTGTTAAATAACTGAGTACCAGAGAAATCTGGAAAAATAAAGGCGGATAATCCAAATGTAGAAAGGAACTGACCCCAATATTCTCATGAGATCCATTACGCTTAGTACATTATGAAAAGCTTAAGTACATAATCCATAATACCTTATAAAGGGTATGGGAGACTTACTTTACTTATTTACGTGGCAAATTGATCGCGAAATTTTTTTGGATTTTTTATCCCGGAAAAATACGGATAACACTGCACATTAAATCTTTAAACGTAAACGTGATTGACGAAATAGTGGCCTCAACCGGAGGGAATTTATCGTTTGGCAACGTTATAATAATACGACGGTAAAAGTATAGCGGTTCCTGCGTTGTAAATGGGTCCCACAATTAATTCTTTTCCGTATCTGTGTCATCCCGTTTGAATTCTATTTGGGAGGGGGTAGGGGGGGGGCTTCTTTATTTTCTGTTACGAGCTGCCTCGCGACTGCTGCATTATTAAATCTTTTCAGTGAGTTGCTGCGGTAGGGGTTGGCTAATCATAAAATATCTCTTTACCGAAATCGTCAACGGTGTAACTAATAAAAAGTGTATTTCAAGCATATTTTACAAGATATGCGAGAATAATGGCAAAACTCTATTTATTACGTTCAGACTTCTTCGAAGTTTCATGTAATGTCCGACACGCTTAGTGAAATCTTTCTTAGATCTATGTTTGACCCCCCTTTTTAAGTTAGAGTGGAAGCACAAAAATAAAATGTAGATCCGAAAAAAAAGCGAACTGACTTCCCCCCAATATTCCCGTATCAGATCTATAAGAGCGCGTGAAAAATTTAATTTCGCGATAGTCCTCTCAAAGGCTCGTGCGATATATTCCTCCTCTAACTAAAAACCATACCTTTTTTTTTTTATTTCGTCCTTGACTTCTTCCTTTCGCTAAATTATTTCGATACCGTCCGGTGTTTCCGATATATTCTGCGCTGACGGAAGCGTTTCATTGTTCTCGATACCGTCATCTTTTATGAATTCCGTAATGAGATAAGAACAACAAAGGAACGCAACAAATGCGCATTCGAACTTCGTAAACCGTTACTGTTCGACAAACGATCATAATGCCTGACCGAAAGAATTGCGAATTGCAATTGAAATTCCTTTTTTGTTGAATCTATCTTTAATCTTTATTAAACGAATGAAATTAAATTATCGAAAAGGGATCTTGAATTCCTTTAACATTCTCTGCCGGCAAATCGCAGAGCTATCTTAACCGTGGAACAGAGTTGGTAATAAAATCGGGGCAATGATTTTATTATTGCCCGGTAATTTTATCTGCAAAGTGACTTCTTCAGTAACGCGTGCGTTTGTGTTTGTTGTTTTCCGTATGGCGGGGGATCATTTCGTTTAACTGTCTTTAGGATGTGCACGACACTCCCAACCGTTATTGGTTCAGATTTTCCTCCGAGCGCAGTTCTTCAGAAGCTCCACCAACATATACGCATTCGCGAGAGGACTAAACTAGCAACTTTTACGTTACGATCGTGTTGTTCTCTTGCGAAATTATTGTTTTACGTAAGAAGAAACACTGGCTTTATGTCGCCATTCCGATTTCTTTGCAGTTAAAATGAGAAATTGAAAATTTTACGACTTATTTGAAAACTTGTATCTTTTTTTTTCTTCTTTTGTGTGTGTGTGTGTGCGCTGATGCGTGCGTCTCTTCTAATATAAATAACGTTACGGAGATGTAACGTATCGTCGGAATTTTGTGCTTGAACAAAAGATACCATTTATTTCCGCTTCATATCATTCAATATATGTATATTGTATGCGGAATTATGACTAGCAGGTTTTCAGCAAATTTGGTCTTTCGAGTAATTCTACAGAGCATGTGCAAAAAAAGTAATTTACTTTCTTCTTTAAAACTAATAGTACACACACACAGAGTTTTGTAAAATATGTACCAATACGATGTTGACAAAAAACTCGGGAGAGTAGATTTTAATCCTTGAAAAAAAAAAAGAAAAATTAAAAGGTTCTGCGAGTAGTCTGTATTGAGACGCATAATGTGTATGTGTTTGCTGCGTATAAAATTTTTATGACACAAATTGCATATATATGTTCAAGGAGTTATCGGTACAAACTTTACATCGGTTACAATGAACTTTCAACCTGCTTCTTCCAACTGTATCGGATCATGAAAAAACGTTACGAAACGAGTTTTGAAACAAGGACGCACGCTACAATCAATTATTAAAATATTCGCTTTACCACTGGGAAAGTCCACATCCGTACGATAGATTTTCTGCTGTTAATCGGGAAAAGAAGTCAATAAAATTATTACTCGCGCAAATTTATTAATAGCTACCGTAAACTCCCCTAGTTCGCTTTTAAATGTACGCATCTTCCGATGCCAACTTTTTGAAGCTGATTGTATCGTCCATTTGGAACTTTCGGTATGTCGCACTGATTGAAAATTCGAATGACGCGAATATATCGCGTTGGTTAAGAATCGGATTGGTCATTTCAAAAACACATTAACTTCACGAAAGAAGCGGAGAAGGGTCCATTATTATGTTAAAGGGAACATAGATGTAAAGGATTTGTATGATATATAACGAAAGTGCAGTCTCTGCGAGATGACGGTGATGATGATGATGATGGTTGTGTTGATGACGATAATCGAGGGCTACCGTCATTAACTACTGGTAGATAAGATATAATAGAACTCACGCCTTAACTACGAAACATAAGGCAGCACTCTTAATTGGTGTTATTTTGAGTCTAGTGTGTGCGTATGTACTTTTTCCAATTGCAGTAATAATACTGTTATCCTCTTCCTCCACCCTATTAGTAAGTACTATTCCGATTTAGTTCTGAGCTGAAAATAACTAAAATAAAAATATAACACGCTGTCCTAGATATATAGGTTCAGTTTTTGAAAATGATAAACAGAAATTTTAAGCATTGAGCGTGTTGTATTTTTGTTTTGTTTTTCAAATTTCCTTTGCCAAGGAGATTGGCATCACGAATTTGCGCGAATTCGAACAATTTTGTTATTACGAATTTCAACCTTCAAGAAAGTTCTTCATTCTGAGAGGAAGAGTGCTGGGCGTTTTACTCGCAGCAGCAAGCTCAGAATCTAGAGATTGTCATCGGACAGTAAGCTCCTCCAACGACTTTTACTTTTTGATAATGTTTCCGAAAATTCATGGTAGACAACATCATATTTTTGTCAGCAACAGTCTCGACAGAAAGGAATTTCGTCGAAAATATTGTTCGAATTTTTTGACGCAGAATTTTGCAGGTCCCAGAGAAACCAGTTCCGAACGATTGTGACCGTAGAGGGCAGAATTATCTTCGTGTTCTCACTTTTGTTTCTCCCTAATCTCTTTTAATGTTTCGACTTCGGTTCGTTTTCCTCGAACGCTGTTACTGCTCCGTTAAAAATTCTTCATCATAGCTATTGATTCCATCAGCGAGTGCTGGTACAACGAATCCGCAGTGTCGTCGTCGCATTCTTCTTCGTACGTAACTTTAAAAACTAAATCCTAGTGAAAAAATCGGAAAGAAGAAATTAGAAATTAAAATTAGCACCGAATTAGGAAGATGGTGTGTGCCTAACGTTACAACGAAAGTGCATGCTACCTTATTCGTCGATAGGTATAAAAATGGATGTAACATTATTTTTAGACAGGTGTTAAAGAACAAAAGAAAGTGCAGCTCGCGTTCTTGGTATTTCATGTGCTAATGATATGATACGCGCAGTATTGAATTGAAAAGCACTTTAGAATAGCTTTGAATTAGCGTGATTGTAATCTTCTCAGTTTCAGTAGAAAGAAATAACGAATTTAACGATGCAAATATTTCCCGAAAGAGAATATAACAAGAGTGTATCGCAAATAAAAATAATTATAATAATAAATAATAAATAATAAATAATAAATAATTATAATAATAAATAATAAATAATAATAATAAATAATAATAATAATAATAATAATAATAATAACAGCCGTAATTAACGATAATAAATTGGGACTGTGACAATGATGCTAATAGGTGTTAGCGATATTAATAATCGTATGTATACTGATAGGAATCAACGCAGAGTATAATAAACGCCCGGTCTTACAAACGTTTCGGCAGCTGAATAGAGAAATGACCTCTTATCAGTCAAAATTGAATGGTTTGGATACTAGCCAATGACCCAAAATGTATTTCGGTACAATGTTTAATATAAAAATATCGTCCGAGCTATTCGAAATAAGTTAATTGTAAACTTCTTTACCTATGCTGCTAAGCGAGCGGCCGTTCCGATTATATTTCCCGAAGCTGTGCATCAGTAAAAGCAACTGAAACTTTTTCAGATATTTAAACGACGTTTAAGCACGAATGAAGACAACTTCATGGAAAAGCCGTTCACTTTACATTTTGACAATTGACATGGCAGTGACATCAACATGAATACGTTTCGCTTACTATTATGTTACAATTAAAACGGTTTCGGCGCCTGAATTTCTCGCATTACGGCAAATTAATTCTACCCGAAATATACATATACATATATATATTTATTTATTTATTATTTATTTATTTATTTATTTATTTATATATAATATTTTTTCGCACGCATGCTTTTGATAACTTTCGCAACTATTGTGGAATGGAGAATGATTGCTTTTTATGTTCAATCATTGTTCGCATTATGACAAAAAATTAGTAGCTCCAATGATAAACCTCAGCCCTACAAAAGTGTTTGTCCAACAAAAACGAGGAAAATTCCAAGTCGAGGCATGACCATTGTTGATCTTAAGACTAACAGGTCACTTGCAATGTTTGTGGTTTTATAAATACCCATCCTTAAATATATACATATATATATATATGTAAAAGTCGGTCTTTCCTGCCTCTAAAGGGTCTCTGCTTCATTACCTCGCCTGAGAACACCTCCGGACTCCCAGCTAGCTCTATCACTTCTGTACTTCTTATAAAACGAGGAAAATTGACAAGGTCAAACAATCAAAATTTTGCCGGTACTTTGTCTTCCTATATATGTATACAACGTGTCACGTTTTCGGACAATCGAGTTAAGAATGACGTTGTCGTTTCCTAGCAATCTACTTTGTCGGTGTTTTGTCTTCTTCCATATACAATATCCGTAACGTTTTGGGGCAAAAAAAGTGATGGGGGTCGGGCTATGAATGACGTTGTCACTAATACATACAAACATAAAACTCGATATCTTTTGGAACTTCCTATGGTGAGAGCACCCTTTGAACTTCCAGGTGATGGTCTTCGGCAATTCTTACAGAAGTCCCCTGTTTAATTGAGCGTGATCTGCAAAATTAAATAAATATTTCACAAGCTTGATAAAAAACAGATCTGGTTACACGGATTTCGACAAAAAATCAGTTTATATTAAGCATTACAAGATTTATCTTCGTTGTAAGAATAATGCAGTACTTAACGATTCTGCATCACTCTTACGCCGGGACTAATAATAAAATGCTAGAACGAAATCTGTTATGTTTTTGTGTCACACATAGACACATTTGTTTCACTGAAATTTACCCACTTATAATTCTCAATTGACTATGTAATTCTTAGGGGAAAAAAAATTATTTACCGTTCACCTGGCAACATCTATTGCAATTTTAGTTACATATTTCATAATGTATTTTCGTATTATCCTCAGGCACGAGAATGAACCCTTTCATTAATATATATATGTATATATATACGAGAGTCCTTCAATAAGTAAACAGACAAATCGCTATAAAATTTTTAAATATTAATATAGTTACAATTTTTTTTTTTTTCACTTTTCGACGTAATCCCCCTCTACACGAATACACTTGTCCAACCGGTTTACGAGGCTTCGTATTTCCTTGGCGAAGAATTCTTTAGGTTGAATGCGGAACCACTTTAGGACATGCTCCTTGACTTCTTCGTTGTTTTCGAAAATGTTTTCGAAAACGTGTCCACGCAAAGAGTTCCTGAGCGGCCCAAACAAATGGAAATCTGACGGGGCTAAGTCAGAGCTATATGGGAGATGTGGGAAGATCTCCCACCCTATTTCCTCCAATATGGCTTGCGTTGACAGGGCGCTATGAGGGATAGCATTGTTCTGCTGAAGAATGACCCCTTTCGTGATGCGTCCTGGCCGTTTCCGCCGTATCGCCCGGTCGAAGTTGGATTTTGAACACTTCTGCATATGACTCTACGTTGACAGTACCTCTATCTTGCAGATAATGACAAAGAACCACGCTTTTCATATCCCAAAACACGGGGTCTAAAGCACTTTGTTTGCTGAGGGACGCGACTTGAATTTTTTGGCTGCAGGCGATTCCGGATGCTTCCACACCATGCATTGTTTCTTCGTTTCACGCTCGTAACGGTGGGTCCCCCATGTCTCATCACCACCGGTGATTATGCGTTCTAAAAAGGCCTCATCTTCAATATCGAACCGATTTTTGAGCTCCTTGCAAATTCTTAGCCGATTTTCTTTGTACACCGCGGATAACATTTTGGGAACCCATCTCGCGCACGTTTTTTTGGAAATTGAGATGGTTGTGAATGATATTGTGGACGGAACCGGCACTCGCACCGCACTGGAGTGATATTTCTTCAATTAGTAACCCGGCTGTCGGCTAAAATCATCTTCTCAATGTTTTTTATGAGGATCGGCGATGCCACTTCAACTGAGCGTCCACTACGCGGTTCTGTCGTTGTACATTTTTTCGGCCATTTTTGAACTAATCCACCCACGATTAAAAACTTGCGCGATTCATACACGAACTACCTTAGTCATTCTCCGATAAATTTCACTGGGTTTATTAAACCCTTCTGACATCAAAAAGCGAATAACACCGCGCTGTTCATAGTGTGTACTTTCTTGGAGTGGTGCCGGACCACTTTCGGAATCACTAACGAACAACCGGCGACGCATAACGGTAACATAACATTCGCTGTACGTAGCCAACACTTCAACTAGCAAAACGAGCTATCGCGGAAGTCGCTACTACCTTTAGTTCCCCCTCTAGAGCGACTTGCCTGTTTACTTATTGAAGATATATATATATATATATATGTGTGTGTATAGTTCTAAACATTAAATCAATTCTAAAATACATATTAGGCTGTAGATGTTATCTAAGAAAATGTTCCCTTATAATGAGCGAAGAGAAGAACTTTTATGAAAGCTAACAATTTAACTTTTTCCGCATTCGAAAGAACCAGAAGACGTGAAATTGCGCGGTCGAAAAAAAAATAATGTTCACGGTTAATAGAGAACATGTTTTATTGTACTATGTTAATTAGGAAACGATAGATAGCCAGAGGCGGAACAAATTCGATCGTTTGATGTCTGCTGCAGTAGTGTTCTTTCGTAATAATCTTTCTTCGGAACAGTTTTTTCTTCGCAATTTATCGGTTCACTGTTTTCATAGTGTGTCGTATTTTAATTTTATCGATTTTAATTGTACATCTTGGAAAAAAATCATTAACCCGTTTAGTTAATTTACAAAATAAATAAAATTAACGTCACATCTTCATTAGTGATGATGTTTAAACGCCAACATTAATGAAACATATAATTCCGAAACATTTATTTATCTTTCGAATTAATACATTTCCGTTTTTCGTGGTTTAGTGCCAATGTAGAATTGCCATTTTGATTAATATTAACTGCAATTTACTAATTGATAAAATTAAATTATTTTAAAAGCCAAAATTAAACGAAAAACCAGATTTTATTTTAGTGTTCCATCTACATTCATATTTGCAATATCATCATCTTATAAATAAAAATACAAATTTTCATTTAAATTTCGCTTTTCATTCTCATAATTATTTATTGCACGCTCTCATATATATATATATATATATATATATATGCGAGGGGGGAGGGGATATTTTTTCTGGTTAAACGAGCTCAGATTTAAGTGCAAACTGTTCCCGGTAGTAATTTGTCACTGTGCTTTGTCAGCTTAAAAAGTAGTATTACGTTATCGGCCGCGGTTTTTCTTTATCTAAAGCAGACGTGAGCTGGCCTGCATTGTCGCTATCAGCCGTGGGGGTCGTTGAAACGTGCCAACACGTTATCAGCGCTACTTCGGAACTATTCATTGTTTTAGAGCGCACATGGATACTCTGACGCCTACAACCATTAAGAAACGTGCCTACATGTAGAGACCATCGCCGAGCAGCGCTGCCCGTGTGTGTTTAGTAAAAACAGCTCTGTAAAGCGGTTAATAACACCACGAGCTGCAATCCACGCTGCCGACGAACTCGTGACCACTCGAGCTTGTACCTGTTCCACGTTCACATTACCTGTGAGAACTTTGAGCGCTCGCCTATTTCGCCCTTGCCGTTTATCGTTAATCAGTGCAGCCAGCAACCGGAATCTAGAAATCAAGCCTATAGCTCTTTTTTTCTGTTTTCTCTCTATGTGTCCCCTTAATTATTTCAGAAGAGAAAATTCCTCGAGCAACGAGGTCAAAATTTGAGCTTAAACGACCGAGCGGGATTTCCGGCTTGTTGCCTATGAACGAACACACTTTGTCATAACTGGATACTTTAATACTTGTACCGAAACTTTTTGCCGCGAATTTCCGAATTATAAAGAAAATGTTCAAGTTAACTACTCGATAGGTTTTTTTTTGTCTTGTGTTGCCGAATGCGGTAGACAGATCGAGAAATCAGTTTTACCATAACGGCACGCAATAGTAGAAATTAATAGAAATTGGAGAAATTATAAACGTAACAAATACCTTAACGATAAATATATGCTGGAAACTATTTTCGAAAGAATATCTCTCATCCTGAGCTAGAAAACAAAAACATATACGTGAAATTCGCCGAGAAAAGGTACATAACAAGTTTTTCGCCGTATAATACACTTTAAGGTGGTAATTTTAAACATACAATTACGATTTGCAACAGGAAAAAAATTGTTTTCACCATTTTGACCTATTTCTCATACGTTAAGGAGTATGGCTTTTATGTGTCCGAAACGGTTGTTAAGTCAAAACCGCATTTTTGACACACTATGTACCCTTTCTCAGCGAACGTCACATATTAGTAAATATAAATATTTAGTGTGTATATATATATATATATATATACTGTAACATTACATGTTTCATTGCAACACCCTCAAGGATGTCGCCGTGGTCTCGTTTTATACTGTGGACGCGTTAAATTATTATTTGTAACTATTATTATTACTTTGTTTTAGGTATTTATTTATCATAATTACGCTTATTGTTACTATTTTACGATAAAGATGAGCAGTTGTGTTTTTTAAGATTTTTATACTATATGTAGAAATCGCGTTCTTGATCGACAGTCGCCGCTGAAATACCCGATTAATAAATTTACCAAAAATAACGGCATAAAACGATTAGTTAAATATACTGCAAAATTATACGTATCACGGTTGTCGGATGTTACACAGATGAATCGAATACTCGTACATGTATATATATATAAATATTAATATCATGTAATCCGAATATCTGAAAGAAATGTTCGCCTGTCTTTAATTAGAAGAATGAAATCAAAGAGTTCTCTGTATTAGTAGAGATAAATGCAACACACGTACGATATATAACGATTGACAGATTAACAGAAATATATTATATAATTACAAAAAAACGTATGGTAACTCTTCCTACAAAACTGGCACGCTTTCCTAATTAAATCAATATATTTCTCTTCTGTCACAGCTGGTCTGATTATTATATGTCGTGTTACAAAAATAAGTAATGACACGCATTATTACAATATATGCAATCCTAATCTGGAGAAGATTTGTCTTTTTTTCCCCTCTTTTTTGATATTGAAGAGCCGTGTCACGAGTCTTAAAAACTTCAACGGATCTAGCCGATGTATACGAATAGTTTTAAAGTTTTTTTTTTTTTTTTTTTTTGAATTCGTCTAGTTTTTGTACAAGAAAAATTACAATATTTTTGCAGTTACCTATTTTATTAAACTATTCTAGAGCCTGTGCATCACGATAGATGCACGAGGTGAAGTAGTCCGTTGCATTAAGAGCAATATTTTCAAAGCGGGGCCACCCTCGACTTTGACCCAACCGCTTAAAAGTAATATTATATTATAAATTTAGATTCCGGGGGCAGCTGGAGATGGAAAGCATATATACGACTGAAGTGTAAGGAAATCAGCGGCGCTGGAGATGGAAAACTGACAAAGATTTTAAGGAGTAACGAAATTAAAATGAGTAAATTTATTCGACGTAATTTACAAATCTGCATTAGTATCAAGCTGACGCTTACGATATCGCATTCGCTGCTACAAAATAACAACCTTTAGCGCACTAAATTGTTCGATTGCCCGTTCGAAAAACATGTCAAATACGCGGGAAAAAATATGTAATTCATTAATAATAATAATAAAAAAAAAGCAACTGTTTAAATGAAAAATTATTCTCTGTATACTGAGTAATTAATTATAACGGGGGGGGGGGAAGTGTATCTTTCTTTTTTTCTTTTTCCGCGAGAGGGTTTGTATATTCGAGACCACCGATCGTTTAAAAAATAATTCGGCACATTATCGTTTAATCGAGATTTTTTTTTTTTTTTTTTTCATTTTATTTTATTTTCCGAAAAATTACAATTAAAACTGTCGACACTTCTATAAGAAATTAACAACACTAGAGACTCTGAGCTTCCAGAGAAGGTTTCTCTACATGGTGAGGTTTGTAGAATACGGAATTTGCAAACCTAGTGGCATGCATTTATTTGCAGATCTTTTGCACGCGGCTGTTTCGTTGAAGTGACAAGATGTTGCGAGAAATAATTAACATGTCACATTTGCATAGATACCGCAGTAGTTGAACGACTGAATGTAAAACGTCAAAATTCTTTTCGATAAATTTTAATAATTTTACCCCTAGTGCAACGTGATATCATCGAGGGTTTTTTCGATGGGCCCCAACTTACGAAACGTCTAGGGATGTCCCCTCCCAAAAGAAACAGAACTTTTCCGATAAAATTTTAAAAGGGTCCACCGTACTCACTGCTACCGGAATGGTGTGCACATTTTACATTATTATTGGCAATGTTCATATATGTTTTTTAGGAGTTGAACGAGCTGTCGATAAAGAAAATCGCGTTGCATTAAATGAAACATTTTTTCATTTAGCGCGCTTATAGAGGGGGAATTATGCGTTCGTACAATTTACGCAGCTTAACGCGCATAGCCGTTAGGGCGGTGGGGGGAGGGGGGGGGGTGGTCATCGTTAAAATCGGTATGTGACTGCAAGGACCAGTTTCTACGTGTGCAAAAATAGAAATGAAATCAAATAGCTCGGACCCGGGGGTTTGGGAGGTGTTTATTTTTTCGCTTAATATTAGCGTATACACAGCTGGCAAGAATATATAGTGAAAAAAAAGTCAGTAGTTCGTTCACCTTATTGTATTCCATTAGAACGATATTTTAGACGTGGAGCAGGTGGCTGGTGGTTGGGGTACGGTTTTATTGATATCTCCGTGATCGAGTAATGTAAACAAATACGAATACTATAAGTGTTGCCGTTTAAATAAAACAACGGCAAGGTTCGTTACTCCTTTCGAGGAACAACAATGTTTTATGAAGTGGCCTGGCGCGTTATTCGTTTTGATAAATATTTTCGTCCGACTCGAGAAAAGTTCAGCGCATTCGGAAAAAAAATTATCAATAAATCACCCCCTGCCCGAATTCCGCACAGCACATTACCCTCAGAGTCGCGAGAATTATTATCGTGTTTAATTTTCTACCCAGCTTTTAGCTGGTCTCGCTATTTAGGGAGAGTTCATTAACCGGATGTTTTTTGTCGGTAAGCTTTGGATCATTACACATGAATACCTGTTTAACACACTTACCGTCGTCCATGCTACTTGAGGTTTTTTTTTTTTTGTTTTTTTTTTGTTTTCAAAGTCGAAATATTTTTGAAATAAGTCTGTTTCAAAAATAATTTAATTTATATATTTATATCATTAATCTTTACAAACGATGTAACACTTCATAGTTTAAATTCGGTTCACTCTGACTAAGACAAATTGGTAACGTACCGTACGGGGTCGGATGATTTCTCTACTTAGCTCTTCGGTTCATTCTGCAGTCGCAAGCCGTATGAAGACCCCTCCTGTTCTATGTATAAATTCGAGTTATTTATATTTTAAGTTCATACGCAATTCTATAATTGTTTTAATGTAATCTCTTTATAGGTCTCTTCAAAACCAGATATCACTCATGCGTAATTTCCGAATAGTGTAATGATATTTTGCCCAATTTACTAATAAAACGTGAAACAAAATCGCTCCGAATACAAACCAGTAATCGAAATGTTACTTATCTTTATTATAGGAAAAGAATATCGAGCGTATTTCTCTCGCTTACTGCGCGCCGTGGAAGTAATTATGTGAATTAAATAAATCTATTCATTCGGAATTATATAAAAAGCGAACTCTGACATATTTGTCCGATATATATATATATATATATATATATATATATATATATATATCCAGTTGTAAATACCGGTGCGACATTGTCTGTTCTTCGATAAGTTCAATTTTTTTAATATTTAAAAAGTATCCCTTCGGAATAGATTTTTAATGGGTTTTTTTGTTCGTTTGCTTTTTCATCGAAAACTTTTGAACTTAACCTACTACTCTGCACTTTTGAAAACTGCTGTAAAACTATTTCAGTTTTTTTTTTCCGTATCGTATCAACTCAAATTTTCATTTTAAATTGCGTTCCCGCATTTTATCAAAGAACCGACAATACGTGAGGTGTCAAACTTTTTTACGTAGTCACGAAATAGTCTGCTTTTAACTTGGTCAAAAAAAACCGAGTGAAATGCCAAATTTTTTCATGAGCGCATTTATAAAATTATAGTTCATAATAGCGTATAAAAATGTAATTATGATTTACGGTTTTGAAACAGAAATTTCCTTTACAAACTCTACTGCGACAAAAGAGAAAATTAATGATAATCCAAAAAAAAAAAAAAATCATTATTATTCACGAAATAATCGAGTAAAATGTGTAATCGCGAGAAAAATTACACAAATTTCAATAACATACACGTATTTAGGATGAACACGAATTTTATTCGTAGTTTTTTTTTAGAAATCCATACATAAAATAACCGTCATATTCATTTCTCAAAGTTCTCCCTAATCTTTCCTATTTCTCCTGTACACTTTTTACATTAGCTGACATAGTTAAAAAAAGTTTCTAAGGGGCTTCTTTCTGAGAGTGGTAAAGCGGATTAACGATTTTTTACAAATATCGAAATTCATTTTTCAATAAACGCTTCTTCAGATTTCATTTTTATATTTTATTATTATTATTTTTTTTTTTATTTATTATGTTACAGTCGATGTGCAGTCTGTGTAACTGCAAAGCTATCACGGCACATATACTATCTGATTTATATGAACTCGCTTAATTTGTGTTGTTTTAATGAATTAGAGTGTTCGTTATAGTCGGACGGGGTCATTAGACAACATTGCTAAAAGTTAGACACATTCATGCGTGAGTAGTAGTTTCCAAGTATATGACTGACTTCTGGTGGAACAGGCTGCCAGCAAAATGGGCACGTTCCAGAAAGTGTAATCACACAGAAGTATGTCCGATTCTAAGCCCGTTCAGAATCGAAAATTCGAATGGAGGCCACCATGGCTCTGTATTTCGTTTGATGGCCTTTAGCCACGCTGTCCGTGATGGTCAAAGCTGCTCCCACTTATCTGAATAATATATATGCAGGGATTTGGATATAGTGCACGAAAGGTCAACATTTAACTTAATGGGGGAGCAGCCAAATCTGCCCGCTCATTCCCCGGGCACCCCAGCATGTACGGGGACTCACAAGAACACCATCTCACAGTCTAATTTTGAAAACTGTCTTATTGGGTAACTTACACTTTTGTTGGGAGAAATGAGGAGTAGCTTGATTTCCACTAACGAGTCCGCAATCATCACAAGAGCGCTTTGAGGTGGTGCTTTTGTAGGTCTAAAAAAATCCCATACATTTCAGCTTCTAGAATCTGCGTAAATCGGCATCCGAGGCCTAAAAAAATCTCATACATTTCAGCTTCTAAAATCTGCACAAATCGGCATTCGAAGCCTAAAAAAATCTCATAGTTTATTTCGAACTTATCTATGGAAGGATAGTAATGGGTAGCTTTTTTTTTTCATACGGTTTGTTAAATCGGTGGTTTATACTTAAAAATTAGTGTTTTTCAGAATTCCCTCGTAGAATCCCTCAAGTATATAAAGAAGCCGATGATTTTTTTAACCCCCCCCACCCCCTCCCGATTTGGACTAGATTTATCCTGCATTTAATTATAGCGTTCGACAGATTTGTTTTCTAAAGGTTTCCTGGAGAATTCGCCTAGAGGGGTTTTTCCAGCAATCTCGATGAACTTTCATGTGTTTTTACTTTTTTTCTACACTAATAGTCGGGGAAACATTTTCTTGCGATCGTCGTTTGCGGTAGTACAAAAGAACGCGGATGTTGAATTATCCTTCTTGTATCTTAAGGTCCTGTTGCTATACTAGCAAACATTAACAGCAATGGTTCGTCTTCCTGAGAAGTTTAATTGTACGGGGTAGAGCTATCAATAATGTTGACGTTGCTTCAGCGGAGATAAGTAATAAGCCTTAAGAGAGTAATCGAAGTATATAGATAGATAAATTATTATAAGTAACTATCTACGTTCAATGGGGTTGGATAGTATATATTTTTGTTAGGTAAAGTAAAAATAAACTAATAATAAACGGTAGCAACGCCAATAGTGTGGTCAATTGACCGGGCTGGTGTATAGAAAAAAATAAATAAAGTTGCGGTTTTGCTGCTCTAGGCTGTACTTAAAGTTCGTTTTAATTATTATTATATTAGTAATTTCCCCAAAAGAAAGGAAAACTGAACAATGGAAGTATAGAGTTTTCATTATATAAAAAGCGAGAAAAAATTAAAAATTAAAATTAGTATCGAAGCTGCGGGAAACAGTTAGCGGGTAAGTAGCTTAGCGATTTATAAAACAAGTGAATATGATGAAAAAAGAAATAAAAAATAACCTATTAGAATAATGAAGGCTACGGGACCGCCAGAAACGGCCATCAACTTTAACGAATATTTTGGCAAAAAATGACCAATGCAGACGTAGTACTAAATTGCTGCATATTAAGAGTGAAATATTTAAACAGGTTTCATACGCGGGCGAAACCGCAAGCAACAGCTATTGTGTATATATGTTTATGTTTATATATACATATATATATATATATATGTATATATATATATATATATATATAAAATGTATGTATGTATGGGTGTATGTATTTTATATTTTATAACTTATAATGTAGTAAGCAAGAATTACATTTATTTTATAATGCAAATAGGTAGTATTATCCATAGGTTTAAGAACATATAGCAGATATTAGTTTCGGATTTTATACAAAATCTGCACGAAGCAAGTCGTTTCTAGACAGCTTTTAAATTATTATTCGAACGGTGAAGGATAGATGCTTTTAGCGTGATCGACGTAATGTAATACGCGGTACTGAGTGGGCGGTTGATGTTTCTGTTTTGACTTTGAAAACCCCATCTATAAGAGACGACAGCGATTTAGAGAACTATATGTTCATTCGACAGCGAAGCCAGAAATTACAGTACATCGCGTTAATGTTTATAGATTTATAGATTTATAGATTCATAGAGTGTGTTGCATTCACAGGAGGGTGATTGATAAATGTATAAAATTGTTTAGAGAATAATTTAGTTAAGATGACGTTTCGGAATGCTTAATTTATCACGCGAATTGCCTGGAATGTTGTATTTGTTATTAGTTCTGTTTATTGTTCGACATAATGAACTTTAATAATACATGTGTACAAACACTTTTATCGTCGCAGTGTGGTTGTGTCACAATGATAAATAGCGCCTCGCCGAACATCGTGCGAAGATTCTAGGAACTCGAGTGCGTACGATAATAAGACAATAATAATATTATCGATTAAATGCCGCCATGATGATAACAGACTCGCAGTCTACTCCGGTATAATTTATTTGACCAGCGTATCTACTTTAATCGCCGAAGCAATAATGTAGCAGTTATGAATACTTTATTGTAGTAGTGATCATTTATCAAAATGACATTGTTGCTTATGCGGCAAAATACTCGCTTGTTGCTTTTTTTGTACCTCGATCTAGCCTTGTCGAGATGATTCTTAAATGTTGCAACTTCGCGGGATGATTGAAAAATAACTCGACCTGACTAACGAAAACGACTGCTATCGATCGCTTTTTTTGGTAATAATTATTCGTCGTGTAGTTTACTGGTGGTGAAAATTCCTGGACCGTCGTTGGCTGTTTCTAATTTTAGCATCAACCTCTTCTTCCGCGCGTACACGATCTGCATTTAATCTATTCAAACGCTCATCTCGTGTGAAAGGTAGTGAAAAAATAGCTTGCGAACATTACAATAAAAACAGAGAAAACTTTAAAAAGTGTAAAGCTAAAGTCGTTTTTTTTTGTTTTTTTTTTTTTTTTTTTTGTATATTAATTACAACGTAATTCTTAGGCCCCCATTAGAAAAAATGTCCCAATTTTATGTAACGTTTGTTATATTTTATAGGATTTCTGTGATTATGTTATTATTTTCGTATGGACCGATTTAGAATTACGTTTTAAATTTTGATCATTTTATGCAAAGTATAGAAGAGAAAGAGATAGAAATGTAAGCAAGAGGGGTTAACAGCCCCTTGCGAGGCGAAAATGGCCGAGTTTATATATATATATATATATATATATGTACATATATATTATAATGTGTATATTACATAGTTATAAAGAAAAATAAAGCAAACAAAAAATGTAAAAATTGTAAAATAAAATAAATAAATAAATAAATTTTTAATTATAACGTGTTGAGAGAGTGAATGTGTGAGTAAATGAGAGACGGTTGCCGGCTGGAGGTTGTCGCTTTGAGAACGATTCCGCCGTTAACGGATGCGCGCGGTTATGGATCGGCAAAGGAACGAGGATCTTTTCTTCATGGCGGCGAGGAGAGGAGGATGGTTCGAAGGAAAAATAGAAAAGACAGAAAAATCTGGAAAGAAGGTATGGAGTATTGGTCAGTCTTCGTCAAATATTGGACGTTTCTTTTTTTTTTTTTTTTTTCATATTACCTCCACTGTAAGAATAAAAAAAAAACAACAAAAAACTAATTATACTAAAAATGACTCCATTGGTTAACGAGATTGGTATTCTCTCTGTATCTTATATTAATGACCAAAGTTAAATATTTTAATAGACAATGATTTTTTTTTTTAATCAAATAAAATTTAGTTACGCGTACGGTTCAAAAGTTAACCGAATGTGTGAGAAAAAATAGTTGAAATCTTTGTTTTCATTTCGAAATAATGCTTCGCAACCTTTTTCCTATATTTCGTACATTATTATTTGATAAACTAACGTATTTAGCGAATATGATTTTAATAAAATGCTATGATAGTGTTCACCATTGCATTGATCAAAATTTTATATCGTCGTTCGTTTAAAAAACGTTTAAGAAATGCGCGTTTATTTGTAAATTAAAAAGTGTATCCACTTTTTCCGATGAACGAAAAACCTACGGGTATAAAATGTTGAACTAGTCAAGTCAGGAGCGAAATTAAGTCCAAAAATGGAAAAAAAAAAAAAAAAAAAAAATACAATAGCATAGAGTTTTTAGTAATTTGTCATAAAATATGGACTAAAATTATATTTCTTTGCAAATATAAATGAATTTGCGTTCACTCGAGGAATGTTTCTTAATACTCCTTTTATGGGGGGAATTTTTCAATTTTATTTCTAATTAAAAACTATCATATTATTAAAATTTTTCTAATGCAATGTTACCAACGTAAAATATTTCTGTCCGTTATTTTTTTTTTTTTTTTTCGATTGGTCTAATTAGAATTGCCAACTAATTTGGAATACTTGAAAGCGATCAACTGAATAATTATTAAAACAAAAAAAAGGAATACGAACTGGGGTGTGAAGTGCACGGAGAAAGCGAATTTTTTATTTTCCCTAATTTCCCTCAACAATCGCGTATAATAGAAGACGTGTCTCAAAAAACCAGGAAAAACGCAAAAAATGTAAAGATAATAAAGGTTTTTTTGTTGTTTTTTTGTTTTTTTTTTCCATTTTTGTTTTATCAAATAAACGTTCCGTAAATTGTCGACACGACAGCGTCGAACCCGTTTTTAGTTTTTTGACCTCGTGATAGCGACAGATATATCACTCTGGTCGTACAGACAGACAACAAATTATGCCACAGTCGGCGGTGGTGTTTTATCGCTATGGAAAACAGAAGGAAGCTGGTTGCGTGAACGATATCGCAAACGAGTTTATTACTTTCTACGACCGTTAAATATGTAGGAAAAGATGAATTAGTTTTAGACGTTGGAAAAAAATTAGTTCAACTCGTTCGATTTCTGTTGAATCGATCGAGCTTTTAAAATTTCATTTTTCGCCAGAAAAAAGGGAGTGTTTGTGTTGGTTTTTTTTTTTTGTTTTTTTTCGAATTCATTTCTCCAGAAATGCATATCATTTTCATCTTTCCTAAGCCTCCTTTTGGCGATTTCGCGGTGGTGAGGTCTTTTGATTTTACGTGCCGAAATATCTGACACATCTGTAACACGAACCGCGTTTACGGATTTCAGTTTTGATCAGCGCGACGAAAAAGGTCACCTCACCTTATAGAATGCGGGGGCGTTTAAAGTTTTCGCAAAAATTAAAAATAAATAAATGAATAAAATGAATAAAACTCTTTAATATTAGCAACCGTATCAATTTTACACTTGCATACGGCGTTGTGATTGTCACTTTTCATTGCCTTGCAGCGATAATACGTGAACGAATATTACGAGAAATATTCTAACGCAATTTACTGTGAACAATATGATTTTTGATGGTCGCGCACGTCAATAAGTTGAATTATGTTACATCTTTGATGATTGAAAGGTCCGTCAAAAAAAGACGGGAGGCGTTCATTCGACATTCCCTTACATCGTAAGATATGCATTATTAAATCGAACATGGCCAGAGGTAATTTTGTTCCACAACTGCGTTCCGGCAACAAGAGAGGCGTGTGTTTAAAAGGACGGTGGTGGTTATTCGCATGTTGGCAGAGTTAAGAAATTTTTTTGGATTTTTATGAAACTTTTAACGGAGATAGACTCTAGGAGATTCGTATCATCTTGTATGTAAGGAACTTTTCCAAGGTATGCCAGAGAATTTTCATCGATGATGTACAGTTAAAAATTATGTATCGAAATACTTGTTCAGATTAAGCCGGGTGATCATTCCTTTTGTCTGCCACAGTATTCACCGCGGCATATTTTTCCGCTGCCCGGTTTGGCGCCGAAAACGTAAGACGAAAAGAAGTCACGGTTCGACGCCGACGTTGCATAGTGGCATGTCATAATAATAAACGAGAATATTAAAGGACACCGTTTTATGATAAAATCATTTTACTAAAAGTCAAATTAGAATGCGAATAACATTTCGAAGCGAAACTAAAGGAAAAGAAAAATGTTCTAGAAAAAAGTAAAATTGATCTCCTTTTTATCAAATTTTTCCGCTTCGAAATATTATTCGCATTCCGACTACACTTCTTTTAGTAACGATTTAATCGTAACGCGTTCTTACACAACTTGTTTTAATTCCATACGTCCATTCAACACTAATTTACAGTAAACAAATAAAAGCAAATAAGTTTAATACATTAGCGAGATCGAAAATTTTCCCTCAACTTTACAAAATATTTAAGGCTTTCAACGTGATAAAGTTGTCGCTGGAAAATGCAGCCGCGACGAAAAATGCTCGCGCCAAAACGTGATGGTTGCACTGTTTGACGTTCTGACTGTAGCCAAAATGTCGTACGGCACATTTATTACGGTTTGTTCAAGTCGGTTGAGTTTGTCGAATTGTAGATTACGACACCGCAGTCGAGTTTGTTTGCAGTTAAAATTTTCCCGTGAACACGTAAGAAAAATTTACGATCCGCTGCGCGGACTATTTCTCTTGTTTTTCCCGTTAGTTTCGGCTTTTTAGAGATACGATTTTTTCAGCGCATTTACACGCATGTAGTGGCTTTCTTTCGGTGGATAATGTGCCTGATTAGTTTAATCGGTATGTCGTCTGAGCAGAGGGTAATTATATGTGGCGTTTCATTTGCAAACATTCCAGAGATTACTTTCTTAGTCGAAAAGGTGGGGATAAACTGTTGGAAACGGTCCAATCGTGGAATTTGTTGATTGTGTGAAGAATTTCCGAACAGCAGTATCCGTATCTGCTGCTAATATTGCGAAAAGAACACGCTTCACCGAGAGGGAAAAGATAATTTTTTTTTTTTCGGTTAATTGCTAAAATATATCATCAAACCTTGTCTACTAATTGTCTCTTATTGACGACGATGTCTTTATCTTCGGAATCGTGTCGAATTTTATCTAAACCAACTTGTTTAATATTTACCATACAGGACTTTCACACTGCTGACATTAAAAGTGTACCGTTTTCTTTAGTTCCCTATCCCGTCTAAAGGTATCCAGTGGATTTTTCTATCAATCTTTGTTATTGTTATGCATTTATTTGATTCTATTTTTTACCGAATTCAAAAAAAAAAAAAAAAAAAACAAAAAAAAACGACCATCTTATGTACGTTGCGTATTTGTTTTTGTTTGTTTACGCATATAACTTTTGACTGTTTAAACCGATTTTAGTAGTTCTTTGTTTATTTGAAAGTGCAGCGGCTAGTCCCATATGAGTATCGATGCGTATCGGTTAGTTATTAAACGATAAAACGAAGAAAGTCTCTTAAGAGAAATCTTTAACATAAAAGTACCATCATTAAAAAGATATTAATTTACCACGAGGAAACGTGGAGTAGAAAAGGAAAACGAATTTTTCTAATATAGCGAGAAAAAAAATTAGAATTGTTCAAAATGTTCACAGTGGCCCGTTGTCTAATAGCTCTGTTAAGAAGTTGGTTTTTTAGTTAATCAACATTTTTCCGTCATTTTAGTCTATCGGAAAAATACACGGACCTATACACGCTTTTTTAACATTCAAGTCATAATTTTGCAATTAGAAGGACGACATGAAATATTTCCAATGTTAACTGGCGCTTTGAAACCCCCCTATAACGCGAATTGCAAGCTCCTCACTGCCCGCGGAAACGTCAAGTTTTTACATTACACCCTTGAATTAATACCGGCCGCAGCTTTATAACAGAGTATATAAAAGATAGCAGAGCCTTTTGGTTGCTCTATCCCGTTACCACTCAAAGGAAAGACTAAAAGTGAGAAATAAAATTTTTTTTTTTAAAAAAAAATAAAATACCGACTCGAAGATTTATTTAAAAAATTTGATTAAAAAGTAAAAAAGTAATTATTATATAGCACAGTTTGAAGATAGTTTTTAGTATATACACTTAAAGAAGAAAGGATATTATGAGTATAAAGCATTTTTTCAGAGTCGACACTCCGAATTCGAATTGCAACAATAATTAACAACCGCATTCAATATTCGTCTGATGTCTGGCTTTGAGAAAATGCATCGTCACACTGATTTAATTCGGTTTTTTCTAATTGTTGCAATTTAATTTATCGCGAAACTCCTCCAAAAAATAATCATAATACATGGATCGTTCCTTTAAACGGTATATTTTACTGTATACGATACATTATTTTTTATCGAGTAATTTACTTTTTTTTTTTAGTTCATTTCTATTCAATTTTTGGAGTAAATCTTCTCGAGTATATATTCTTTCGTCTGCTTTTTTCATCGTTGCAAAGTTGTAACATTGGTTTTATACTTATCTACCGGTCGAACACTGCCGGAAAATCGGTTATATTTTCGCAGTAAATTAAAATGTTACAAGACTAACTACTTAGCTGACACTAACGTCGTGTGATTCGGTGGAAATACTTTTTTAGTGATTTGATTGTTCTGGACGCGACTGGGATTTTAAAAATAGCCTCATTCGATACTAGTTGCATCTTCATCCGTTTTGCTATCGTGTGCTCTTGATTTTGATTTTGATGTCGTATGGTCGCCTTGCGGTAGCGTGGTAGCCTAGCGGTTAAGGTGCTTGGCTACCAAATCAGAAGTGTCGTCATAGGTTATCGAGACTTGTCTCTTCCTAGAACCAAGTGGCCCGCAACTTTACCCCGGCCTGAAATAATTCTGTACCAGAGAAATCTGGGAAAGTAAAGACGGCCGGAATCAATAGCTAAGGAAACGAATAAAACCAAGGAAGGATGACGCGATCTACTCGGCAGAAAAAATAGTACAGAAGGAAGGAAACCGGAAGGACTCAGAATACCGAAGCGATGGGGCAATAAACGCACCACCCACGCCGTCCACGCTCCTGGAACCATCGTTAAAGATCAATATACATAAGCAGGAAAAAAGGAATTCAATAAATGAAGAAATTCATTGTTGACTACAACGAATACTGTCTCAGTGTTCTCATTTTAATTAAATATTTTACATTATTATTTACATTTTTATTTACATTTTTTTGTACTACGAAATAAAAATAATAAAAAAATACGAAAAAAAATATAAATTTCCAACCTTTTCTTTATCTACAGATAATTTGCTCGATCGCCATTTTTCACTTTCCCGCAGTATGAACACCTTTTTTCGTTAAATAAATTCTAAACGTTTACATCCCATCTCTATTTTTAAATAAGTATTTACCATCGTTAGGTGACAATTAAGCGAAAAATCAAATAGCTTCGAAAATAATTAAAAATACTAATCTTTTTAATTTAGCAAACTACATTCAAGCTTTTTTCAACCAATCAGATCATGAATAAGACCATGTTCGAAACTTTCAATATATATATATATATATATATATATATATATATATATATATATATATATATATATATATATATATATAGACACATGTCGATACAAATCGCGTCCGGAGTGCAAATTATCTAAATTCAATAGGGTTATTACATTGTCTAAGTAAAGGATTGTTATCTCGGGGCTGATCTGTATAATTTCGCTTGTAATAGACATACATTTAGATGCTTTTTGTCATCGACATACATTCGTGATTTCAGATAAAAGTCCGGTCTGTGATCCGGGAACGACGTTTAATATAAGTCTACTCTATCGGTTGTAGCGTACTTAAAGGCCTCGCGAGATGCTCGAGTTTTGAGTGTAAGCTAGATTCATGTACTATTCTCATTCGTCGGTGAGGAATTTTTCATAATTTCGCGCGAAACTACTCATCAATTTTAATGCTGGGGAATTTGGTAAAATTTTAAGAGCCCCTCACCCTCGATCGGAGGAGTGTCGTCATAGAAGTGGTCAGTTTTACGCGGCGCGTTTCGTACGTTAATTTTTATCGGCGACTATTCGATTTATTAATGCTGTTTGTTTATTCTGGTCTACATTTAAAATAGAAATAAAACTGCTAATTTCTATCGATTATGACACAAACGACTGAAATTTCGATAAACAAAAAATTATCGCTTACAACGATAGTATACGATATATCAACAATTTTTATTGATGGATTCGACAAATTTCCTTTTTTTTTTTTTTTTTGATATTTATGACAAAGAAAAAGTTTCTATAAATTTTTCAAGAATTACTGTAGATTGCCGTCTTCAAGAGAACGAAAACACTGAAATGCGATTATGAGTTTTGGTGAAAAATTATTGTTTATAATTTTATTCGGTTAATAAATTTTCGAATTAAATATTAAAAGATTAAAGTACTCTATTGTCGGAGATGCAGGACGATTGTAACCATTACATCATTTCAATATCGTTAAGATGATCGATTTTCACTGTATAAATTAGTTCAACGTGAATTTTTTTTCTTTTTATTTTTCTGTGAAATATATGCTCGCTTCGCTGCGAAAAATTCCGTATAAAAATCTAATAATATACTCGCGGCAAAAGGAAGATGATTTTTTTTCTGCATAACCTGGCAAGAAGGAGTTTTTGCAAACGGGGAAAGAAAAATTAAAAAACCACGTCATAATTTCATCAAATTCAAACGATATATATATATATATATATATATATATATATATATATATGCATATGTATTATAAAGGTTTAGATTTCAGTTTTTGGTTAGAGTGAAAATTTTAGGTTGAGGCGTATATATGCAACTTATCGCATTGCGTAATTTGATTAATGTGTATGCTAGAACGTTTGTTTGTTGCTGGTCTGTAATCCGATGTGCGTTCTTTACACAATGCCGTTCAGAGCTACCATTTCGTTGCACAGAGTTCATTCACCGGCGGCAGCAAGTTTATTCTAATTATTCAGTATTGAATTTATTTCGTAAATCCCGTCTAAAGAATTATTAATCATCGCCGAAAACGGAGAATGAAGAACGAATTTTCCAATTGCTGGCGAGATTTCGAAAAATTTGAAAAGTAGTCGCACGCGCGCGCAAAATTTCTGTATCCAACCGAAGCAATATGTAAAAGTAAAAGAAGGCAGCGTTTAGGCATTTAGACGGAGTTTGTTTAAAAAAAAAAAGAACAAAAAAAAAACCGAACAACATCGAAGAACAGAAAAAAAACCGAAAAGCGCGACGACAATTCTCTGGAAAAAAGTATTAAAAATTATAGGCGGCCTTTCCTTATTTCAGCGATTAAGCGCGGTCCGGTTGGTTCGCGGGACCCTAATGAAAAGTTTCAATTTGTGCCCTAAAAAGTTCACTGCATCCGCACGCAATGTTCGAAGAAGACTTGCCCACTTAAGGTTAGGTTGTTGAACTTTTTCGTATCGTTAGCTTAATATTGTTGTACGGCTGGCGTGTGCCGGCAGCCAGTAAAGCTCGCATGCAGCATTAGTAGGCCTATGAAAAAATGAGACACGCGCTAAAAGCTTACTTCCTAGCCTCATTCTGGTCGTAAATTTTTTAAATTCCTTCGCACTCGCCATTTCGTCTTGGTTCGCTTGAATTTCTCAGCCCATTTCCCGCTGTTAGCCCGGTGCACTTATTAAATTGCAATTTAAAACTTACGCACAACTCGAAAAGATCATTTTGTGACTCTAATCGAAAGTAACTATCTCCTATTATTATCACGGGTGGTGCCGATCATCACTAAAATGTAACGCACCGTATTTATTTTTAAAGAAAAAAACAAAAAAAAAAAAACAAAAAAAAAAAAAAAACCTTTCAAAAATTAAGCACTCCAAAGGTGAAAAGTAATCGAATGAAAATTATTAATTAATTAATCGCCAACTATGTTAGTTCTACGCCTCTATCATCTTTTTCTGCTTTTAAGCAATAATTTTATAAATACATTACACTAAACAATTAGTTAACATAATTAACGTGTAGCAAAACAAATGAAAGTAAACGAGCACCTCGGTACCTTTTCTACAAAAGTACATTTGATTTCAGCTGGTGAAGAACATTAACCGGAACTGTTGATTACAAATTGAGTAAATATCGCAGTGTAAATATAAATAAGGGTAGCACATTTACGTGACGTACGAATTTTATGTAACGATCCCCAACCATAAGACATATAAAAATCACCTCCTCCCATCTTAATACACAATTTATGAATTGCAACTGTTTTTTAATTAATACTGAAAATATTATATTTCCTCTATGGATAATTTAGACAAATAATGTTTTTGTGGAACATTTTTTTGTCTTTCTTTCTTTTTTTCTTTTCAGTTTTTTAAACAAAGACTTTTTCGTGAAAATGGGGTCATAAGATATCGATTTTTCAGTATTACACAATGAAAATCGTTTAAATTCGTAAATTATGCAGTAATTCAAGATGAAAGAGATGGATTATTTTTATAATGTTAAATCTCAGGATAATCATTTAGTAATTTATTTATAAAATAGCCGTTCGTTACATCAAAGTTCACCACCCGGCTTGTATTTATTTCGCCGCAGATATGTCTGTTTCTTTTATTTATGTGCCTCCACCCCACCCCCTTATTAATATTTGGAAAACGTTAATTTACGTCATTCATCATGCCACCGTGAAAATAATTATGTGGAAAAATAGTTTATTTATCTGTAATTTAAAAAATTTATTATATTTTGGTCCCTTTTACGTTAAAAACGGTGCACGCAACAATAGCGACGATTTCTCCGTAGAGAGTCTTTTTTTTTGATTTCCTAAATAATCGATAAATTTTTATATACATTTTTATATTTTTTAAAAAAGGAAATGTTTTTGAAAAAAAAAAAAAACTTAAGATTTACTATAAAAATTTAATATAAATGCACTAAAAAGTAAAAAATAATTGCTCCCGATAAGAAAATATATTTCAAATTGATATATATATATATATCTTAAGGTCTACCGTCGTAATTCTTATACAACACTGATACCTTAATTAGAATCGCATCAAATTCATATTACAATAATAATTAAAAACTGCATTATTCATTAAATTGTTTCCAGATATTGTAATTGTTTGATTTGGTGCCTACTTTAATGAGGATTAATGTTGTATAAGGATTACGATAGTATCACCATTTAAGATTAATGTGAAATGTATTTTCTTATCGGGAGTAATTATTTTTTACTTATATTAAGGGCATTTCTATTAAATTTTTATAATACATTTTGAAGTCGATATCATTTTCTTTTTCTTTTTCAAAACATTGTATTTTACAACTTTTAGCATTAAGATACTTGAATGTTTTTCTTACTAAAAATCAACTTTTTTGTCACATTATTCTCACCCATATTTTATGCTTTAAAAAAAAAAAGCAAAAAGAAAAAAAAAGAATCGATTGCTTTATTTTAAATTACATTTTTACGGTAAAAACATCGAAATATATAATCGCTATTCAAAGCTATATTTCCATGGTAATTTTTGGTAAATTGATAGTATTTTTTAAGTCATATACACCTATACTAATAAAAAATAATAATAAAAAAAAAAAAGCTATCTAAAGGGACCACATTTTTTTACGTTTTTTGACAAATACTCAGTTTATATTCACCGATTTTCATAATTCCTCACACTGTATTGAGAATGGTACTCTTTCTAATGGACCAGTAAAATCGGTCCATATGAATATAAGTTATGCGTGAAAAAAAAAAACATAAAAAACATAAGCTACGAAAATTAAGGAAATTAACAATTATTTATAAATACCGAAAGTATTCTAAAATCAAAATATTAAATAATAAAAAAAAAAAAAAAAAAGATTTAAAAGCAGAAAAACAAATTTTTAGGTGAAGTAACGCACGAACAACAGCAGTAAAAGTTCGAAGCGATCGTAGACTCTCGTTTAAATGTTCCCGCTGCGTGATGTAAGTGCGAAATGACCAATTACGCGGATCTATTAATTTATAAACTTGGAACAAATCGTGAGGATTGCAATAGAAGTAGGAAGGCGCAGAATTTGCAACGACGCTAATCGCTGCCAGGTAGGAATGAAATGGAAGAGCAGTACTGAAGAAATTAATAATTACCAGCAATTCATACGGCTTCAGTGTAAATTACGCTGTAACAAAAATTATTAGACAGGGAAGAACAATAGTGCCAAACGGAAACATGAAACTGCAGATAACTTTGTATACCTTGCGGGTTTTTTAATGGAGAGCAATGGTAGTTCGGAAGAAGAAGTAAAATGTTGTGTACAAATGTAGCGCTATGTCTAGATTGAATAAAATATGGAAAGATAGTGAAGAACATGAAAGTGAAGCTAGTTAGAATCTTAATTTCCTCAATTCTATTATACCCTGCAGAGAACTGAAACAGACAACCATAAAACGAATAGGTTCGAGGTGCGGTACTGGTGAATGGCTATTAATACTCTGAACGGCGACGAGAACTAACCCATCTGTGTTAGAATAAATCGGTACTATGCAACAGTTGTTACATGCGATACTTACTCGCAAGCTGAAATATTTCGGACAAGTCTTATACGTAGAGAAAAAGCGATAGAGCGTTGAATAATGCAGGTGAAGGTGGAAGGTAAAGGACGAAAATCAGCACGCCAAACAGATTACAGGAGGCAACCGGTTTAAGCTTGCAGATGTATTGTCATCAAGCGGAGAATCGAGAACAGTGGCGGAAAAGAGTTAAATCATCGCCGCCGTGATCACGACACCCCCCGGGGGAATAATCCACCGTTTATATGCAATGATTATATTGTCGTTTTATACATCCGGTTATTGTAATTATCTCGTTGTTTATTTTATTTTCATTTAATAGGTTAAATATCGAAGTTTTTTGAGGATTAGTTTAGAAATATTTAAAGTGTATTACGGAAGATGTCACAGTTAAAATGGAATAATTTATTAACCGTCGAAGAATGTCTGAATTGTAAAAATACAATTTTATAAACTTTCTGAATAAGAAAAAAAAAACACCTCAAAAGTTGTTTTTATAATGGAGCTGAAAATTGTGACCGGAAAGTGAGAAGGATGTTTTTCAAAAAAAGCATCAAGATTTGCGCTTATCCATTGACAAACTCTTCGTACAAAATAATAGAAAAATTCTTGATGAGAAGGTCGCTAAGCATTTCGCATCACAGAAATATAGGACAGAGAGACCTCTCTTCCTGCAATGCGTACTGCTTACATTTTTAAAGTAATAAAATTGCTCTCCATAATGGACTTTTTCTGTTTTTCTTCGATCAAATTCGTTTATTTAATCCGGCCGTCTATCTCGAAATCAAATCTTGCAACTGGAATTCAAGCCACTTCCTCCGATAATATAAATAAGTGATTTTTTTTTGATTTTTTTTTTAATCGATTAATTTGAGAAAAAAATAACATACAGTTAGTTTTTCGATTTTCAACGAATAAACGTCTTTAAAGTCTTTTTTCAATTTGACCTTCGTATTTGTGTTCTTGTATAAATCTCGGAACGCTAAGATCTTGAAAACGGCCAGATGAATTGTAAAGCAAAAATTGACTCCTAGATAATCTGTAGAGAAGGTTTGCAAAAAAATTTCAAAAAGATTTTATTTTCTCATTTTCTTTTCTTTTTTTTTTTTTTTTTTTTTTTTTTTTTTTTTTTTTTTTTGGTTCGAAATATGTTGCTTCTGATAATTGTAGGACGGTTAGGTTTGGAAAAGACTGATAATAAAGTGCAAATAAATCTAAAAATCCAACCAATTATATTATTCGCGACTGTTATTTAAAACTGAAATCTTTAAAAAGTTCTCTTTTTTACTTTTTTACACGTATAACAACATTCACACAGATAACTTTGTTTCTCTTCCACGCTCTCATTCGCCTTGAAATACGTTTTCCTTCCCGACAAATAGCGATCTATCCACCGATATATATCACATGTCTGGAACAAAAAAAAGGTATTTTATTCAAAAATGTCGAGCTTTCGGCGCCCCGAGTGACTGAATATAAAGTATTGTGAGCTCGGCAATATTTTTCCTGCAAAGCGGTCCTTTATGCAAATGTTTGAGATACGTTTTGATTTCCCGAGCGTTGTTACTCGGTCTATTTGTCTATTTCTTACGCGAAATCTTCCTTTTATTTTTTATTTTTTTGTTTTTGTTTTAGCCCCAAGGGGAGTTTGTATAATTTTTTGATTTTATGAAATTAATATTGCGAATTTCACTTTTAAAGATCTGGTGATGAGTTATGAATATTTTTGAGGTCGTTTTAAATTCCATATTATACATATTCTTGACGGGGCTTTTCAGGTTTCTTACCACCCAGGCTGGTGATCGGATAGCTTGAAGTGTTACACAGAGATATATGGTTTTAAACTGAATTTTAATTGTAATTTATGATTCAATTTTGGAGTTTATAAGTGTGTCAAACTGTTCGTGAGTTATTGATTTCTATTTGATATTTTTGTCGTTTCTGAACCATCTTATTAGGGGATTCCGTACAATATATGTGTAAGGAATCTTAAAAATAAGGGAAATCATTTTGGCAGAGGTCCATGGATATTATTTAAAGGAGTGTGATAAAAGTGCTGGTCTAAAGGGTTATATCTAACAACGCTTTTGTAACGCTTTAATCTCATTCCTTTAGAGAATATCCCAGTTTGATGGACCTGTAAGAATTAATTGCTTTATTTTTATCGCATTACTAAATAAAAGCCGTTCTATTTTTACGGCCGAATTTATGGCTATCCTTCGTGCGATCATACATATCTCGTCCAATCGTTCGTCCTCCGACTATCTAATCATTTCTGACTCCATGGGTGCTCTCCAGGCTATCAGTTCACCGCTTCCTCCTCCCTCTTCTGACTTCTTCATTCTTCGTATACAATCTCTCATTTATAATCTTTCTTTCCATCACTCTATACACATTGACTTACTGTGGGTTCCTGGTCACAGAGGCATCGAGGGTAATGAAATGGCGGATGCTTTGGCTCAGGTTGCTGTTCGTTCTCGCTTCTATTTTAAAAATATCCCGGCTGTTAATCTATTACCCCTAATTAAGAAGCTTCACTTCAGATTTTGGTCGGATGTGTACCCTTCTTCTTTTTCCAATAATCGTTCCTTCTACCTTTCAATCTAACCTACACTTCCTTCTCATCCATGGTTCTTGGAGTTTCCCTCTCTTCCATGATTTATAATTTCCTCTATTGTCCGCCTGCGCTTTAATCACACACTGCTGCCCTCTTCACGCTATCGTTTCTCTTTGCTTCCCTCTCCTCATTGTCCGTTGCATCCAGATGAAGCAGTTGTCTGTGATGCTGATCACATTTTCTTCGAGTGCTCTGCTCTTTCTGCGGAGCGTTCTCTTTTCTATCTTCACCTTATAAAGCTGGGGCTTCCCACTCCTTACTGTGCGTCTTACATCTTGTCCCTTCCTTCCCAGTCTGTTGTTCTTGTCCTTGGTTCTTTTATTTCAGCTGTCTCCAATCGAATTAGGTTCTAGTTAGTTGTCTCTTCTTCCCATTGTGTCTGGGCAATGGTCCATAGTTGATGCGCCCAAAAAAAAAAAAAAAAAAAAAGAGAAAAAAGCCTTTTAGTTTTTTCATATTATCAATATCATGTGTTCCCGTCTGTTAGGATGACAGTTTATGCTGATAGATGGCGCTCGATAAAGGTAATGATTTTCTGTTATGAGGACAGTTTACATCGGTAGATAGCGCTCAATAAAAGTGACTTTATCAGCTCATAGGCTCACACTAATAGAGTAGGTGTAGAGTGTCATTTTTAAAAACAATGGTACTGAAAAGCATCGACCATTTTAGTTATATAATAATACTAAAAAGTAAAAAAGAAAACAAGAAATGAGACAATTTTTGATTGTTTACAATATTAATTTACTTACGGAAAACCCGATTTCTTAGCGATAAACTATAATTAAATTAAAGAAATAAATCGGTATTATTATAAACCCTAGCTGAAAAAGTGTGAAAAAAAGTAAATTAAAAAAATTAAAAAAAGGAAACGCTTTTACAACATTTACAATTTGTAATAATAAATTGTAACTAAACCGAGGAAATAATTTTTTAAAAATGGCGCCATCTTCCTTAATTGCGCTAAAAAATAAAAATTATTTATTTTTCCCGAATTGTAATTTAAAGAAGAATTGGTAAACTATAATATAAAAGGGTGGAGCGTTTGAAATCTGTCGTGTGTTCAGTACTTTTATGTTTTAGCAACTTCGTTTTAAATTATCATTCGAGAAAAATTATTTTTCACTTTTTAGCGCAATTAAAAAAAGATACCTTTTTTTAAAAATTATTATTCTCTCCGTTTAGTTATAATTTATTATTACAAATTATTATCATCATCATCATCAGTGTATCAGCCTGTCGGCTGGTTCGCCCCATGTATCAACTGCTTCCATCCAAGCCTGTCACCACAGGCTTTCTTCTTTAATTCCGGATAGGTCGTTATTCAAATTATAAGAATACAAATATTGTAAATGTTGTAAAGGCGTTTCTTTTTTTAATTTTTCTAATTACTTTATTTCACGCTTTTTCAACTAGTGTTTGCTCAATGATCATAAAGCCGTCTTTTTCTTATTCCCCGTATCTCTGCTTTTTATTTATTTTGATCGACCATTTTCTCTCTTGGACCCCGGCAGCAACCGGTTTTCACTCATCTTCACATCAAACCTCGCAATGGCGAACAATTATAATATGTTTTTTTTAAATTTTTATTTCTATTAATTTTAATATGTATACTTTACATATTACAATACATATACTACTTATGTTGTTGTTTGGTCTTTTTTTTTTTTAAATGTCAGTCTGGGTGCAGAGTGTTGCAAAAAATTTTATAGTTTTCCATGAAAGTTTTTGGAGCAATGATGTAGTGTTTTCGGAATGCGAACTGTTTTGTGATAAAAGCGTACATGCTTTTTATAAAAAAAAACGTAACTATCTTCAAAGCGTTATTGCTCAATGCAAGATCGGAGTAGTGTGTGTGTGTCTATGAGCCGGGTTTTGCTAGAGTGGACGGAGTTGATTGGTCATTTTCAATATACACAAAGTTCCGAACCTAAAATAAATATCGTACCAAATGATAACTCTATAAGATGGAGCTGTATAGCTGTTTTTTCAGTTATTCTATAGACCAGTGATTTAGAGTGCACAACCGTATGAACTATTTAAGATATTAGTGCGATGTGATTTAATAAGATACTTAAAGCGGAGTTATGGAGTTCGATTAGAGACGTTCACAATCGATTGTATCAACCCGTAAAGTTTAGAGGAGTAATTTTTCTTTCTTCTTTTTTCTTTTCTTCTATTTTTTTTGGCGAAGGAAGTTAGCCGAGGGCAGTAACCTAGTGTAACTGGGAATTAATACGGAATTATGCAAAGA
Source organism: Icerya purchasi (assembly GCA_039619475.1). Taxonomy (NCBI): domain Eukaryota; kingdom Metazoa; phylum Arthropoda; class Insecta; order Hemiptera; family Monophlebidae; genus Icerya; species Icerya purchasi. The sequence continues at coordinate 333,805,444 of CM077115.1, read as the reverse complement.
CAAAGAGAGATTAGATTTTAGAAGGGAATAAACTCGGCGAAAGCAGGAAAAACATCAGAGGAGAGAATCTAAGGTATGTACAGTAAGAAATGAAAAAGTTGTGGGAATTTGAAGTGTAAAAGACAGCGCTGCTACGGAAGAAGAGAAAACTAAAAAAAAAAAAAAAAATGTGATACCACAAACGCAGTCACGGTTTGTCAAGAATGAAATGAATAGAGAGAACGATGGAAGATGGAAAAAGAAGAAACAAAGAAAGGTAACGAATTATAAAGGAAATAACCGAGCGATTCAGATGAGGATTAAACCATGCTCAAAGCTGAGTTAGATGGTGGGCGAGGATAAGAGACCAGGCCGTGATTAGAAGTATTTATGTTTTGATGGGAAAAGGATATTATGAGCGGGAAATGTACTGAAAATAATTGGCCTTCGTTTTAATCAAGTCTTCACCCGCTTCTAAATACTTTCCTTTTGCGACATCATGTTTTATTTGAATGTTCGACCTTTTCTGCTAAACAATCGTCCTTCTAATCTACCATAACTTTCTACTTTTGTTATTCCTCCTCTCAAATTATTTCCTCTATCCTTGAATCCTTGAAGAATGTAACTTTTTTTTGTCCTGTTTTGTTATTTCTTGGCCTTGTATGTTTTCGTTTGACAAACGCATGAAAATAGAAGAAAAAAAAGAAAGAGACAATAAAAATCAGAATCATTATACGATCGAAACGTAAGAGTATAAAGATGTAAGCCTGGTTATCTCGCTTTTATGGGTGTTAATTTTTTTGATACATTTTAATGCAGAATTCACTATTTGATTTACTTGTTTTCATCGTATCCCTTTTTTTTTTTTCTTTTTCTTTTTTAAATAATGAACAACTATGCCACACTGCAGTGTTATGTTATTTTCAAAATTTCCAAAGTTTTGTATTGCTTAGAGCTGCCGTACTACCTGTTCAGAGTGCTGTTTAAGGAACAGTTATTACAGAATAGTCAAGAGCTAAAAGAGCTGGGAACTGAGATGAAAAACTGTTCTTTTAAATGAACGGGAACAATAAGAACAACTCTTTGAAAAGAACTGTTTCAGTTATCACTACACATGTGAGTCGAAATATTTATTAGAGTTTATAGCGATTACGGGCGAATCCCGGCAATCTATTACGATTAAATTCATCCGTTCGGCGGGGGAAACGGCTTCTTCTTTTCTGTACGAGCTATTAAATGTATATTATTGCGCGCTCTGTGTAATGTACAATATATGTGAACAGTCGTAATTCTAGCTGCAGTGTGTGTGCGTCTCTATAAGGCATAGCTCATTCAGCGACTCAGTTTTTGGTACCAATTTTCCGAAACGTTCTCCATATGAAGGCAGAGTAAATATTCTACCGTCGTTGTGGAAGGTGAATCTGGAGGGACGAAAGAGCCGTGTCAACTGTGGAGGTGACTCGCGGAAATTAGATCCGCTTGTATGTTGAGTTGAAATTTAATTCTTGGTCGATGATGTATTTTTTCCCCGTTATTTATTCGATTGGAGATTTTTTAATTTAGTTCCCTTCCACCGGTTTCAGCGCCATTTCTGCATTATCACACACCACGCATGCTAAATGACAGGTTGCGATTTTTTCGCTCGATAATATGCTGCTATTATAAAAATTCGTGCGCCCTTTTTCTCGATTTTTTTTTTTTTCTCCTACAATTAGGCGCGTGTGTCGATTAAAACACACATATATATATATATATGTATTTATGTGTGTGTGTGTGTGTGTGTAGCTACGAAGAATATAAGTCGTGCCAGACAAACGCTGGTCGTGTCTGGAAATCACGAACGGCTTTTTATTATACTTATTAACGGAAGCGCAATTACTAAGTGGCGATTTTATTTGTTTTGTTGCAGCCTCGCAGATAATGATGGAGTAAATGGAAGTACGAAAAAAGATCTTATCGAAGTGGAATGTGATAATGCGAATGCGGAGGACGACCTCTTTCTGCAAGTACTTCAAGTGGGCATCCACACAGCAGCCGTTTGCTCAGCATCTGCCAGCTCATCCGGTTCCTGTTTTGCTTCTGTCGCTGCTTCATCTGCTTCTGCCGCTGCTTCATCTGCTTCTGCTTCCTCGTCATCTTCATCTTTCGGCGGCCATCGTCACCTATTCTCTAAGTCTAATTTTCCTATTCCCGTCTGTTCTGCAGCGGATTTCAGCGCTGATAATAACGTCGGTAGTTTGGCTGAAAGCGAAAGCAGCTATCCAGTCACTGCTGCAGCGGAATATAGTAGCGATAACAGCGATAACGACGATAGTTGCACGGCCAACGATACCGATCGCGTTAGCGAAGAGAAGGAGGAGGAAGCTGGGATCGGTGCGGACGTTGCACCAGTGGAACTTTGCCGCTCTTGCTGCCAGCTTACAATGACCACCGACACTGCCACCATCACTGCCAATCGCACTTTTTCTTCGACCGGTGGCGGCACTTCTCGTTACCATAACCATCAAGTGATAGCCGCCTCATCGTCCACCACTGTTGACAAGCAAGGTGCTTTTGACAATCTTCTTCTTTTTCTTTTATTTCGCATAGATTACACCGCCGAAACAATAATTATCACATATTATTATTGAACTTATTATTCGATTACAAAAAAGTTTCAACCGTATCTGATTGCCGACATCTTCTTCTTGTTAATTGAAACTTTTCAAACGCGAAAAGAAAAGAAAATGCGGAATCGCTAACGTCGCAAAACATTATTGACTCGTGCTGCTATCTCAGCCGTTATTTTAACAGCTGAGCACACAACGTTAGAAGTTTTTTAGTGGCATTTCAAAAAAGAAAAATTATTAAAAAGCTTAGTTTCCCCCGCAAAATATTTTCTGTTATTAAAATCAAAAATGCGTCCACGTTCAGTCTTTTATGCATATGTTTGAGGTACGTTTTGGTTTCCTGAACTTTTTTATTACTACTCAGGCGCTATTGCTTCCGTAAAAATCCTTTTTTTTTTTTTTTTTTTTTTTGATAACCCCATGGGACCCCGGGGTCTGTATAATTGTTTAACTGTAATTAATTTTATTAAAGAGTTCCTATGTTTTAATATTTAAAATTTCACTTTTAACAGGTTATCCGATTTTTTAACGGTGATTTTTGAGGTCGTTTTAAATTCCATATTATACATATTCTTGACGGGGCTTTTCAGGTTTCTTGCCACCCAGGCTGGTGATCGGGATAACTTTAAGTGTTACACAGAGATATATGGTTTTAAACTGAATTTTAATTGTAATTTATGATCCAATTTTGAAGTTTATAAGTGTCAAACCGTTCCCGAGATTTTAACTGAATACTTTTGTGTCGTTTCTGAAACATCTTATTAAAATTCCTCGTAAAATATTACGTGTGTACGGAATCCTAAAAAAAGAAAATAAAGATAATTTTAATTGTAATTTATGTTCCAAATTTGGAGTTTATAAGTGTCAAACTGTTCGTGAGTTATTGATTTTTATATTTTTGTCATTTGTGTACCATCTTATTAGGATTCCGTACATTGTATGGATACGGAATATCCTAAAAAAAAAAAAAAAAAGGAAACAAACAAAAATGATCTTAGCCTGTGAGTGACAAAAAATGCCGTACCAACAAACGAAAAATGACCATATAGCGTCGATAAAACGGATTAGTGAAGATATATACATAATGAGAAAACGGAAAGAACCAAGTCTAATTACAAATTAAGTACAGACATAATTTATTCTAGAAACGTGATAAAAAAAAGTATGCGAGAAGGTTTTTTTTATCAGTCGTTCGGACATCGATAGGCTCTCAGCGCAGTCAGAGAGGGTGTAATCGAATTAATCAGCGTCGGATAAAAATAAAATCGCTCGTTTGTTTTCCGCATCGCAATATGAGATTGTACTACGAGTTGCAGTGTAAAGAGTTATCAACTCTGATGTTTAAGTTAAGACTCAAGTATGCAAAGTTAGGTTGATAAAATGTGAACCGAACCGATTATTTGACACGCTTCTTTTGTTCTTGTCATCGCAATAGCACGTAGTTCGCGAAGTTCATTTGTTCCACAATTTTCGGGTCTAGTGTGAACATTTTCACCACGATTTAACCTGATTCGGTCATGTGTCCGTTCAATACTGTTGACACGTCACTAGGTGTTTTCACGCTTGTTGAATTTTCTTGTACAGCAACTTTTGTTGGTTGAACTTAATATACGAAAAATTCGCACTTGGTTCTGCAGTTTCCAATATAAGCAGAACGACTCTTGAAGGGGAAAAATGATTCTATTTGTACAACTGCACGGGCAAGACAGTGTTGCTTCCACTATCTGATATTTCCGCGCTCTCGACACCTCCTATAACCGTAGTTTCGGTTGACCTTGAATCTGCCATTATCGGCGCGATGTCTTCGAGAAAAACGAAAATACGAAGCACCTATAGGTGTGGCGATAGAAAAAAGAAAACGACAAAAACGGGACAATTGTCTACAGGATTTCATAAGTTATCGGAAAACTGGAGTTGTATCGTTAAAAGTGGCCCCCTTATTCAGAGTAATTGAAGCCGTTAATAACAATATCATAGTAATTATCTATTAGAATAAAGGGAAGAAGAAAAAATACTATCTTTTCCTATTTGAAATGTAAATATAAACACACATTTGCTCATAAAGAGTAAACAATCGCTAACAGTTCCTGTTACACGCCATATTGAATAAAAGTGAAACGGACCAATTTTCTGCAATGTATAACATTTTAGGGTACAACAATTTTGCGCTGAAATACTTTGAAAATTTAGCGTTTATGACGTTTTTCGGACATATCATTAAACGTGCGAATTGACGAAATATACATAAATGCGCTACGTCAGGTCGTACTCGCACTAAACATTAATTTTCGATATTTTCACAGTTTAGAAAAGAAGAGAAACTAAAAATAGATTTACTTTTTTACGTCGGTAGTATTTTTATTTTTTAAATAAGTCGTAATACATATTTTTTCCATTCACCTGTCCAATGTTTTTTTGTAAGCTGTCTCCTTTGCTCGCTCTGCTTCCTCCAAGTTTGCAAGCATAGTATATATCCTTTCTCTGCCTGAGTGCGCACATTCCAAATCACGACCTGCTAACTACTCATTCTCCTTTATACCCACTCCTTTTACTGTCTAATTTAATTTATCATCCCTTCGCCTCAATATTGACTTAACGAGTTACCACAATCGTTCCGTTATTTTTTTTCTATAATTCATCTCCGTTTTGCCTTCTTCTCTAGTCCCACTTTTGATCGTTTCCGCTCCTTCGTTATCTTCGTAATCCAGATTAATGAGTGCTCTCTTTTACAGTTCCAATTCATACATATTATCCTTCTAACTTCGTATTGTGTGCATCTTTTATGTACGTTCGCTTCTTTTCTTAAATGTTATTTTTTGCTCTTTAGACGGATTCACTTCCTCCACATATACTAGAACCTGATTCCCCTCGCGTTTTTTTTTTTTTTTTTTTTTTTCTTAGCTACGTTTAATTTTTAGTTGCTAGGTAATTGCCCCTAGCTAACGCAAAAGAAAAAACAAAAATAGCCGATAAACTTGTTTCTATTTCTTTTCTTTTTTTGCTCTGCTGATTTGTTCTCGATGCGTGCCATTTCTTTCCAGCTAACTACAGTGGACGCGCCATGTTCTGTTATAGAACAACTGCGAATAGGAAGAATGAGGATATTTTCTGTGAATGATTTTTAAAACCTGCTCGTTAGAACGAACAGATATCGTCACTGGCTTTCGAGCTATTTCGCCACAAGTTCAAAGGCGCTTTCAAGTGTTCGTCTTTGCAAGAAATTGAAATAAATTTTAACGAAAGCTCACGATTATTTTGCTCGTCTGCGAGTCCATTAGTAGTAATTTTCTTTTTTCTAGCCCGAGCAATGTTTCATTGCTCCGCTGCTTTTTGCCCCTTTTTCGGGGCAGTCTTATATTTTTGTGGGCTTTACGATGTTTTTCCCTCTTTTTTAAACCCTATTGAAATTGTATTTCTTTACGTCTCGCATCTTTGGCTTCATTTTCTTTGTTCTCTCATTACACCGTTTTAAGGAATTCCATCTTTTCATTACTCGTTTGTGAGTGTACTTCTATATTATTTAAGAGCCACTTCTTATTTTACAACTGCTTCCAGGACAAAAATGAAGCAAACTAAAACGACACCATTACAAGTCACTTTAAAGGCAGAGTGCGCGTGTGTGCGAATTGTGCGATTCGCGTCGAGCCTGTGAAACGGCTCTTGTAATTGAACCCCCCCCCCCCCGTAAATGTCTGATGGTATATTTCCACTGTTGCCACAGTATTGGCACTGGTGTGTAAAGACTATACACTGTGTTCAGAAGCATTTTTACAGTTGTATACTATCCGATCCTTTAAAATTATTCAACGTAATGAAAAAAAAGTTCTTTTTAAATTTTGTTTAGTTCTTAATTAACAGATCACATAAGGATTTTTCTATCAAAACCATTTGGTAGTGTGTCGTAATGTAAATTAAATTAATAGTAGATTGTTGAAAATTTAGCTATCACGAGATGTACCGCTACCTAGTTATTAAAGGAACACTTAATCAAAAAATAGAAAAAAATATTGTAATTCTACAAGATCAAGGATAAAACAAGCGACCTATCGTTTGGACAGAGGGAAAAAGAAACGATAATTTTTTATTGGCTTACCTAGTTTTTGTCGAATAGAAATTTACCGTTGATCGCGTCTGGCAAGTGAAAATGATATTAAACTTTGCTTATTATAACCGTTTTCGTATAAATGAAAGAAGCAGCGTGTGCAGTTACCACAGACATGTTTTTTCAATTGGTAGAATCGATCGATAAGCTTTTGAATAAGTTTCGATATCGAAAGAATATCAATTATTTTTTGTATCACGACATTTTAATCTTGGTATTTGGGATGTTTTGGAACAAAATTTGAAGTTGGTGGTTACGAGGAAGGTTACTACAATAAAGTTATGAATGTATGGATTCTTCAATAAAACTGTCGTTTAAATAATACCGAAAAATCAAAAGTTGTCTCGACTGAGCAGCGCAACATATTTTAGATATTCATTTCACTCATAACTGTTTCTGATGATCGTTCGAATTGGAAATAACTTCATTTATGTATATCAACTTAATCAGAAATATTTTAAAATATATTTCTGATTATGTTGATATAAATAGAGTTATTTCCAATTTGAACAATATATTTCATTTTTCACTGACGGCAAAATAAATAAATAAATAAATAAATAAAACCACGTTTGCTTTTGTTGATTTCAAAATGATACAAAAAAAATGCTAGAAAGTAAATTTTATTTTGCTAATTAAATAAATTTCTGCTACATTAAAAGAAAAAATATATATATACAAATTTTATTTGGTACTTACACGTTACGATCATAGATAAAAGAAATGATTAAAAACCTAATTTTCAATTTTTTCCTACGCGTTTCGTTTTAAATTTCAAAAACTGATTTAACGCCGTATTAAAATTTTGAAAAAAACCAGTATAAATACTTTTTCAAGACTTAAAATAAGATCTCTTCGATTTTTCAAAAAAAAAAAAAAAAAAATAATAAACAAATCCAACAGCAGCGCATTTTCTATATTAAATGTCACATATATATATATATGTATATGTATATGTATATGTATATATATATATGTATATAATATGTATGGATGTATGTATGTATGTATGTATATACGTATATTACAGAATTGTGAACTAATCCTTATTCTATTCTCTTGCCAGCAGGTGAACGTCCGCCTTGCTTAAGTAATCCTAATAGCCGTAGTTTAAGCGTTAAATATGCAGAAGACAATCACCACACAGAAGAAAGTCAATGTAGTTCCTGTTTTCAAATGGTAACTTGACATTCTTTATATTTCCGTGTCGTCTATTCATAGGAATAAAATTAACCGCTAGCGATGAGTGTGTATTATATAAAAAAAAAATGATCTGCCGAAAGTGATGTATTATTTTTGTAAACCTCATTATTTTAGTTTTAATTAAATAGGTTTATTGTTTTTACACGAGAAAAAGAAAAACATGCCAGATGGTTGACAGTCGCAATGAAATTTTTGTTTTTAATTGATTGAGGACGAAATGGATTTTTAAAGTTATTATCTCCTTTGGCCTTTTATAGGTAATAACACTTAAATTGTAAAATGTAAACAATTGCCAGATTTTTTTCACATTTAAATTAACCTCTTAATTTGCATTTCATCGGTCAAAGATGTTTGCAGGCTTTGAATTAATAATTTCTTATAAATTATAGATCGCTCAGTATTTCGGTTGACATTATTTTCAAATATTTTCAACGTAACGAAATAAAGTCAATGCTCAACCCCTCAAAGGAAAGCCTTTTAAAGATTCCCCTCTTATCTAGAAAATTGATTATCATTTTTTTTTAAATGTTTTGTCATGCTAAAAAAGGGAATTGTTAATCCGAAAGCATGTTATCTGATTAAACCTAAATTTTAAGGTTAAAGACATAGCTAAAAAGTGTTCTATTTATTTCTTGTTCTTTTTTTTTTTTTTTTTTTTTTTTTTTTTTTTTGGTTAAATTCATAAGTTGTGATGAAAATATTCTAGCTGAATCTAAAGTTTTGTTATCTAGAAAACGAATTTTACACTCTTTAGTAGGAATGAAAAAATTATACTACGTAGAAGTTGGAGTGTAGTACATTAGTGTATTAGAGAGCAACGTGTGAGTAAGAAGTAGAAAAGTTTCTATTTTTCAACGAGATACGTGTTTGTTTGTTTATATATATATATATATATATATATATATATTATATATATGTATGTGTGGATGGGGGTGTATGGATATATATGTATATTTATGGATATGTACATGTATACACATACATTCGTCAATCCCCTTCACTCGATGCTACAAGTTTAACATGTAAAAATTTTCAAGCTTAACATATTAACCACTGTAGTAGAATTGATCGTATTATACACATAAATGACAAATCCGGCAATTCATATACGCACGCATGCACATGTCGTATGATAATGTGGCTAATCCATTTAGAAACTCGAAATATATATGTATATACCTCTATTGGTACACTGAAATACTACTAAACGGCATATTCATTTCGCGTGCTATGGGATAACGAATATTGTGCTTATTTTCGCAATCGATTACTTAATCAATTGTTCGCAACTTGCAAGATGTTTCTCATATCATTTAATAACAATCAAGTTATCGTGACAAGTTTCTTTGTGAAATGCTTTGGAATAATGATTAGCGTGCCCAGTTTTGTTCCACTGTTCGTTATATTTTATAAGAAAAATGGAATATGTTTTTGATACAAATTTAAAATTCTTATTTCGCTTGTTATGTGTATCATTGGTCGCTTATTTTTTGATTTGAATTATTACGAAAAAAAAAATAAAAGGGGAAAAAATGAACCCAAATTTTCGTGATTTCTCAGAATACTTCTTTGAATCGACAAAATACTCGACGAAGATAATACTGCGAATTATATAAAATATAAATACTTAAAAATATATATATATATATTTAAGACAAACTGAAAATTTTTTGAAAAGTATAAATTTAAAAGCGCGAATAAAATCCTAAATATCGGTACGTAATGTGATATCCATCTACTACTACTAATACTACTACAAGGGAGTAAGTATTATATAAATGCCAAAAATTAGTGCAATTTTTTTTCAGGGAACTTTTTGGATATTTTTTTTCCAAATGAGTAAATAAAGTTAAAATTAAACATTAAAAATTCTGCCCACGTTAGCGCTAAACAATATGATGATTTTTAAAATTGGAAAAAAACTCTATCAATAGAACCGCTATCCTGCATGAGTTTTGCACGCAAAAACAAAACGGTAAAAGGTCTTTTCAAAATGCCACCTTTGCGAAAATCAGAAGTGCAGTAAGCTAGCGGGCGTCTGTCTTGACCGACAAAGCGTAATGGAAAGGTATCTTAAAGATGATAAACATTTTAGCGAGTAGATCAAATTTCGCCGAACACCGGGCGTAAAAAAAAAAAAAAACTGTATATAAAACGGTTTGAAGCTCTATTTCAACCTGGTCTATATTATTTATAGAAAAGCAGACTGAACTTTTGCCGAAAAAATTTCAATTAATCGAACGATATAAAAACATAAAATAGACGAAAAAGATTACTATTATATCGATCGGACGATATTTTTAAATCGATAATTGATCAAGAAATATTGGACAGTGAAAAGCTCGTCATCGGTTAGGAATATAGATGTCCCCCCCTTTAAGAAACGTTCGGACGATCGATACGTCATTCGCGGAAAGCTGTATTTCTGGTCGCTAGAAATACATCATTATCAAATAACGGCCAATTATGTTAATAATTTCGCACGTCGATAATTCTGAATTATTATCGAGCCAAAAAGAAAAATAAAAAACCAAAAAAAAAAACGCAGTTCTTTGACCGAGATCAAAAAGCAAAAATTTATAAATAAATCAGATGATATACACTTTAAATACCGCAGTATATCAAATTGTCATTATTACTGAGGTTGGTGGTCATATTTCTGTTCTTCCCGCCTAAATTTAGTATATTTCATTTATTCTGCAGATTTAAAAAAAAAAAAGAATTGTACGGATGATTTTGTATTGACAGCGGCGCGTCATAAACGTGAAAGATGGCAGAAAAATTGGATTCCACGATCATCAACAATAGGGGCGCGTACAAGAGACTCAAAAAAAAAAAAAGGTTTGAGAGCCAAAGCAAAAGTAATTTGAAAAAAAAAAAGAAATAATAGAACATACAAAACAACTACTCTAATAACGAATAATTGCAAGTTTTTCCATTCGAAGTTCAGTGTTACCTAACTCGCCTTATCTGTCAGTAAATAGAAAAAGGCTTACTGACATTTAGTGTGTACATTAAAATACGCGAAGTAGCAAACCATCAGATGCTTTCACAAAAGAAATCGAAAGCAACGCGCATCTACGCTTTATCTAAATTCGTTATTAAAAAGTAAATGGAGGGTAATTTTCTTTATCTCTCTCTCAACGCTTCGTCGTCGGAGTCGCATTTCTTGCTTCAAGAGGTTGCGTACATCTATATTCTTCGATTTCTGCCGTATCTAATCGGGTCTCCTAGACACTTTGGTGCGGACAGTTGGAACATTCGTGATAACTACATAGTTCCTTTAATGGGCTTTCCCTGAATTCGTCCTTGTGATGCTAGCACGAATATACCGTTTTCCCGGATTTTATGTCTTTTGTATTTCAGTTTTCGGTGTTTGATATTTTCAACTATCGTCCTGTGTTTCCTTCATTCACTTTCGCTAAGACTATGATTATACGTTTGTTTGCAAAATCAGTCCAAGGTATTTTTAATAATCTTCAATAATACCGCATTTCAAAGGCGTGTTCAGTCTTCCTTCAATATCCGTATTCATTGTCCAGGTTTCACACGAATATTTTAGTACTGTCCACACATAGAGCATCTCATTATTCCCTTCCGCGGGTCTATGCTCAAGGTTCGGTTTTTCAAAACGTTGCTAAGGTTATTAAAGGCTTTCTTTGCCATACCGATTCTGCTTTTTAATTTCTTTTAGGTCTCTTCCATGCTCACTTATGAGAGCACCTAAATATCTAAACTCGGTGACATTCTCAATTTTTTCATTGTCTATCATGGTTCCTTTTGTCATTGGTTTTCGAGAATTTCACGACTTTCGTTTTTTATCTCTTTCTCAACACTTAAGAGTTTATTTTGAATATTTCCCCCTTTGTGTATCTTAAGAAGAAGCGGAAAGTGTATTTAAAAATTTAAGCAAACATTGATACGAATTTATTAAGTATTGAACAGATGAAGATTGTTTAAGATTCGCCTACTGTAAGCTTTTCACATCGTGAAAGTCAAAAGCCGAATCGAGAATACAAATTTACCGATGCTGGTGATTATATCGGCGTTTTTTATTGTTATAATTCTGCTAGTATCAGTTGTTCATTCTTTGTCCGGCAGCCAATTATTAATTCGGACTCATTAGCCTAGCGAAAGAGGATTTTTTTTTTTTTTTGTGTATTTTCCAACCAGGTCTGCCTGAACGATACGCAATTAACTAACTAAACATAATACACAACTTCAACAGCTAATCTTCTAATAAAAGACGATTTTACTGTTCAGGAGTTGTCAATTGTGACCCCATCTTTGATGCGTGATTTTCTTTTTTCAAGCACGAAAAAAAAAAAAAAAAAAAAAAGAATTAGTAGGCGTATTTATAATATGATTTTCTCTAGTTGAAAAGATATATAATATCGAGCGATTCGACTGTAACGGAATGTCCACGCCCTAAAAACTAGTCAAGCTTATAAACCGTCACGTTATATGAATTACGGTGAAATTGAAAGAACCAAAATGAAATATAAGAAATTATGATTTAAATTAATTTTATATTAAGTTTTTATTGAACGTTGTTCTATTTATTAAATTAAAAAAAAAAAAAAAAAAAAAAAAAAAACATCACATGGGTACAAAAGTTTGAAAAAATGAACGGTTACGGAACAATTGCAAATGGAAATTAAATTTATTATCGCAAAAGGAAGGAAGGAAGGAAGGAAAAGAGACTAAAGCACTTAATTTTTTACTGAGGCTAGAGACCGGCCTGAATAAGGCATTTTTAGTGCGTGAAAAGGAGAAAGAAAACAAACTACAAACTTATAAATTCATCTAAGTTATTTGCGGACGGACTAATTGTAGAGTCGATTTTGATTGGACGGTGAGAGGGTCCTTCAAAAGATACACATTTACACTTATATATATCTAATAATTGATACGTAGTAGTTGGGTAATTATCTAATCGCTTTTACGCGAAATTCCCATCAAAACGCTCGGCTAATGGCCCGATACTATTTAATCATTTACTACTAGCAACATAATTAATCTTAAGATATACTGCATTAAGAAACACCGTTAACAAATTTATTTTAAGGCTCGGCATACGGCCTGAGATATAATTTACACTCTTCTTTTTTATTCCTAGCGCAGAGACGCACGCACATAACAACCGTTTAGATCGCTAGATCGCTCGGAATTTTTACTAACTATGTATGTTGCTACAAAAAAAAAAAAAAAATATATCACACCTTTGCGCCCGGCGTATTTAAAAAAATGAAAAATATTTCAAACGCTACGCATATAGATTACTATTATTGTACAGAAATTTAAAAGAAATAAAAACCTTGCCTGTCAAGTATTTAGCTATCAAGTGTGCCGTGAAATATTCCCTTTTTGCGACATAATTCTACTACCAGCGTTACGTTCTGACATAGTTTTGCGAAAACGGATTTTAAGTAATTCTACCAGCCGCGTCCGAATTATATACACATCTAAAACCGTTAGTGAGTTTTTCGGTACTATTTGAAATGTTAGATGTGAATAATTTGAACGTTTAGATTGCACCGAAAATTTAACGATACTAAAAAGGCCAAGAAAATTTGAAGTTCGTTCGCGGAGTAAAATTATGTAATCGGCCGAGCATTATATAGAAATGTGTACGATTTTTACGTAAATAGAGTGTTTGTTGCATTTTCTATCTTTCTGCAATCGACACGAACGTACACAACGTGATTATCAGAAATCAGCTGGACGTTTTACTTTCAGATGTTAAATTTTAAAAAAGTAATATAAGCAACTCACTGACTAGAAAATAATTAATATATATATATATATATATATATATATTAATAAATTATTAAAATTAACTGTTTGTTATTTGTGTTTTTTTTAAGAGAATGGACGATGTCGGAAGCGGTAGTTCGTCAGAATCGTCGTCAAACACAGCAAAGTCAGCAACGGTTCTGGAAATTGTTTCTGGTAAATTTTAATTATTTTAGTTGAAAAATAGACGTAATTTAGAGCGATAATGGAATGAAGAGGGTCATCTCAAATACTTCCGGGGAATTAATATTGCGCGATGAAATATTTATATTTTTTATTTATTTATTTATTTTCTTGGGCACGCCAGCGACTTTGACTTAACAACTAGAAAAGTTAAAATAAGGGCTGGTTAAATCGAGAGACGATTAGAGACAGAACTTATGAAAGATTGAAGTTCAGGGATTATAGCTTGGGAAGGATAAGGGAAGAATTATAAGGAGCAGGAAGATCCAGTGCTAAGATACATACGGGAGTAGAGATAGCACTGTGAATCGAAATATGATCAATCATTTTTTCTTCGCTCTCAATTTCATTTCCCGTTAATGACCGCTGCACCGACGGTTATATTTTTAATCCATACAGTTCCGGGGATCACCTTTGATAAAAATTAACTTTGCCGGTGGAGGAGATGAAAAATACGTGTCGTCCTATTTAAAGAGTGTTATTAAATGGTTGGTAAAACATTCACCTCAAAGCTGGTCTGTCCTGTTTTGTTTTTTGTTGTTTTTTTTTTTTGTTTTGTTTTTTTTTTTTTACGGCTACAATAATTTTTAGCGCACAATGAAATGGATATTTGAAAAATCAGCGTTTCGCGGGTCAATGTAAAAATTTTTAAAATTCTAAACCTATTTCACTAACAAACTACACAATTTAAGGCCTAATTACGTGTTTTATGCGTATACGTGCGCTCACGTAACGATTAAGTCGAAAAACTATCTGGCTACTGTTGGCTATACGAATTTATGACCGGCACACACTGTGATATACATTTCTACTTGTCGAAAGAAATGAACAAGCCGAAACGTTTGTAAAATGCAACGGTAAACTTGCTTTTTTACTGAACCTATATAATAACAACCTTCATCGAAACATCCCTCATGAATGATACGATTAAAAAATATTAGAAAAAGTTATTTCAGTTTTGATATTATTTACCCCTTTCCCTAGACACACATACGCGTGTATGGAGAGAAATTAAGGATGTAACAGAAAAATTTTTCAGTACGTTAATATTTAACGCGCTTTAATAGTGGAAAAAGATTCACGTAATCCGCACTGTCTGCGCGTACTCTGAGGAGAACGTTGGAAACGTTACTTCATTTAATTTATTTAGGATTAAAAAATAAAACCCTTTCATAATAAATTTAACGCAAAGATACGATCAAAAAATTGAAAGTTCAGTTGCATTACGGACAAAAACGCTTCTCCAGTGGTTGTGACTTATTCGCGGTTGCGAACGAATCAAAATGTTCCTCTACCGGCGCTTAACAAGGCTTGTAAAGATCATGTCCTCAACTAGCATATCAACAGAAAATCCAGCTTTCGTGAATCCATAAAACCAAATAACTGCACAGACGTGTGTATTCTGCCTCCCTCGTGCCTTTTAATTTAATAAATCCAAGTTTAGCACCTTATCTTCAATGTCCGCGAGTATTATGTAACTCCGAGTACACTTTATGTAGATTTAGTTGGAAAAAAATTACTTTCATCATCTTCCCTGTCCAGCTTGCAAACCAGCAAATTTTGAAGCAATTCTTAATCTAACCCGTGCAGTACTCGGATCCAAAAGTATTCTATTATTTTAAGGAAACGTATTATAAAAAAAAAAAAAATGAATTTTCGAAACCGATTCAATTTTTTTTTTTTTTAACAATTTCTATCGTTTTCGCTCTTTATTATGGTCACACTTTTCCGGTCGTACCATTAGATATTTCCAATGCCAAAAACCGGAATTTCCATTAAAGATGCTGCGCTTGAACAAATGGCGAATAAAAATAAAGTAATGTTGGTTAAGCGAAACTAAACGGACGATAACTTCATTAGCTAAAAGAAGAAGTGGGCCTTCGTTAACATTAAATGGAATTAGGATGTTAGAAAGGTTTGTTCCAATCGCTTCTATACGTAGGTATCTTTGGAAGAGCAAACTTTTTTTACCTGGTTACATATTTTCATCAGCGGCTGACATTTTGAATGAACTGCTCACTCGAGTCGAAGCGAAACTCGATTAAACTGCGCTTTCTTTCGCAATAATGACATGGCCTCTCATTTAGTTAAACGTGATGGCTGGCGCTAACAATTTCGTCGTCTTGTACGGTCGGCGGAGCCCTCGAAATTTGACATCTAAAGCGCACAAACATCTCTGCCTTTTACAGTTACAACGACTGGAAAATGAAAGAGAAAAAGTTCTAGCGGCTAATTACGCAAGTGGACGAAGGGAACTTTTGAAAGTTTGTATGTCATTTTGGCATTTTCTTCCGCATTGCCGCTCGTGCATTTCATCGGAAGTTGACTGATAAACCGGTTTTCGACCGAGTTGGCCCCAGATGGTGTTAGAAAATGTCTACATCATTGCCCGGCGCGTAACTAAAAAAGAAGCTCTTTGTAACAATGCAGTTTACGTGTCAACTGCTTATCTTTTTGAATCACCCCCCCCCCCCCACACACACACACATTAAAGTTCCATAAAACAAAATTTAATACCGCTGATCTATTATCCTTAAGTAAGAAATTTCGCTCTAAATTTTAGTCGGATTCCTTCACCAATGATTCATTATTTCTACCGTTCAATTCAACCTAACCTTCCTGCTAATCCTTGGTTTCCACAATTCCCTTTTCTTCCACGTTCTGTTATTGTCCCTATTATTCGCTCCGCTTCAATCACACTTTACTCTACCTTCTTTCCGTTATCGTCTCTTTTTAATTCCTTTTCTTATTGTACACTCTTTACTTATTATAAACTCTTTACTTATTATAAACTCTTTACTTATTTTACACTCTTTACTTATTGTACGCGATTATGTCTGTGATGCTAATCACATTTAGTTTTAATTGTGTTCTGCTCTCTCTGCTGAACTTTCTTCTCTTTATTTACTTCTCTTTATTTACTTCTCTGTATTTACTTCTCTTTATTTACTTCTCTGTATTTACTTCTCTGTATTTACTTCTCTGTATTTACTTCTCTTTATTTACTTCTCTGTATTTACTTCTCTGTATTTACTTCTCTGTATTTACTTCTCTGTATTTACTTCTTTTTATTTACTTCTCTGTATTTACTTCTCTGTATTTACTTCTCTTCATTTACTCCTCTTAAAGTTAAGGCTTCTTGCGCTCCCTATTGTGCTTCCTATATCCTGTCCTTTCCCTCTCGTTTCCGATCGAATTAAGTTCTAATTAGTTGACGCTTCTTCCTATCGTTTCCGGCTGAGGTATCCCTAGTGTCGACGATCCCCTCAAAAAAAACAAAAAAAAACAAAAAACAATTCAATGCTATTTGAAACATCACTTCCCTCAGCCGCCGCTGTTTTATTCATCGCGTCCGATAATTCCGATCAACGATGTATGATCCGCAAATGGAAGTCTTCTAATTGACCTTGAAAGTTTCGTTGTTCTTTTTGTATATTTGATCCCCCCCCCCCCAAAAAAAAGATAAACGAAAAATAACCGGACTTTTTGTTTTGTATGCGTTTTATCTCAGTCTACTTTTTTCACTCGTACGTGTTCTCGTTTTTGAAAGTTTTTCGTTTTTTAGTAATTTTTAGGCGGCGATCCAGCCAAAAACGTCAAAAAGAGAAGAGCGCTGCACAAGTTTCGCTTTTCGGTTTCTCAATTTTATGTCCGCCACCTTCAGTTATCGGTTCCGCATAAATAGAACAATACGTCGGAAGCTCTTTATTTCTATTTAACAAAAAAAAAGGGGGAGGGAGGCAACGAAATTTTTCGAAAACGAATTTTATTTTGTAATTTCTGGAAAACGAAAAATTTGAATTTACTTCGGATTATAAAAAGTTAAAATTTCTCATTTAACTTAAGAAACGAGTAATGCGTAACAGTGCGGTTACGTTATATACACTATTGCCGTCCGTTATTGTGTTATATTTTGCGGAGATTTATAGCGGCTGCGGTTTCGTTAACGACCGCTATTTCGACAAAACGATACGTGTAAACGCCCATAAAATGACCATCTTTCTTACTCTCAATTCGGCGTGGAATGTTTTGATTTTAAAACGGTGCCGCGATTTATTGTCCCTTTATCGGCGTTTTCGGGGGGTAGTCACTTTTTCAAATTCGGATTATCCACCGATTCTCGTCATAGTAGTTTTCTCGCAAGCAATTTCGTCCGGATTTCGAAAATAGAAAATCTTACAAAAGTCGTATAACACGATCATCGATGGAATTTCATCAAAACTTGTTCTAATGCTGCTCTTACATTTTCTATAATACTTTTAGACAATTCTAGAGCCCGTAATTAGGCGCCTTCGTTGAGATAAAATTGGTTTGACGCCGAGATGTTAAAGCCACGAGAAGACAGAAAGAAAAAGAAACAAGATTTATTATAAGTATTTTTCTCCCGTAAACCGCTCTATGTATTAGAAATGCGAAACATTTGAAATTTACCGTTAACACGATTCTCGGTTATGTTAACGGTCAATTTCAATTGTTTACACAATTAAAGAAAGAGATTATTCTTACCTATTCGGCGCTATTATTCTCATCTGAATAATAAACGACGTAAAATGGCTTATTACTTTCTCTGTTACTTTTTAGAAATACCGCGCGCTATGCGTAGTTTTACTTTTGACGTGATAATTTTAACCTAATTTTTTTTCTTCTTCTTCTTTTTCTTTTTCTGTGTCTGTAGGAAATTTGCTGGATAGCTGGTTGAGCAAGTTGCAAGAAATAGAAGAGGCCATCGGACGAGAAAAATCCGGGCCAACGACCGATGAACGGGAAGTGTCGAATCAGACGGGCGAAGTTTGGTGGGACGAACGAGATGTGTACGGAAACACAGCGTTACTAGTCAGTGGTCAAAAGTTGTTGTCGCACAGCGAATACGAAAAGGCCGTTCAGTTGACGAGACTTTTGCTGCAAGAAGGTAGCGACGTTAACGCTACCAACGACGAAAATCGCAATTTACTGTCCTACAGCATTCAGTATATGGACAATTCGATTCAGCTGACCATCATGCTGATCAACTACGGCACCAACATATGGCCCTCCAGTAAGTGTAACAAAGAACGATTTCTCGAAATTATAATACTTCGCCGGTGCGCCATTTTAATTATCACCTGTGAAAATATACTGTCGGCCCTTAATTCGCTGATAGATATGTGTTGCGTGCGCGTTTTTTTATAAGAACGGGGTTTTGCGAAAAAGTGCATAATTATTTTTCGGCCGAATCGCAGAGTGTAGAATTCTAGACGTTTCTTTTTTTCTTTTCTCTTTTTTTTTTTCGTTATTCCCTTTTTCATTCACAAAAATCACGATTATATAATACTTTACCGAATTTAAAATGCAAAATTTTCTAGAAAAAAAATTTAAGTTTATATACTCTTTTTTTTTTATAATGAGCAGATTTTAAATCTTAGCCGTGTTCTTTTTACGCTGACAATATGATAAAAAATAACGTTACGAACGAAATTATCCAGGATAGTCGAAAAGGTCTGCGTAAAATACGCGTGCGAACGAAATATTTCCATAAAATTCAGCAAAATTCGAAGTCATAATTGACTGCAGCGCAAATAAAATTGTGCGTGCATTGTCTTCATCGCGCAACTATAATATTATCGTCAATCTAACTGTTGGAGAACAGCTCCATTTCGCTCTTCTCCAACAGTTAGATTGATGATAATATTATAGTTGCGCGGTGAAGACAATGCACGCACAATTTTATAAACTTTGTAAGGAATGAAAAGTGATAAAATTATAACTGGCAGATGCTAACAGTAAACAAAGAATTGCGCGACTGCTGAGAGAGATGCATGCGATCCTATTATCGTCCAAATGTTGCCAGCATCGTTGCTGAGCAAAGTACGTGCCACCATTGAGAAAGTGATTGAGTCGGCGCGGGCGATGGAAGGAAAGAAATGATCGAAGAATCTTTATAGTGCCATACTTAATTACTGAGCGTTGGCGACTACCTATTATCTCAGCTGTACAGGTATATAGGCATAGTGTTCATAGCGATTGCTTATATGCAGTACGAATGTGTACACACGCAAGACTACATTCGGAACAGTTTAGTAATCGTTTGATTTATATCGTTTTACAAAAGTGCAGTCCCGTAGAATAGACAAGTCCAAAATATACAAGCCCGAAAAATGCAACCCCGAAAAGATATCGGCGAAAAGTCATTCAGTTGGATTTTTACCTCTGTAAGTCTCGATATCAGTTTAATACGAGCTGCAATCAAGAAGAAGCCACCGATTGTATAGAAAAAAAAAAAAAAAAACGATTACCCGTTTACATAAGAAAGGTTCTCTCGAGAGCTCCGAAAAAATTGTTCACCCCCGCGTAATGTTATTTTTGCGCATTTAAGATTGAAAAGAACACGCCGTAGTAACACGCCTTATCTATCGCAGTGGAAAATCGTAAAATGTTACAAAAACACATAAAGGAAGAGAAAAGGCTTGAAAAATGTATATTTTAATAGCGGGAAAAAGAGAAAGCCGTAGGCAGATAAGGACAAAAAGAGAGAACAAAAATTGAAGTGGATGGAGAAAGATCATCCGTGACGTGGCATGATCACGACGGTATTTGCGACTCGGAAGCGGAAGCGGAAGCGGAAGGAAAAAAATTATCTATGAAATATTCTATGAATAGTAATTTTCAACTATTACATTGCGCAGAAAATGTCTTATTTACATCAAACGTTAATTTTATCTCAATTAAAATTTAAGAAAAAGAAAAAAGTTCGAATAAAATGAGAAAAGGTTTACTATATTGCTGACATTTTCTCTAGGTAAATTATCGTGTACGGATATCTTTCGATAATTAGAACAATTTGAAACATATGTAGTATATACGGTTGCTCGCCTATAAACATAATTTAATTATCGATAAATCGTGTTGATTTTTCACAGCTTTACACCATTGCTTTTTTAATACTTTCAAATATGCGTCAAGTCCGTCGTTTAAGTAGTTCTCGCAATTCGATTTCAAATATGCTTGATAATTAACGCGAGTCCTAACGTAATAATAGTAATAGTATTCGAGTTGGAAAAGCGGACACCGCCGACAACAACGATACGTAGAGGTCGTGTTTGTTTTTGTATAATTATAATTACTCCTCTTTAGCGGTCTATCGATAAAGGAAAAAACAAATTCGCCCTAGGAAATTATCTTCGATATATGTAGTAAAACGTAAAACCGAATTATTATTTACCGGTGATTTAATAATCAGTTGAAGATTGATTGATCGTGCGCGGTGAAATCAAGATGTGTTAACACATTCGTGCGGACATTAGAAATTAAATGCATCGCCGAGCAGCTATAATGTTCTTTTTAAAGTAACAACTGTGATCGCGCGAGCGTTAATAACAAATACGTAAATACTATTTTAGTATCTTCCCTAAACGTTTACTTTTTTTGCACTGTCAATCATAAACGACCTCTGCTTCGCCGTGACCGGTCCGACTACAATGTACAGAACCTTAATCGTATTAAACGTTACTGCATAGGACTGGGCTTTTTTATTTTTATCACTGCCGGCAAAAAAAAAAAAAAAAGAAAAAAGTGTAAACAATCACATTTAAATATACTAAGATTAATTTCTTTTCGTGTTAAATTATTGAATTTCTTTTTTTCCAACCCGTGTCACATTTGACTTTATTCATCGTACACTCTGCGCTAAGCGCCCTTCAATCATCTTCCAAATGAAAATGGCGGCGTTAGAAATCTTCCTATTTTCATCAGCTTGTTTTTTTCGTTTCTTACAACTCTGTGTTAATATACTTTTCTCGCATATTTTCTTTGAAATTTTCCGCATAAAAGTTGACGGAAATTCATTTTTTTTTTAAAATATGGTATTTTCAGCGATTTCGGCGAGAAATAAAAAATAAATACACGAGGAAATATTTAGC
Source organism: Icerya purchasi (assembly GCA_039619475.1). Taxonomy (NCBI): domain Eukaryota; kingdom Metazoa; phylum Arthropoda; class Insecta; order Hemiptera; family Monophlebidae; genus Icerya; species Icerya purchasi. Next base: position 333,783,677 of record CM077115.1, on the reverse strand, counting down.
ACTGATCCGGACGAATATCTTCAAACGGGTCTTCTAGTGTCGACAAGTTTTGTCTTGCCGAGTGTGTACGCCTGTGTGCGTGCGTAAGTTTAAAAGAGATTCGAATTTTACCTCCGTTTTCAGTTGATAAAGCCCCCCCTCTTTGTTTCCACTTGCTTTTCGATATTTTTACAGGGAACAGGGGTCCAATAAGGAATCAAGAGAATTCGTTCGTCCTACTCATTACGGTTCTTTTCGGTACTTAAAAATGTTGTGATTAGAAATTTAATTTATAACGCCTATCGAAAATCGTTAAAAACGCTTTTTTTTTCTTTTGCGTTTTTTTTTTTTTTTTTTTTCATGAAATAAATTCGAAAAAAGTTGTTTTTTTTTCCGGTGATTAATATTTAACGTCGTGTTATATTCGATATTAGAGGATAATTTCGGCGGAGCAGATTTGGTTGAAAGTTGTATAATTTTTCTTTTTTTGTCCGATTTTCAACAAAAAGTTTTACTTTTCCAACAGCGATAGACCAAAGTGCAGTATGGCCGACAATGAAGCGTTACTGTTCGTTGAATAATAGCAGTAACAGTAGCAGCGATAATAGCAGAGCATTAAATATCTCCTCCACCGATAACGATAGGAATGAGGCGAATTACCCAACCTGTAATTATATAACTTGTAATTACAGAGTTCGTAGCAATTCGACCACCGTGTGCAGTGCTTTCACATGGTTCCTACGTGCCGTTATTCGTCATCGGAAGTTGGACGATCATTGTCTTAAGACACTTTTCGTTCTTTCTGAAGTAAGTTTTTTTTTCATTTTTTTAAATTTTTTCCCCTTTTTTTTCATTTTTTCCCCCGAATTTTCTTTTTATGAAATTCCGTCGAAAATGCGTTTAATCGATCATCGCAAGCTGTGATTGCCTCTGTTCTGAATTATTACTGTAGGTTTTTATTTTCATTACGCCGTGTTAATTCCGTAATCATTTTATCGGGAAAGACAGCTGAGAACGGTAATTGTACACCGGAACTGGGGATTTAAATTAGCGTTATCGCATTCCTACCGGTCGCTCTTAATTCTTCCCATCGTATAATACCGTGACACTTTTATTTTCGTCAAGAAGTCTGGGGGACGTACGATTCGCGTTTTTAAATTTCGGACACTAACGCACGGAAGAGCAGAAAGAATAAGTTTAAAAGATCATATAAATTAACACAGGATGACACCCAGCCGGGAATTTTGCAAACCGGGAAGGAACCAGGAATAATTTTATTGTAAATCCGGGAAAAAAAGTAAAAATAGCCAAGAACGATATTTTTAATAAGAAGAAATCATTTAAAGCGAAAAATGAATAATTCCTTTTTCCGATGTACTTTACTCTCAAAATAAATTATCAAGTTCTTTTTTATTTGTATAAAATGTGCTGCGGCGATCAAATATTATCAATAGTAACAAAAAAACCCACATTTTTCTTGTACAATTCTAGTAATCAGGATATTATTAGGAAAATCGGGAATTTAAAAATTATATTTGAGCGGCCACCATGTAACAACAAGAATAAAATTGTTAGCCCAGCGAAATTCGTAATTACGGCAAAAATCAAAAACCAAAAAAAAAAGAAGCTCTTTCATAGCAACATGATACATTCTTATAATTCTATTCATATTTTCGTTATTTGCTGTAAGCCCCGGTATAATTATGTGGCTACCACCAAACCGGAGGTCCGTAGACTCGTTACAGAGACGCGACGAATTTCATTGCTCAATGAGGTAATAATACCGGAGAAGCCATCTGGCCGAAAATAAAAGGGGGGTCATCCGAAAAGGAGCGAAATCAACTGATTCCCTCACATTGCAGTTCCCTTCGGATAATCTCCCCGATAGATCCACTTAAGCAGTACATTACGAAAAAAGGCAAAAGTATGCGGCTTGTTTTATTTTACTCTACTTCATTTATTGCCTCGAAAGGAATTTCAGGTGGTTTCAAATAGCCGTAGAAGAGAGCTGCGATAAATAGGTCAATTAACGGTTCTAGCAACACTAGCAAAAATTTAATTGAAAAAAGAAATCATCGCGGAAGATTAATTTTTAAAGTTGACGATAACGGCGCCCACTCACAGTTCACAGATATCCTTCACCGTATTCGCCTATTCGCCTATTCGCCATTTAATTTTTACCGACTCAAATTGATTTGTTGCAAAATTAGCATGCGTTAAGTATCTCTTACTTAAGAGCGCGCAGCTAACTTCAGACATCATGAGAAACTTAAGATTGGTAATACGGTTTTTGCTTAAAATCCTTATTTTGTATTTCTCTAACCGGTGCAAAGAATCAAAAGCGATTTTCGTTATGTACATATATATATATATACAATGGGTGAGCCAAAACAACTGCAACTACTCTCCGTACGGGCGTATGGACGTTATCCAGCGGTCAAAAAACCAGTGAAACGTGATGAAGTTCATTCTTTTTCCAACAGCAGAACAAATAGCGAGCACCGTTATAGCAATACAAACCGGGATACAGAGCTGTTTTGAACGAAGTGCAGTTACGAGTTTCCCTTACAGACTAAGAAATTTCGCACAAAAAATTAATTATTCGCTGTCTGATACGTCGTCTTCAGGCTCCTTCTCAAAGTATCGTTCTTCGCAATACAATATCTTTTCGGGTCGCTTTTCGAAAATTGTTCTCCGGAATTCCTCAGCTGGAATGTCCTTCAAAGCGTCCTCGATAGCTCTCACAATTTTCACCCGTGTCTGAAATCTACGGCTTCGCAGCATGCCTTTAAGGGTGACCGGGAAGAGCCAAAAATCGCATTGGCAACAAACTCTTCTTCCAGGAATATAAGCGTGCAATACATTATAGTCGGTATGCGAATTCCTTACACTTCGTTCACACAGTTCTGTATCTTGGTTCGTATTGCTATTAATGATGCTCGCTATTTGTTCTGCTGTCAGAAAAAGAATGAACTTCATCACGTTTCACTCGTTTCTTGACCGCTAGATACCGTCCATACTTCGTACGGAGAGTAGTAGCAGTTGTTTTGGCCCACCCTTTGTATATATATATATATATATATATATAGTATGTGTTTGTGTATAAAGTCGTCGCGATAGCCTAGTTGCTAGAGCGCTTGACTTCCGATATGGCGGTCACGGGTTCGATCTCGAGCGACGACGAACTTATTACAAGAATTAAATAAATAAATAAATAATCGCTAATAATCCCGTGGAAGGCAATGGCGAACCACCACGTACAACATCATATGCGCGCTAGGTCAGTACACAGCAGACCCACACGGGACTGCACTGGTAGCGCGATAACAAGCGGCTACTATCAGTTCCGAATGTAGTCTTGCGTGTGTACACCTGCGTTGCATATATAATAATTGCCTAGTACACTACCTATGTCTGTACATCTAAAAATGTACGAATAGGTAGTCGCCGACGCTCAGAAGCTGAGTATGGCACTATAAAGAAGAAGAAGAAGAAGATAAAGAAGATATATATATATACAAATGAAAATTAAAATTAAAATTAGAGGCATTGTGATACTGAACGTTGTCTCTTTTGCCAACTGCCAGAATTCGATCGAAATAAGAATTACTTCGGAAAATGGGTAATTCATTTATCTGTCCTCTGCAAAACTTCTGTTCATTTCTTGAAATCGTCTTAATAATTACTTCAGCACCTTGTTTGTTTACGCCATAGACGTCTAGTGATGGTTTGCTAAATAACGGTAACAGGTTATGTAAAGGGTACGGTAAACTGTTTCAAATTATTGACTACTACAACAAACTGTGTCCTAATTATTCCAGTTATCCTTTCGGTTGTAGGTACTTTTCAGTGTCAAGTACAATTCCGATGTACATCAAAAGTGTATCAGATTACCTCTCAACCGCGATAACAGCAGCTGCGTCACCATGCTATTTATATGCTCTTTTTTCTGTCAGTACCAAGAACTTCCGATAATTACATTTAAATAACATAAATGCGCACAATCACACTCTGCTACCATCTCGCGATTATTTATTATTAAAAGCTGGTACTTTAACGGTTGATCGCAGTCTCTTTAATGTCACATTTGCAACGCCTTGCGTTCTTAAAAATTGTTTTTGGTTTTTGTACTCCGTACATTAATATTGGATATCCCGGTTTCGCTTAACGTTCAATGCTATCGATAAAAACGTTCTAGCAACTTTCTTCTGTCGTGCAAATCTTTTTCAGTTTACTATAAAAGTTAAAATATCATAGAAATTTCCTATACTTTTGTCCATTATTTTTGCAGTGTAGTACGATGTAACAGAAATAGATAAGAAGAATTTGTTTAGCGATCGCTTTATAAAGCAGATGTGTTTCAATTTTAGAAATTGTTTGATGAAAATGAGAAATTTTAATAGTTCTTATAAACAAAAATAATACATTTTAAAAGATGTTCTGAAAAAGAAATATAAAATGAAAATATACAAAAAAAAACAGGAGTATAGTTGAAATATAAATTTTCTTATTCTTCTGTGGTGTCCGTACTGCTATCCTTTGTTGCGTCCATTCCGGACCGCTTAGTTATTTAATTTCTTAGCTTAGTTTTCTTGTGGTTGGGTCAATGCCGCTGGCGCGCCCACAAAAAAAAAAAAAAAAAAAAAAAAAAATTATTATCCTTAAAAAGGGTGCAGAGGGGTTAAAGTTCCGAAAATTTAAACCAATTAAAACGACCGTAACCGGGGATAATGATGAACCAAACAGGTGTGTGCAAAACTGTAACAATAAAACAGAAGTAAAACAGGCCCATAAAAGTAACAACCAGATCAGACAGCATCGCACTGCCAGCGACGATTACCGTTCTCTTCCTGTTTATCGGAATTCCGAACGGCGTTCGAATTTTCGCAACTGGACGCTCTTTAGCAGTTATTATAATCGAAATGCGTTTTAATCGGCGACTGAATATTTCACGTTTGTGTGTACACTTTTTGCAGGCAATGGGAGAGGAACCGGGACGAATGCACTCGCACGTAATGAGTACTATGTTCGGACACGCTCGATATTACGTCATTCTTGGTCCAGTCTTCCTGCAGATTAAATTAGCCATGAGCCCCTATTGGACTCAACCGCATAGTTTGAAATATTTGTGCAGAGCTGCAATCAGGCAATCGATCTTAAGACAATCCGTGTCTTCGTCGGCGTCATCATCGACCTCGGACGACGCTGCGTCATCGTCATTTTTGACGCCATCGTCACATTTGACGCCATCCAGAAGAAAAAGCCGTTACATCAACGAACACAGCGTGTCTCAATTACCGTTACCCCGCCCGCTTCAGTCATACATTATGTTTCAGTCATAATGAATAAGAGAATTCTTGTTTGTATTTTCTTATTGTTCGTTTTTTTTTTGTTTCCTTTTTTTTTCTATTTATCTTCTTCTTTTTTTTTTTTATCATTTTACACGTTCGCCCTTTATTTTCAAAATTATTACTTCGCTTACTTGTTTTATTTATTTATTTATTATTTTTTGTTTCTTGTTTTGTTTTTTTTTTCCTCCTCTTCGTATCGTTATTTTAAGTATATTCATTTATTAACGGTTTTCATCGACGTTATCTAAAAATATTCGTATGTTTACTTTCAGATCGCCCCCCCCTCCTTTTCCCGTTAAATTATTAACAGCATATTTACTTCGTCTCTCGTTTTATTCGTTTAGAATAAAATTAATTAATCGATACAATCAAATTTCAGAAAATTTTGTGAGTTTTTTGGAATTTTTTAAAATTCACTTTAAAAAAATCGTTACAAGTCCCCCCCCCCCAATAGATTGCATTTTGATTACTTCATCGCCTGGCAATCAAAAAAGACATGATGAATTATTTATTTCGCGCCCACGATTGAAGTAGTTACCCTTATACGTTCGACTAAAAAAAAATCCTCTTGCTGTGTTACATATCTGCCTTAATTTTCAGTCGACAGTTTTGTTTCACGTTGAAATTCGCAGCAAAAGAACAATGCGGTAAAGAAAGTTTCGCAACTGTCTTATCGGTGTCTTTTCTCTTTTTGTATTCGGAATAGAATTTTTCACTTAAAAGTACAAAAATTATTATTAATTTCATTATTATTATTATTATTATTATTTTGTATTATTGCCGCTATTATTAAAGATCCCATGAGGTTGCTGTTTTTCAAATATTCTGCCGCGAACCAACTTCGATATGTCTGTTTAGAAAATTATTCAGCCGATCATTTGTATAGTAATCTGTGTCAGCGTACGTGTAGTAAATTAACTCACAAACAAGTCGGTTATTTTTGCTTAAAAACGGTAATCAATTTACCTTTTAACTGGCTTGTTTTTTTATCGCTTATTATCAGTATATCGCTAGGAAGAAGAATCTGCTTCATTTGGAAATAGGACGAAAGGTTATTGTGATTTTAATCGTAAATGAGTATATACAAATTGTTAGTCTTTCCTTTTTTTTCTTCAAAATCGGCCGAACAAGTAAACGTATTAGGGGCGAAACGTCTTACAAAATTACCTGAAACGGTTACGATGACTAGCATTAGTATCTCGAACACAGTGCATGATCGCTAGTACATATAATAATAAAAAAAATAAATTCGTAGCAGAATGCAAACAACTAACCAAACATAATTGTATATTAGAGAATGTCATACTGCTTATAGATTAGCGAGAAGTCGGTCGCTTGGTATTATTTAGTCGGCCTCGTTCATTTAAATGATCCAGTCCGTAAAACTCTTTTCACATATATTTCCTATTTACTCATTGTTTTTATGTAGGCTAAATAAATTATATTATATACTATTTACAATAATACTTGAATGCTCGAATAATGTTACAGTGGCAACGACGCAAAGGGGATTTTCACTATAAAATTTCCCTTGATCATTTTTAATTTGAGAAAAATTAATAATTATCCGCGCAGCGCTTGATATTTTTCATACTTTTTTATTGTTTTATATTATGTATCACTAATTCTGTGTTTAAAAAAATTTATATAAATCCGGGGGACGAAGGAGGAATACCTGCACTATTTTTCCGCTAAATCCGCCACTGCGTGTTTATTAAATCAATTATTTTGAACTGTAATCATTTTAATTAAACGCTTCCAATTTGTAACTGAGGATTTTAAATTAAAGTGAAATTCAAATGGAAAGACAAAAATCGATTAAAAATTTCAGTTGCCATTACAGTTTGGTCGTGACCCTTACTGAATAACTCAGTGGCTGAGTAAACGAAAATTAGTGGCCGACTGAACAATCTAATGACTAACTATTCAGTGAACGGGCCGGATGACCTAGTGATCGATTTTACTTCTATCATTTAATTATGGTTCGTTGAATGATCATGTACATGTCTCTAGTTTCGTGAAGTTTTAATGTTGCAAATACGAAATGAAGTTAAAGAAATCAAATGTATTCTTCATTTTGGATCTACTACTCTTAACATGTGTTAATAACACTGGAAAAACTAATCGTCAGTAATATGTTTAAAATATAATTCCTGGTTACCAAAAAAGATTTTTGTATATACGTACGTGCATGCATGTATATTATATATATATATATATAAACTCGGCCGTTTTGCCTTTGCAAGGAGCTGTGCCCCCTCGGCTTACATTTCTGTCTCTTTCTCTTCTATACTTTGTATAAAATTATCAAAATTTACATGGTAATTTTTAGGTCGGCCCCCATTAGATCTTATAATTTATATAATAAAAAAAAAAAAAAAAAAAAAATTCAACCAATCATTTATACCATAAATTTTATTAAATACTATCGAAACAACTTAACATACTACAACAACTATAATTAATACTTTTTTTGCGTTTCAATTGTATTATTAAGTTTAGCAGTCTTTACATGCTTAAACTTATGGTGGGACTTATTATTCATTAACACCTGCACAGTAATAAGAAGTGTATTTATTATATTTCCAAAAACGAAAACCGCTACCGAACGCAAAAAATGAGGAAACGAAAACGGGATGTCGAACTGTGCAATAGCGAAGAATTAGCCATATTTATGTATGCCTTTTGGTTCGAAAACGGCAGATGTTTAAAGCGTTAAAATATAACAAACGTTACCTAAAATTGGCACATTTTGTCGTTACATAAAATTGGGACATTTTTTTTCTAATGGGAGCCGGAGTAAATTAATATGTACATATGCTAAAAATGGTTTTATCATTTTTTACTAAAACGGTTACAAATATATTCATTTTTACCTTTTTCCACGCGGATGTAATTTTAACATTTCACTAAAGAAATAATTTATTACTCTAAATAGAGACTACTTACTACATGGTGAGAATAACTGGTAGAAAATTAGTGATTCTCGACAATTCGGTCGCAAAATTGAATATCATGAAGCAGAGTTGTGGTTTTCTTCCCAGCCGTTATACATGCTCAGTTATTTTCTACGTTTTCCGCGGGCAGGCTTTAAGATTTCGCTGTTTTTTGTTTTATTTATTTCTTACGTTGCGTTTTTTATGTGTTAAATAACTTCTTTCTATTGATAATAGACGTTCAAGAATCTTAGGTCGTTTCGACATTAAACATTTAATACTTTGTTACTGTTTTTCATTTTTATTTATTTATTTTAAATCAAATGCACCGTTATTGTGCGTACTTGGGGGATAGTGCTGTACGTTTACGATTACTATTATTATTATTATTATTATTATTATTATTAATATTGTTATTATTAATTCTTATTTTCGTTGTTATGCTTAAGAATGTTATTTGTTTTGCAGAATTTGTGGGTGATTTGCGCCTGACTTTTTATAACCAGTGTTATACAATATGTCAGTAGAATTTTTAACTAGCCTTGAAGGTTATCGCGTCGTTCTGGAACTGATAAGTTTTAACTATTGAGAATATTTCTTTCTATGTTTTATATATTAACCTTTATGCGCGTAAAAGTTTTTTTTTTTAATTTTCAAAGGTGGAGAATTTAATTGAAACTGCCCTCTGTGGCTAATGACAGTTTTCTGCGGTTTTTATGGTAAGAAATTTCATCGAAAACAACGGTTATAATATTACGGTGTTCTACCGGTTCTAGTCTTTATTGCTGGAGTATTAATGTCTGCAAGTCTAAACTTTCCGTACGACTTTTTCCTTTTTTACGCTTTATTTTAACTTACGTAAATAATTCTTGCTTTATACCGCATTGTTATTATTTTTGTTTTAGAATGATTTAACGTTCACACTTATTTCTAAGTTTTTTGTTATTATTTTTATGTAAAATCCGGGGCTGTTCTAATATATACAAATGTTTTTTTTTTTTTTTTTGTTTTGTTTTTTTCTGACAAAAGTATAAAGCACAAGAAAAAAAATGTTGATACATTTCGAAAAGTAACCTCAAACTGGAACTAGAAAGACGTAAAACTTACGAAAAAAGGAAGACCAGGCTATATTAACACATAATGATAAAAATGTAAAATTGAAACTGCACTGTTTAATTCCCTTGAATTTTCAATGATTCCCCATATTTCAAACAATTCTTGATAATTCTTTTCCATTTCAGATTCAATTGGTTTTTCAATCGATCCTTATTTTTCAATTTAGTTTCCGTATTATTTTACAGAAAACTAATTAAAGTGAATTTTCTAATGTATTTTTTTTTCCTAATTGTTAGCTATATATATACATATCATAAGAATGGCCAAATTAATTAGTCAAACAGCATCTACGTGAATGTTACAATGTTCAGAAGTTCTGAACTTCTGAACGTCCGAAACCGGGACACATCGGATTATAAAATAATCTCGCCCGTGGTTAATGGATTTAACTTCAAAGGAAACAGACGTCCAACAAGTCCAAAAATAACATCCGCACTCAATGCAAGTACAGCTATGTATCTTAATATAGGTACTATGAAATGTAACTTATAAAACCCGATTTTCACGGATTCGTTGCTGCTAAAATTTTTTTTAGCTAATTCTTTAGCCTTTACGATTTCGTTTACGGACTTTAAAATGAGTTTAATTTTAGCAATATTGCTTCGAATAAAAAGGTTAACGTAAATAAAGAAAATCGTTCGAGCAGATAATTTTAAACAGTGATATATGTATATGTATATGTATAGAGTATGTAAACATACACATATACACACACTTACACCGACATATATATATATATATATATATATGTATGTATATATATGTATATATATGTATATATATGTATATATAAACTCGGACATTTTGGCCTCGCAAGGGGCTCTGCCCCTTGATCCCTCTTGGTTCATTTACAACGTAATTCTAAATCGGTCCATATGAATATAATAACATAATCACAGAAATCCTATAAAATATAACAAACGTTACATAAAATTGGGACATTTTTTCGAATGGGGGGTAGCCTAAGAATTACGTTGTAATTAATATACAATATATATATATATATATTTAATGTAACGTACAAGTTATTATATCAAAGTGTAAGATACGCTGAATTCGCGAAATTATCTAAAATTAGGTAGTGTGCATAAACGAAAAATAAAGTGAAAATGCATGATTTATGCGAATCATTAACCCTGTAGTATAGGAAGGTTTAATAATTTATTATTAGGACCGATTAAATTTTTTGCAAATTACGTTTTTAATTTTTTAGATTGGAATAGCCGTTGAAAAATTTTTACCAATAAAAAAACCGATAGGTGTTTAGAATAATAATTTTTCAAACGCGTTGGAGCATTGCGCGATAAACTAAGTGTTTTTTAAAATCTTAAATGTATTATTTCTTATGCCCGAAACATGTTTCATAGTAAACCGCACTGATTTGATTAAACTGACACAAAAAATCAAAATTCTAATTCGTATTATCAAAAATTAGCCTAATTGCGGTAATTACATTTTACAAAATCAATATTAACGGAATTCACGCACGTACTAAAAAACACAGTATACCGGTCACTTACTGTAATACATTTTGCCGAAGTGGACGATATTTTAAAAATAACGCTTACTGACCAAGGTACAAACTATTAGTTTATTAAATGGCTAACAGGTGTTGTCCGAGTTTCGGCCCGTTTCATGAAGTAAACACAAGTCCTCCAATACGATAAATTCGGCGTAACCCGTATGTCCTCTATAAACTTATGTACGGGGACATGTCTAAATGTATATATTAGTATTCTTGCTCCATCTGGATAGGATCTGTTTGAAACGAGGAAGGTTAATAAAATTAAACGAACACGGTCAATTTTATCTTTGTTTTTAGTTTCTTGCATCTAAATAACCAATCACCTCGGTCGTTGATCATAATGATTCGCCGTGAATACTCGACTGTTTCATTTACACGGTATTATGGCTGATTGCGTCCGATTCACCGAGAGTCGGAGAGAAATATGTGCTATCTCTTTTAATCACTTTCCAATTTAAACAGTTTAATATTACAACTAATAAATCGTGAACATTTTCAAAATGTTCATGTAGCGAAAAATAATTTCATACGGGGAGATTATCAAACGTTTCATCGAATTAAATGTAACAATCTTAAAAACGTAACGAATAATCTGAAAAATTTTTCAATATGTACAAAATACGTATATTATTTATCTCGAGACTTTTTTTCACATCGACAAGGTGCGACACGTAATGCGCGACAGCTGCATTTTTCATTATACCGTTTCCGGCAATTCGCACAATTTTTAGTCCTTCCAAAAATATATTACCGCACTCTGAAATCTTATTTACGTATTTCAAACTACGCGATAAAGGGTCGGAAATTACGTATCTCTTTCGAAAATTTCAATTTTTTGGCTCGTGTAAATAAAATCGTTATTTAAAAATGTCATTAAAACATAAGGTTGCTTTATTTCACACTCTTGGAAATTTATTAGCCGCTCTTCAAATGCAAATAAATACGGTTAATTAACATAAACGATGTTAACAGAGATTATAGGTAAAGGATCATTGAAAAAGATATCTCGAAGTTTAGCTTTAATTATTGCGAATAATTTATCGCTGAACGAGGGGAAAACTGTTATTAGTTGTTATTTCTGATCCAATGCGGAGAGAGACAATATTTATTGCGTGTAGTCTGTTTTGTTTTTATTGTAACTCTTGATTTGGGTCAGGGTCAGCAGCAATAGGTAGTTGACCGGTGTGGTATATTTCAAAAAAAAAAAAAAAATAATGGTTAATTTTTAAAATGAGCATTTATTAGCCACTAACAATGATATGAAAGAGTTAATAAGGCGAAATAATAAATATAAACAAAAGTAACAAACGTTAAATAAACATAGGAAGGCTAGAAACTTATTTTCAAAAGACAAACTCCATCTTCAGCTAGTAGAAAGAAAGGAAATATTTAAATAAAAACAATTATTACTTACTTATATACGTAGTTCTTATTTTATTTATTTATTATTTTTTTTTTTTTCAGTTCGTGAGGTGGCTGCGCTATTTTCCTGAAAAGATATTTCCAGCCACATCTATACTTGATGTTTCTTATAATTTTTGTTCGCTATTTTACAACCGGCAGGAGGGTGTGTGTATATGAAATACTGGCTGTCAGTGAATTAATAAAAGATATTTATAAAAAAAAAAAAAACTCGATCGAATTAATAACTATGCGGAGTTTCGGGAGAAAGTCTTCTGAAGACTTCCAACTCAGCCCTATCCGTTGTTCTTAAAATGAGCTTTTTAGCATCGAGTAAGCCTCTAACGCTGTAAATAATAGTGGCACTTTTTTAAACTTTCGTTTTTCAAGGTTTATTGCGTCACTTAGGACAACGAGAATACATTTTCCGTTCTTTTAATTGCCAAATTAATTAACCAGCGCGTATATTCTCTTCCGAGGTGAAAATCTGATTCGGAAATAAATGAACATCGTTTACGCGACGGAACTTTTACATCGGTGAAAACAAGTTAACGCCGCTATACCTATTCATCAAATGAAACGGAATAAAGCAGCTTAAAGAGTTGCCACCGGAAAGAAACTATGAAAAAACCGCGATTATTCTATTCGCCAGTAGAAATCCTCTCTCTCTCTCTCTCTCTCTTTCTAATGCAGATAATTAATATAATTAGTGTCGTTTAAAATGTTTCCTTCCCGAGATCCAATGCGAGCTAGATGCAAAACATAATTTCTTGTTCGAATTAAAAAATAAATAAAAGAAAATGTGCTTTATTTTCTTTATACACTTTTTGACATGGTGAACGTGCAGCGCTAATTGGAAGATAGTACTAATGCAGAGAAAAGACCGTTTACAGGGATTTTTAGAAAATTCTAAAAGCCCCACTTCGTCCTCGCTTTGTAAAAACCGGCGACGCTGTTATAGCGTTAGTGCATTGTAAACTACCGGTGGTAAACGATTTGCTCATTACCGAGTTTTGCCTGTTTTGCTGTTATTTCATTTGTTAATACTACTATTACTATTATTATTATTATTATTATTATTATTATTGTTATTGTTATTATTATTATTATTTATATTAATAAAAGCAGAAAAAAATTATAAACATAAATGACCAACTTTTAAAATAAAACGATTAATGTTAGAAACGTTTTCGCCGATACATCATCGTTAGTCGGGGAAAAGAGAACCTGACAATGAGATATTTTATCCTAAACTTTTTTGAATTTTATTTAATGTTTAATGTTTAGTTATGTTTATAATTTTTCGTAATTGAAACTGCGGGGATAGTCCCGATCGTGTGTAATCTAGCCCTGTTCACTGCCGATTCGAAGGAGTCGAATTTTAAATTTAATTCCATCCATTAAATGATTGACTGAAGTCTGTCTGTCGTCTTATTCGTGGAGTTGTTTCGAAAAATGCTGGCTAATAATTATCTACCATTATACACCGTAAAAGTGTTTGAAGTTAAAAGAAAAAAGAAAAATAATATCCATATATACGGCTTTGCTTGTCTGCACACGTTACAACGTTTTATTGAATGAATATGGTATTTCTTTAGTGTTTTAGTTTGCTGTATTGGAATAATTTTTAATTAACCTCGACCATAATTTTCGCTTGCCTTGTTTACAGGCAAAAGCTTTTTTATTCTGATTGTTCTTTCGTGTAACATTAACCAAAATCTGCAAAGATGTAAACGGTTGAGTGTGTATATATGTATATATATATATATATATATATTACACGTGACAAAAAAAAAAAAAAAAAGATTTATTTATTTCTATTTACTTATTTTTCTTCATCTGGTTAATGAATGGACCGTGTAAATGAACCGGCCGGTATTTGATAACAAGGCGTTTTTTGGAATGAAACTTTTTATGCCCAACTTCAACCGGCGGCGCTGTATACGGTGAATCCAAAAAAGCAGACTTTTTCATTTTCATTCGATTAAAGTTCACCGGTAATATCATCACATTTTTAAGAATCGAACTCTGAATTGCGCTATTTGCGAATTTATCAGTTTCTGCGTCGGCTGCTCTTCTGTGTTTTAAAACGAAAATAATTCGTTTTTTTTTTTTGGTTATAACTCGATTTAATGTCGTACCGTCGAAAAATGAGTATGTACTTTCGGATGCCTGACAACCGATGAAGACACACGTTTTCGCTTTAGCAAAGTAAATTTCGTCAGACGGTGTTTTATTCCGTCGTCAGTTTTTCTCTAAAATCCGCCCAGAACTGAAAATTCCCTTTTTACCGGAATTTTCGATTATTTTACACACATCTATATCTACCTGTCCTAAACCAGACACGCAAAAACAACTTACCAATTTCATTATTGGTAGAGGTATGGGCGCGTGGTTCGCGAAAATTTCTCTCCCACTTGGATGCGGCGTTAGTAATTTCGTTTTCAGTAATTCTCCGTCAAATATGTTGACAACCCTTTTGTTTTTTTGTTTTTTTCCCGTTTTCATTCGTTTTTCTTTTAAAAAGTTACATTACCCACTGCTGTTCTACTAGAAAAACGGAGACGATTTAAGAGTTTCTATACTTACATTAATATCTTGAAAGTAGTGCTGGGCAACATATGTATATGTCTCCCCAAGCATACATGCACATATATCTGTATAGGTAGTACATAGTGGAAATTGGTTATCAGCAGAATTACATAAAACTACGTGTTAATGCTTGTCGCGGTTACAACATCGTCGTTATTACGACACAAATTTTAAAAAACTATACCTTACAGAATGACATGGCGGTACAAAATTTAGCTTCGAAATGTGTGTTTTTCTGAGTAAAGTTAAAAAACGATTAGCGTTTTCTATTGAAAAATAAAAATTGTTCAAATCTTCCGCTTATGTCGTTAATTAAATGTTTGTTGAAAATGTTGAAAACCTTTGGATACATATTATTAAAAAAAAATATTAGAAAAAGACTGCTCATTCGTTATAATAACAGATCTTTAATAATAATAATAATAATAATAATAATTATTATTATTATTATTACTATTATTATTTTATCGGGCTCGTTAACTAGAGAGACCTTTAAACATAGGAGAGGAAAGAAAGTCGGTTATCAAATATTAGTAATAAGAAGAAGAACAAATAGCCGGCGACAGAGCTTGTAGAAGGAAAAGAATAAGGAGCAAGACAAGTTTCAGCAAACCGGTAAATCGCTCAAGACAAAGAGATGAACACGAAATAAATACGTGACAATCGTTTCAGGCAACTGCACCATTATTTGGAGGGAGAGGACAATGAGGAGAGGAAAGTAATAAACAAAAACAGAAGGAAGATAGTAGAATATGGCCAAAACGCCGACGAACAATAGAGGCAAGGAGAGAGCGGAACTGGAAGAAATAGAACTACTTAGTAGTAAATTTTTTTTTTATTCTTACTCGTTGATTTAAGTTTTATTTTTTCATCGCGCTACTTTCACGCATAAAGTAAAAATTTGGTGTTTGTGCTTTCGAATTTAAGAAATATCCGGAATGATTACACAAAATTAATTATTTGTTTTTTAATCGACTAAAATTTATTATTCCGTTAAGTATGTACATTTCACGTAAGTTTTATAACGAAGTGACTGCTTTCAGTAGCAGCAAATGTTGCATAGTAAAAAATGACAAAACACTTTGATATGTTATGTACCGACGAGCCAATAGATTATTCGCTTTCTATAATGCCGCTGCAACCAATTTTCACTGTATTACATGTACACACATATTATATATATATATATGTTCGTAACAGTTTTCCTTTTTAACAGGAAATTATCGGCGGGTAATATGTTTGGAGAAATCTTCTCAATCACGATTATTGATGACGTCCCTTTTTTAGTGTTTTTAAAAAAATTGAAAGTCCCATAATTTCAACTGTACTTACACCGGATTTTCTTTATAAGGCTGCTATTAAATAATAATAATTTAAAAAAAAAGAAAAGAAAAGGGTAATAATTAGATATTAGATGCACCGAATTAGCTCTAGCGTTGATTGCATACTGAGGTTAACACTGCAGAAAAAACGTATTTCGTTGAATGTTGCGTCGAAAAGTCGTTTAAGTTGCCACCAAACTCTATTCCCCATCGTAGAGCATAATATGCAGTTTATATCTAATAGTGTGTCTTCTCTAGCTGTGCTTAGATTCGTCTTTTTTTACAGCGTTTATTTTGCTTCCGGCCATCCATTTTAATTAAGCACGCTGTTATTTAGCTTACACACTGATGTGAATAAGACATTTTGCTTGCGTTATGGAAGAAAAATCGGCAACAACTAAATAAGGACGACGTGTTGTTAGTACACGGTTCTGACGCACCCACAGAAGTGTTGTAAGATTGATTCTGTCCCGGTTTTTTAATTAGAAACAAAAAAAAAGATATAAGCAGATTGCCAGTTCCATAAAAATGACCAAAGCTTTTGTTACCGACTGCAATATAAATTTTGGGGGAGGGTGGTGAGTTTTCGTGATTAATGAGCACGAACCGAATTAAAGAAGACACCCGCCTTTTTTTTTTGAAAATAATTTCGTAAATTTCTTCGGATGGCCTGCGTAGCATTCTTATTTCTTTATCACGGCGAAAAGTCCGCAAGGGGCACGCCACGTGGACTTTTAATTTTACAACTGCAGTTTATTTATTATTATTCGCTGTTACAAAATTGTTCGCCTCGTCGAATATCGTTTAACGTATATTCTGTTGTCTACTTAATGTTTCTCGAGCTTTCTTTTAAGCTAGTTTTCTTTTTTCTTTTTCTTCTTGTTTTAACGAAAAATTGTATAAATTATCTTTAATCAAAATATGTAAATGCGCGTTAAATTTAAGTTGTCGAAGAATCCGTCTAATGGGACAGAACTATAACACTGTTGACCATTTTTTCGCGTTGTCTGTTGGTTATGTGTTCATAAACATAAGAAAATTACTAAGTATAATAATAGTGCGAACGATATTCGCGCCCCTGTATCGACATATGATTATATATATATATATATATATATATATATATATATATATATATGTATATATATATGATCATATGTATAATATGTATAAGCGTTTAATATATATGTAAAATTACGTATAGTTTATTTTTCTACTGCCTCTGCCTTTAAGTGTAATATATTAATATCAATCGTTTATGTAGGTAAATAATCGGTTATCATTGTTCCTACTTATTAATATATTTCTATTCATGTATACATAACCGAAATACGATTTTTTAATTGCATCTTCCACACATACACACACACTTTTATTTACTACTAACGGCTACTACACACAATGGATATATATATATATGTATGTATGTATGTATGTATATATATTCGTATAGTTACAAAAAGGCTCGTCTTCGGGTCATAAAAATTAAATTCCCTTCTTATTACTGTTTACATTTTACAATAATAAACATAATGACAAAGTAAACGTTATTATTTATAATATAATCAATCACGTTCGATCATTTTACTTTCTTTTCTTTTTTTTTATTATTACAATAATATTTTTTCGTCATGCTCAAAGCTTTACCGGATTAGCACAGAGGGGATATTGCTCTGTTTCTTATTCTTTGAAAGAAAAAATCTAAACATGAGGAAAAACAGTTGGCTTGGGGAAATAAAATGCAAACTGTGTTCTACGCTTGGCTTGTTTGTTAACATGGTTTTCGGATAACGTTATCCCGTTAACTCTGTAGAGTGCAGTTCGATTATTTTAATATTACGTACTTTTGGTGTCGATGAAAAATATTCAGTTGGCCGCTAATAGAACTCTACATGGTTCAATAATCATATTACATATATTTCGCATTAAACCGGTGGAATTATTTCAAGGTCGCCCAAGAAGGTGGCTAGAAACCGTTAAACAGATTAACTCCAAATACGGAAACTTCCCGTTAGCTTCATAATTTCCCCTCAATTAAACAACGAATACGAGTAGTTAATATCGAGAACATATTCAGAATTGGGACCGTTCTATAAATTTGAATGCAGCGCGCGAGCGATCGTAATGATCGTGCTCGACGATTCTGATATCGACACATTAGAAGGGGAAAGAGCGTAAAATAGATGGGTACGGTATGCTGGAAGTAAAGTTTTAGCGTAGTCGCATTGTCACTTGTGTTTTTCGTTTAATGGTTCGTGACGTCGCTGTTTAGTTTTAGTTTTTTTTTTTTTTCGTTATTTCTTTCATATTTTTACCTGCCCTTAAACTGTCCTTCGCTGTAGTGCCTGTTGATTGTATTTTCTTTTTATTTCTCTCTTTCGTTCGTTATTGATCTTTATTTTTGATGAAGGCTAACGCCGATAAAATTAACTAGTGCAGTTATTAATGATAAAGTTTACTCGCGTTCTATTCAATTGTTGGATTTGAAAAGATCGGTGAGATCGTTCAGTTTATTTCCGTTACCTGCTGATTTATTTTTTTTGGTATTATTTCTATTGCTTGAATTTCATTTTTACCGGTTTCATCCTCGGGGGAAAATGTTAATAAGAACATCCGCAATGGATATTTCCACTCTAACGAAACTTCTCGAGGGAATACTACACTATTTCCGAATAACTTTGACGGACAAATTTAGTCGAGAATTTGGAAAATATAAATATAGCTCAGCTGCACCGGATGATATGTATCTGATGTATCCGGCAAAGAACCCGATTAAGCTTTTACTGTTGCAGCTAATTCTGACAACGCGGCGTCCGTAAAAATACCATAATTTATTCCGTTATTATAGTTCGTGATGTTCCAACAACAACAACAACAACAACCGATTTTTGCCTATTGAAGAACTTCTCTTGAACGACTGCTCTTATCAGGTGTCAATCTTGAATGTGCGAAGATTACCGAGAAAAGTACTTCTGCACAATTCTTCCATTCCTGTTAACAAAATTAAATTGTCGTGCTCAACTCTTTCGTCTTTTGTTAATTTCTGCAATGCCTACCGTATCGCGGTTAAGCCGGTTGTTAGACTTGAACTTTGTCGCACTTGTCTCCGATTCAATCATTACAGTTCTTCGTAACCGAATCTATTAATTCTTAAAAAAGTTCGGAATCCCTTATACTGGATAATAAAATGTCAGGTTTATGTCAAGTTTTGCACTCTTAAAAGCTCCCGTTAGTCAGAATTTTCTCTAATTTCACTTTTATTTCTCTCCTTGCATTAACATGTTCTCTATTATTATTCCTCTTACGTATTTTCTCTCTTTCACCTCGATATTCCTGATTACACATGTTTTGCATTCTAAATTTATTCCATAAAATTTTCTCTCAGTGCTTAGTGTTGCTCGCATCATTTAACTAGGATGCTTGATAGCATATGTCCAGACGCAATGAAATTTTTAAGTGATGCGTATCGCGGCTCGGATTAAATCTTACTATCTTACTCTGTATCGTTTTCCTTATTATTTTTCAAATTACCTGTCATCTAGTTATATATTTTCTACGACGTCTTCCATTGGTATTGCTTACTGCCCTGTGATTAGGTTGGTTACCTTGACCCACATACTGCTTTTGACCAGGTTGATTGCATACTACGAACCACGCACAATGATTTTTTTATTTGAACAGCGGGAGAACTCGGATGTAAAAACTCTCTGCTTTTCCCCCTTTACTTAAAATCCCTGCGTGGCTGGTATTCAAGTTGGACTCTGTGCGGATGGCTACATCATAGCCTTTCAGGGTGTCCTTATACGTACTCTCACTCTCTTTAGGCTTTCCATTCTATCATCTGATCGGCTTTTTATTAATTCTCTTATTTTTTATATTTATCGTTTTTCCCTTCATCGTGACTTGTCAACTTGAAATATTACAGTGGAATCGCCACAGTTTTAGAGCGAATAGGAATTCTCTAGAAAAGCTTGTTGGATCAATGTCGCATGCTCTGAAAAACTTGGCTAAAAGATTCCTCTTAACATTCGCGGTGTTTCTTTAATTAGTTCTAATCGCTGTGACGAATGTTTAGCTATTTTCTAATTAGATCTAACTCGCAACATTTTTATCCTCTTACTCCATCGAATCCGATTAATCTAGATTTGTTGTTCACATCTCAACAATCAACAAATCTTCAAAACCATTTAACATCATCTCAACTTACCGCCCTCCTGACTATGATTTACATAATTTCTCGTTTCAATCATCTATTAATAATTCCCTCTCTTCCCCTTTTATTATTATAGCTGGTATTTGGAATGTGTACTGGCTTCTTTGTGGCTGCATAACACTAATTAAAAATTGTATCTTATAAAAATGTAAAACTCCTCCCAGTTAGGTTCCTAGCTTTCAGGAATCCTACTATTTCCAGTCTTCTGTTAGTTTTTCACATTTTCTTAACCTTCCGTTTACTTTATCGGGGAACTGCGTTCATATTTAATCAATTTCTCTAATTCCTCTCCGGTGGCTTGGATAGGATCACTTTCTCTTATCCTAAAAATCTTTCCGACTTTTCTCCGCCCAGATACTTTTAAATATTTTCACTTTTATTTATTCCGTTACTTTTTCTAACTTCAGATTTGCCGCACCACACCGTCGTTTTGTCGATATTTTTATTGATTGTCGGCGGTTCAATATATAATCTAAATAATGTACTCAAGCGTGCCAGGACAATTCCAAAAAAAGTCTATTTCCGAAAATAATGTTGGTGATTGCGACAAAAAAAAAAAAAAAAGAAAATGAAAGGGAAACAGTAAACCGACATCACACGTGAAAAGAAACAGAATCCACAATAGAAATAATAGTAAACAAAATTAATAAAATACGAATCAATTAAACAATATTGAATGTTTTCCACTTTTAAATGAAATTCTACTATAGGAAAACACGATAGAATTACCCCAACTGAAATTCAAAACATCGTTAGTGTGAACATTTGGCGAATCTGTTAAAATCTTTATCAGAATGCTTCCCCCGATTACCGATAATGACACATCGACTGGGTACAAAATCCGTATTTATCAATAAAGATAAATCTGAAACTTTATCAACGCTGGAATATCACTCATTGGTATTCAGAGTTCAACCGCTTCGGAATAGACACATTTAAATCAGTGTCACTTAAAGGGGTTTAGGGGGTTAGTATTAAAAGTAAATACCTTTAGCCAACAAAACTATTTTAACTCTGCTCCCTTTTAGAACTAAGTAAAAGATGCCAAACAGGCTTTTATGCACAAAACGAAAAATAAATTCAGAAGCGAATTGGATGCTATTCCGGATGTACGCATATAACTGTCGAGGGATATTAAATTAAATTTTAAAACTATTTCTAGTATTTCACAATAATTTGTTTAAAAATTTTTATTAAACAACTTTTATTTACATACTTAAAATAGCCACACCTTTTATTATAAGTTAATAGAATATGGAATCGTAGTGAAAGTTATAATTAAAAAGAAAACAATCAAATTTTGTTTACTTAGCAACAATTACTTGTTAAGTTTTCATTTGGCACTGGGGGTTCCATAAAATAAAATTGATTTTATAAGGGTTCCGCGATCATAAAAGTTTGGGAACCGCTGCTCTAAGGGAATTTCTTAAATCATACATCAATTCAATTTGCAAATTAAGAAATCAAGAAAAAAAAAAAAAAAACTTACACTAAACTAGCAAAATAAATAACTTGTTTTTTTGGAAAGTGAAGCTTGAAACGGTATTACGCTGCAATTAAAGCGGTTTAACTCGCGTCCACGGATGCCACCGCGAACTTAGTCCGCGGAATTATTAATTAGTATTTTATTAATTATTATTATAGTTATTATTATTATTATTTATTAGATTCGTCAAGAAATAGATTGCGATTTAAGGTTTGTATTTTAAATTGACCTACAACGATCTTACTGGGACGGTCGACCGCTAAAAACACAAGTTAATTAATCTAGGTACGAACATAATATGGCGACGATTAATAAATATAAAACAATTCAATACGTATCTCTGTTGTCGGCCGGGTGGTGCGATATCCTGAATGGCGGTATCTCGTTGGTCTCTTAAATCGGTAGGTCTGCGAAGGGAAATTCGGTTCGCGGTATTTTAAAACAATTAACGAATTATACTCGGTACATTTTTTTATAACTTATTACAATCGGAATTACGATCTTTCGCGTTGTTGACCAGTCGAATTACAGCCAGTGGCCAACTTGAACTGTTTTTTCACTTTTTTACTGGTCCGATGACCAAGACTGAAAACTATATCGTACTGACTTCGACCGTTACAAAAATCAGACTGACTCGAACTTTTTAGACGGTTTTTCTCGCCCTGGACTCCGGCTCATTCCAGCCGTTATTTTTCGTCGGCTTGTTTTTTACAGTCCTGACCGCCGCACTCGTCAGAATCGCGACAAACGGAGGCCAATGGTCGCGGAGATCCTTTGATGTATTCAAAAAGGTCGTGTCTTCCCGGAATCTTTAGAACCTGCGCTATTTACTAGCCTTATTTTTTATGATTCGTGCTATTAATTTTTTCCGAATAGAGTCCTCCGTGGGTGGCGATGCAGAATTCCATTCTCCCTAGCCGACAACGGGATTACACACATACGCACATTTATGCTCACACCATTTGCCCGATAGTCTATTAAATTAAATTTTTAATATTTTATTTATTTGTTTAGTTATTTTGGTTTTAATTTGTTCATTTTTTGTCGAGCCATGTAATGGTCACATTACAAGCTTAATAAATTATCTACATATGTATATAAATAGACAAAAACAAAACATTTCACAGTACCTTTTTCTCCTCTATTTATTAACCGATTTTCTTTTATTTTTTTCCTGTTTAATAGCTATTGACAATGTTTAATATTACCAGTAAAAAAATTTTGAAGACATTTTTTTTTTCTTATTTAAATAAAAAATTAATTCAAAAAAAGAAAACAGATATAGCCCATAGCCGGTCAATCTGTTCTTATTAAAATGTTTTAATTTTTCTTAATAATCATTATTATTGGCTTTTTTACAATGTACTAAATTTGTTGATGGAACATGATTACTAATTTTAGAGTTACGGAAAGATACCAAATTATATGATCAAGCAAAATAATTATATTAAAAAAAAAAAACAACTAGAAACTATGAAGAGAAAGCTGAAACGAAGACTTTTATTATCTAGCAACTTAAAATTTAAAAACGACTATTGCCACCTCAATCAGACAATATAATGCACATGCAAGAAATGTAAGTTCATGATTAGGCAGAGGCATTGAAATAATTGCAACTTTTATCAAAATAGTGACAAGAAAACAATTATAACCCGGTAGATGTGTTGCCTGAGGACTTTCAAACAACTGTTTATGTATATCTAGAGAACTATCTGTGGTAGTAAGCAGCACTGAAGCATGCCTTTGCACTATGGAAGATAATTTAAACAAAATATATCGTGCTTTGTTGAAAAAGAAGGTAGGACACATGTTAAAAAGAATAAGATTAGATGGTCAAACAGATAATTTTAGCTAATGCTGATTTGTATAATTACATGGATAGGATCGAAGGAATAAATTAGTATCTTTTGCTGATTGTTATTATAAGTAAAAGGTCTTTTTCAATTAATGCTTCTTATGGGATAATGCCTGGTGAAGGCATATTTTTAATGCTACGTCTACAATAAATTTATTGCAGTTCTAGAAGACTAACGTGCAACAAATAGTTGGTCTATAAAGAACAATTACAAAAAAAGGGGGAATACATAAATTACAATTTATTGAAGAATGTAAGAGGTAATTTTATTATGTATTTAATTTATTATATAATTTTTAATCGATTTATCGTGACTGGTAAAAATAAACGTCGTTTCGTTTTTTAATCTATTTTTCATATATCGTCAGTCGTCGCGATAGCCTAGTTACTAGAATGTTTGTCTTCAATTGCGAAAGTCTTCAGTTCAGTCTCAGGCGATGACAGCAATTATTACAAAAATGAATTCAAATAATATTCAAATAATCGCTAATAATCACGCGGAAGGCAATGATAAACCACCAAATATATACACCATCGTATGTGCGCTAGTTAGTATTTTGCATATCGATAGATCAAACAGTCACAATATCAGTTGCAAGTCTTGCGTGTACAATCGTATTGCATTTAACAACAGTTGCCATGAATAATATGTCTACAGCTGTACAAGCAGCTTGTCACGTTGCTCGGCACCGTGCAACACGAAGAGAGAAAATATCATCGTTACGGTTCTCACATTTACATGCACTAAAAAACTTAAAATATGCACTAAAAATTTCATTATCGATAATGTATATTACAAAAATAAAATAAAATCTTTTGTTTTTCGACTCAAGTTTTTATTAACATGCTGCTGATTTTCTTCTATTAAATTAGTTTTTATTTAAAAAAAAACAAAAAAAACGTTAAATTATAAGTCTAAATTTAAAAATGATTACATTTAGCAGTAAGAGTTTTTTCTAAATTTTCTACACGAAAATTATGTCTTGTACCGATTAATGTAACTTTACGTGCAGAAAATCACCTCTCGAAACGTAACAGGTAATTATTTAAATGCGGCCACTTCAGATGAATTTCATTATTTGACCCACGGTGATTGCCTATATTCCTTGGATTTAAACTTTCCGGGTCTTTTACTGTGACTTACAATTGTTGTAATTCTTTTCGATAAACCGATCAAATTTTTCATCTACCAGTGCAGAGCTAATAGAGACTGATGAAATATCAAATTTGTATAATTCTTTCTGAAAAAGTTGCATATCAAGAAAATAATTCGCAACATCATTTGCTTTCAACTGTGCGTGGGATTGTAGAAAAAGTTTTACACTTATACCCGAGTGATGAGATAAATCAAAATCAGTTATACTCGTAATTAGAATTAAGAATATCCTTATTCGGGTCCATAAATAAATACATGATCTAGACAAAACCATTTGAATACAATAGAGCCAGATACTCTCCGTAACCTTATTTATCTAAGAGCTTTATATTTGTATCGCACCAGCTGTGATACAAATTCTAGATGAAATAATAATTATTCTGCTTAATTCATTATTAAAATTATTATATTTAGATTCATGGTTTCAATTAAAACGTAATATTACCAATATTTTCGGTATAGATACTCAACCCAACAATATTACTAATGCTCGTTAATTTAACATTTGTATACATTGAAGCCATTCGGCAACATAAGTAATTACACCCCCACCCGTTTTTTTTTTCATTACACTAATTTACAGCTGCGTAACCAGAAATATGGTGTCGGTTCACTTCTTCGCTGTATAACCCCACGTCTCAGGTAACATAATAAGCGAGAAATGGGAACACAATTATTCGAGTGCCCACACGCGTACGTTACTATTATGGCCCTCCTTTATATACCTATACAATCTGCTCTTACTTACCAAAATTATCATAAAAAGTACTGCCACGATCTGATGAATTCCTGATTTAGTAAATCATTTCTATTAAATAACATTAATTTTAAAAAAAAACAAAAACATCTCAATATATTTACATTTAGTATCGCAATAAATTAACTGTTTATATTTTCATTCCAAACAGGAACGTTTATTTAGCTTAACTTAAAACCAAGGCTACCGAATAAAAAAAAAATCAAACGCTAAATAATAATATAAAAGAAATAATAAAACCAATTTTGATGAGTAGAAAATAATGTGGTAAAAATCAACTAATTATATTCTTTCCTATAATAAACTTCGATAAAATAATTAAAGCCCGATCGCCAAAACACAGGGTGTAAGCAGTGTAGGATAAGTGCTCGAATACATTAGCTACAACAAAAAATGTTTAAAAAGCGGACCATTATGATCTGCAAAAAACTATTTCGCTAACCACAATCTCAGTTCGCTAAACCGTTGTTTCTAAAATCAAAACAAACCCTAAAGCGGCCGATTTGCAACCTACAGATATAAAACAAAACCTATATATTAAATTTACCGGTGAGGTAGAAATGGCTATGTACCTAACACATTTTAAACTATCCGCAAAAAATTTGAACTAAAATTAGTTTTTAATTGATTTCAATCATTTTCATTAGGTCGCGGTTGATGGAAAACGCATAATTATCCGATCAATCGGTTTTTCAATCTGTTACATTAGCTCTTTTATTGCCTAATACTGGTCCGCAATTCAACAAAACTCAGCAATCCGATCACTTTTGTAGTACGAGTAAATTAAATAAAATTTTATTCTTAATACCATAATTAATAGATAGTATTGTGTAACTAATGAACTTTGCTGGAAAGTTTAAACTACCCCTGCCGAATGACTTTCAGAATGAAGGAAATTTAAAATTGAATAACTACCGCATAAACTATCGCAAACTTAAATTATCGCAGGAAGTTCTTCTGGTTTAATTAGAGATTTAGAGCTTAAATTTTGTTCAAACAAATCATTTTCATCAATCGATGCAAAACCAACACAATACTGCCAGCAAAATCTTGATTAAAGCCAGAATAAAGAAAATTCATGAACTAAGGTCGTGTTCTTTAATCGTTAATATACATCTCTAATTGAAGAGAACTTTCATTAGACTGGTTAAAAATATAAGGTGGGCAATATTCGGCTATAAATTGATCGTGGGTAAGTTTGATTTGCAAAATAATGTAAAAGAAATGTTCTTCTATAATGATTAAATTTTTTTTTTTTGGAGAAAAGTATATTTGAAGTCGATCCGTGAAACATAGCACCACAGACCAGTTTACACCTAATCGCAAGTCTTATTGAGTAGATTTAATGTGGATTCTCATTCGACGATGAACTATTAGCTCTTAAAAATCAAACAAGTTAAATATTTGAAAAGAACAGGTGTAAGCTTGCTATCAAAATAGAATTCCATATATTGATACGGATTCGGTATTTGTACCGCCACCTCTTACGTTGATGGCCGAATTTGAAATTAATTTTTAATAATACTCATTTGTTACATCGAAATCGTCTTTTGTTAGGTTTTCTGCAGCAATGTGCGCCAACTTATATCGATCAGATCCAGTATTGTAATAAGATGGTATGTTCGAACGATCGCGTTAGAAAACTGGTCAGTTGTTGTTAACTCGTAAAATTAAAATGATTCCGTCTAGTCGATGTTTACCATTACTGTCTTTAAGTCGCTGATAATATTATAAGTCGCGATTCGTGAAGTTTTGAATGTCATCGTTGTTGTAGTCGTTTATATTTTTTTGGTCCCCTTATACCGAATTTCAATTTCGGCGCGTTAGCCAAATTATATGAAAAAAAAAAAGAAATGGTTAATTTGGTCATGTTTTTTCTTATTAGTTGTATTTGCTCTCTATTTATTTCACTTACTTTGTTTATAGGACCCCCATTCGCAACCAGTAGTGTTATTATTGTTTTTTCAATGTAACTTTTTTCAAAAATTCTAACGCTCGAAGCAAACGAGAAGAGGGTTTTACTAATTCGCTACAACATCTAATGGGAAAAAGGCGCAACTATTAAGTAATGCAACGAAGTTGAAGAGAAACAGTAACGATGTTGGCTTACCGCAAACAGTAGCGATTTATATAGATCAATATCTGATCGGCCATATTATGAAACTTTATACAGTTGCTAGGCTAGCACGTCAGGAAGATAAAATAAACCAAGCATGGTGCACAGAGACGGTAAATTATATGTACGGAAACCAGACTCAAGTAAAGCGAAGATAGTGAATCAGATCTCTAACGGCTGACTGATGATTTCACTCAGGAGAGTACCACTACTCGGAACATCAGCCACGCATCCAAGCGATGGATAAGATTAGTGCAATAGATTCGGCAGTAAAACACAGTGAAAAACACAAAAGCAGAGTTCTATCGATAAGCTCGTATTGACAGCGTCTACATCATACACACAGTCTCTATCACTAGCATACACAGCAGCGCACACACAAGCGATAACACAATCACCTCCGACCACTCATGCAAAACATAAACAAAACATTATAAACAACTGAAACGTTTCTCGACCTGTTATGAGGGTAAACTGTCATCACACAGAAACGCCGGTAAACGAGGGTGAGTATACTTTTTTTCCTCCATCACTCGCGTCATTTAAGAATACTATCCAAAGTTTAACTAAATCAAACGAATAATATAAAAAGTGATAAAAGACAAAATAGCTACTCTGAATGTAAGATCACTTAAAAGCCCAGAAAGACTGATTGAGTTAGAAGAGGCCTTTCAGAAATCGAATATTAGAATTTTGGGGTTGTCCGAAGTAAGACGAACCGGAGGGAAAATTATACGTACTCAAAAGGGGAACCTGTTTTATTATTAAAAATGAATATATACATGTATAAGTAATATAATAGAGATAAAGAGGATTAACGACAGAATAGAAATCTTAAAAATAAAAATTAATAAAGTTATACTAATATGTACTGAATAATAAAACAAACTTTAATAACAAACAATAAGGGTAAATAATTTATAACAATAAATTAGATAAATACCGTAATTAGAAACGTTTTCGGGCATAACCCATCATCAGCTAAATCACTAACTTAGTGGAAACTTAAAACGGCGAGTGTGTTTTAAGTTTCCACTAAGTTAGTTTTAGCTGATGATGGGTTATGCCCGAAAACGTTTCTAATTAAGGTATTTATCTAATTTATTGTTATAAATTATTTACCCTTATTGTTTGTTATTAAAGTTTGTTTTATTATACAGGTTTAACAAACAAGTATGTATTCACCTACATTTAATATGTACTGAAGTTTATGCTCCGACTACAGCTGCAGAGAATTGGGAAGTAGACAATTTCTACGAAAATTTAAGAAACATTTTAAATTCAATCGAAATAAAAAACAACTTAATAATTATGGGAGACTGGAATAATAGGGCAAAGAGAGAAAAGTGAAAAACAAACGATGGGTTTGTACGATTTTAGGAAACGCAATGAAAGGGGTCGGATGCTCATAAAATTCTGTTAAGAATTCAATCTAAAAATAGTAAATAATCTGTTTAAAAAAAAGAATAGGAAATAGATGGCCATGGATATCTCCAAACCAACAGTATAAATCACTAATAGACTACATTACTAGTAGTACCTAGTAAGAATCGGTCAATTATAAATTCCGGAATAAAATGTTTCAATAAGTTCAGCTTCTATACAGATCATAGACTGCTAATTATAACGTTTGCAACTGATAAAGAAAAATACTACAGGAAAGTCATAAAAAATTCGCAAACAAGAATAGACTACGAAAAGTGCGAAAACATAATTAGTGAAGAGTTAGGGAAGATCTTAA
The DNA here is from genome assembly GCA_039619475.1 of Icerya purchasi. Classification (NCBI taxonomy): domain Eukaryota; kingdom Metazoa; phylum Arthropoda; class Insecta; order Hemiptera; family Monophlebidae; genus Icerya; species Icerya purchasi. The sequence continues at coordinate 333,754,131 of CM077115.1, read as the reverse complement.
GTGGAGATCAAGAGATCGACGAACTATGTAACGCCATATCTCAAACAGTAACGTCAAAGTTTACAAACACATCCAGGAAAAAAAATGGAAATATCCCACAGATAAGCGAAATAGACGGCATTTATCAACTACGTAAAAGACGAATGGAAATCTTTTTTTTTTTTTAGATCCCCCCGAATGGAAATCTTAAAAATCGTTAACAAGTCTCCAAAAAAGAAAAGATCGAATTAAATTTAGTGCTGAGAGCTATAAGAAATAAAATAAGAGAAAGGGACCGAGCTCAAAAAAATAAAATTATTAATAATATTTTAGAAGGAAGTAAAAATATAAAATTGCTAAAAAAGAAACTCAGTATAGGTACACAATGGGCAACTCTCATTTTAAGAGTATGAAAGGGGAGAAAATATACGATAGAAAAGAAATAACTATAATGACAAAGATAACGGTCACGGTATAATTAATTCCGGCGAAACTAGTTTTCCAGCAAAAAACCAGAATTTCTGAAAGAAGTAGAGGAGGTAGTGAAAATATTGAGACGCAACAAAAGCCCAGGAGGAAACGACAAAATAATGAACGAACACATAAAATTGGGAGGCTTACAACTAATAAAAATCTTGACGATCCTATTTAATAGAATTTTAAAAACAGGCATTATTCCCCTTGTAAATGGAAGTACTTTGATATAATATTGTTATTTTCAACGCGACTATTATTCCCAGTTTAACATACGGCAGTCAAACCTGGAGTGTGACTTCAAAAATTATTAATAAAATAACGGTGACACGAAATACAGTCGAACGGTCTATTTTAAATATTACGAATAAAAGATAAAGTACCACTCAAACTGGTAAAACAAAAATTAAAAAATAATACAGATGCAGTCAGATATATTAGAAGACAAAAATGTGAGCTTGGGCTGGTCATGTAGCAAGAATGAAGGATGACAGATGGACATTTCTGGTTTTTTGCACATTGTAAGAAAAGAATGGGACATCAGCTGACAAGGTGGAGGGATGATTTTAGTAATTTTTTATGAACAAAAATTTTTAAAGAGTAGCCATAGATAGGATTGAATAGCAGAGATTATAGGAAACCTTTGCTCATCATGGGCCGAAGAAGTTTAATATTTAGTTTTTCTATATAAAATTTATATTATTCATGTTTGTTATATAATTTAAGAATTTCCTCAATAGAGGTTTATTATTATATTATTATTATTAATGGCTGAGGTGAAAATATAAACAACGAAAACACTTGGATAAAGATCTAATTTAATATTTCGAGATACTCTGTGAAAAACCCAAAAATTGTAAACTGGATACAAGAAAGTGTGGGCAGATGTAGTTATAAAAGGGAGAAATCTGGTGAATATTACGCAGCTTAGGTATACAATAACAAGATGAGTTACAAAATCTTTCGTTTCCGAGAATACCAGAATGTCTAAATATTCATAACATCGACACGTTAGCTTAATTGTTAGTTTCAAAAATTACCATCAGGACACTAATATTTAAATTGCTTATTGCGTTCGTGGTCGTCAGGTAGTCAGTCATTATGACTGATGCGTAAAAGACAAATACGCATCTAAACAAAACACGATTCCGCATAATTCCTCATCAAGAGAATAGAAGTAGCTACTTAAACGCTTAGCAATCAATTCACCGTACATTTCGAAAACGCAAGATATTGATGGAGAGTCCTTAGACGGCTCAGTGCGTATTACCTTTGCTTTGACTGTGTAGCAAATGGGGAAAATGATAGCAGCTTTTTATTATCTTGAAACGTGGTTAGTTAAGTATTCGGATGTTTGCTGGATTTATATTTGATGGAAAATCATGCGATTTAGCAAGATCAGCTACAACTGTCATAGTTTCCAGAACTTCAACAAATTTTTAATGCTGTAAGTTTTAATTTAACAAGAAAAAATATGTTCAAGGACGGAAGCAGTGTGTGGACTACGGAAGGAGAAAATTAAGAAATACACTATTTGACGATTAAAGGAATTCATTTTAAGAAAGAAAAAAACAAAAGCTCGCAAAGTGAACAAGAATCGATAATATTTTAATAGAAGCACATCAATTAGTGTACAAATACGGTCGCCAGATGCAGTATAATAAACGCTTAAGGTTTTTCGGAACGCTCAATGATCGGCTGTGTCTAATTTTTGTAAGATGTAAAAGAACTACACCTCGCAACCTTAATTGATCATATTTAAGATAAAAATTTCCGGATATTGATCCGTAACTTTAAATTAGTGTTAAGTGCTATGTTTAGAGAGGTTTGAGAGGCTGATTATTAGCTGAAATATATGTTGATGACATGTTAACTTTTGTCAAATAGCATTCCGAAGAATTTCAATGAGTGAAGATTGAAACTAACATGCTGTTTAGATAAAAGAAGTAGAATTAGCAACAGACCTCGTCTCATATTGAAATCAGCATAATTCGTTTTAGAAGACAAACAAATTCAGTCAAACATAATGTTTCATGCACTGACGACTCCGCGTGTTAAATTAAAGATAACTATAATATTTAAATTTACATTACACTAAATTCAAAACAAAGAAATCTGAGATACGTCATTTTTCGCTCCTTTTTGAAACAAATAGCAATCTTTCCATCGACATAACACATGATCGTAAAAAAATAATTGTTTCAAAAATTTCAAGCTTTCAGTGTCTGGAGGGGAAGTAGTAAGCTCAGCTTTAATTTTCCTATAAAGCCGTCCTTTACGCATATATTTGAAGTACGTTTTGGTTTACTTAACAGTTTTACTCGGGCTATTTCTTTCGTGAGCTCCTTTCTTTTTTTTTTTTTTTGCTATTATTGGCCCCAAGATGGAGGGGGGGAGCTGCGAATTATTTAATCGCGATTTTTTGATTTTAAGAGTTTCTGCGTTTTAATATTTTTTTTAATTAAAAAAAAAAAAAAGACAATTGGGCTCATCAACTAAGGACCTTCACCCAGAAACAATTAGAAATGAAAAAAGGATGTTATATAATAAGACAAGTAGATATCGTTAATAGGAAGATACCAATGAGAGGGATAATAAATGTAGAAGGAAAAGACGGGATATAACGGGCACAAAAAGGAGCAGGAAGCCCAAGTCTAAGCAAACGAGAGTACAGTGCCGAACGCTCCACCGAGAGAGCATATGATCAGCGTCACAAACAACCGCGTCATTTGAATGGAGAGGACAAAATGCGGAAGAGGCCAATCAGAAACGAAAGCGGAAGGAAGGCCAGAAGGAATGATTAAAACGCCAACGCATAAGGGGACAACAACAAAGCGAGGAAGTGAAGAAAACAGAAGGAACCATGGATTGGAAGGAAGATTAGGTTGAACAGACAAATAAAAGGAGTAACTATTAGAAAAGGAGGAAAATCTGAAATGGAAATTTTTACATAATGGCGAGAGATTAGATGGGATCTTTTTGAAGAAGCAGCAATCCGAGCCAAATAATCAACAGTCTCATTACCGAAGATGCCAGAATGGCCAGGAACTCACAGAAAGTCAATATGGATCCCATGGAGAGAAGAAAGAATCCGCATGAGAGAACGTATACGGAGAATAATAAAATCACAGGAATGATCAGGAAGAGGAGAGGAGATGTCTTAAAAAACACTCATGGAGTCGGAAATGATCAGAACTTGGGAAGAAAAACGATCAGAGGAGATAAAAAAATAATGGAACGTGAAATTGCCATCAGCTCGACTGTAAATACGGAACAGAAAGAAGGAAGACAAAAAGATTCAGAGAAGTTATAATCTGGAAGAATAAAAAAAACACCAACACCACCAGTCCCTCTCTAGAACCATCAGTGGAAATATTTACATAAGAAAAGAGGGAATTGACAGTACTGTAGAATTCCTGCTTAATTACTGCTGGAGGAAGAGATCTCGAAAGTGCCGGCAAAATAAATACTCTGAGAGGCTGGCAGAGATCACTGAAGTTAAAGGAGAAATAGAGGAGACTATTAAAGGAAATTGTGTACGGTCCGAATCTAATTTTTAAAGGGTTATTTGGCGATGAATTATGAATTTTTTAAGGGTGATTTCCGAAGTCGTTTTAAATTCCGTATTATATATCCTCGATGGTTTATTGGGTTTTTTCCGACCAGGGTAATCGGTTAGATTGAAGTTATAGATTTCTCGAGCTATTGTATATGTTAATTGAATATTTTTATTGTTTCTGAACCAACTTATTAGGATTCTGTATATTATAATGTGCACGGAATTCTAAAAATTTAGACCATTAATCCTGAACTAATTTTGAAGTTTTAAGACTAACTAAGTTTTCTAAATATCATAAAATAGAAGGGAGATATTCTTTAAGCACACGGTTGCCGCTGTCGACTGAAAGCGTTCAGCTGTAACATTTACATCGATAATAAATAAATTTAATTTCGCATCGTTATCATAATCTGATTGAGCAATCTGTCTGTTATGAAAACCTGATCTACAGCACGACTTTCTCTTGAACATATTTTTAAACTATAAAACTAGCACAAGAAATATCAAAAAATCACTTTATATTTTCTCAATAAAATAAATGTAATGGCGAATAATAAATTATATACTCTGTGAAACTATCGTGTTAAGGAACGCTATCATAATTATCATTAAAAACAATGAAACAGGAAAAAAAAAAAAACAGTATGAATTATTATAAATATAAATTATAAAATACTTAAAATTAATGGTTACGTTTTAACTAAAGATATACATATGGTAAATAAATCCGATAAAACCTTAACAAAAGATAAAAATATAAAACAATTTCTTCGAAACAATTAGAGAAGTCTGCTGACAAAATTCACTTAAGTGTAGCTTAGTATCATCATTTAAATTGTAAAATTGGTGTTTAACTAAAATTATAAATTAAAACTCGTACGTGAAAGAAACGAACTTTCTTTAAGCAATATAACATTTTAAAACATGAACAAAAGTAATTATTTTAAATTAAAATTTTATTTGAGTTTCTCATAAAACTAACCTTAAACACTTTCGTAATTTGCCGAATTGCCGAGAATGCGACAATGTTAGCATTCAATAGAATCAAAAACATTTTTGTAATAAAAATGAAGGGCTCAACACAATATCTATTACGAATGGTATCACACTGAACACAGTTAAGATATTTTTCTTTAACTGAGAAAATAATATAAAATAGTTCAAAAAGTGATTCCATACCGAAGAAACAATGAAATACATTTTTCCAGATCTAACAAAAGTACCTTATTATCATTATTATTGTTATTAAGAAGAACGCATTCTACATTTAATAACGAATTTTTAATTTTTAATAAAGTAAAACGGTACCTTTGTTCTTTAATTATAAAATTTATGCCGTGATAGATATCACCCCTATTCTCATTATACACTTTTTAACTATATAAAACAATTGATTTTACGTACCGCAGTTTATTTTTTCAAATTAACTGCTGCATTTTGTAGAATTTAATCATTTCATTTACTCGAAACTTTCTTCTAATATTTTGTAAAGCGAATTAAACTTCCATAAGTTGTGTATGTTGATAATTATATATATATATATATATATATATATATATATATATATATATATATATATATATATATATTAACAATATATTATCTCGATATCTCTTTATATAATAAAATAGTTTTTCGCGATACTCCAGTTTTTCGTTGTTAAGCAACCGCGCTACGAATAGTCAACGAACGCGTGCACAACAAAACTATTATTATCATCATTTAAGGCGCCGCAATGAGCGAACCAGATATTTTGGTAATAGAAATATTTCAGGAATTAATTACTGGCTGGTTAAAAGGAACATTGTTACGACACGATTCAAGTTTGTTACCGCGGGTTGACACGATAATGAACGGCGACATTTACAGAAAAATGACGAAATCCGGTCATTTTCAGTCCGCAGTATGTTATTATTTGTTTTATTTTTGTGTTTATGCCACGTTAGCCTTTAAGTGACACTAAAAAGCAAACTAATCGATTGAATACCCATATAAATTATAATAATAATAATAATAAACGTATCGGGGTTGGAGACCCGAATACTTTTTTGGAATTATTCATGTAAAAGATCTTATTCTAAAATTTTATAAATTGCTTGTTACATAATAATTTGCTAAATTTTATATTTTGTATTTAACTGTAAAATAAATGGGAAAAAAAAAACGATTTTTAATAGCTTTTAGTTAATTAATAAAACCAGTTATGTAATATGATATTGCAAATCAGCAAATATAACTAGTTCTATTATTAAAGATTTTTCAGCGCTATTATGAGCGATTCGGCTATAGTAGAGAAACATCGACAATCCACTACATTTGTAATTTTTATTAAAAATGTTTGCCAATTTTGTATAAATTATCCACTTTCATAATTACAATTCAGAATAATTTTAAAATATCATCATTAAAATACATCCACCGAGTATGCAATATTTTATACTTTTACTTTACATATTGTAATTTTACTAATTCTTAAACACCAAAAAAAAACAAAAAACCTTTGATCTGAATATGGCAATAAGACACATATAAACCCAGTTTTGGTGCCTCAAAAAAGCACCTCCATAAACTGTGTTCTACGGAAACATTTAATACGATGCACCAATAAAGTAATACAACAATAGATAATAATACTAAGTGAAAGTTAAATTTTCTAAGAAACTTTAACGGAGAAAAAATTTATTCGCGATTCCGTAATATTTCAACATTCATTATCAAATACACTGCAGTAGTCAAAGTTCCGTAATAACTTTTAAATGGATCTCTTTACAAAATATATTTAAAATAAATTCAATCAATTAAATTCCTGTTCTCAACTGTTCGCTTCGAATACAGCTAAATTTCTACTTAACGAACTGTTTTTTTTTGTTTGGCTCATTAAAATAATACGAGTCAGGATAACAGACTGTTTATGTAATAGCCCAATTTTTATTTTTTATCATCTTTTAAACTGATCCGTTCGTTATTCGTCATTGTATTTTTTATTTATAACGATATTACAGGCATGAAAAATTACAATAAATAACACTTATTGCCGAAAAATATAATTATTGGCGGTCTGTAGATTACTAGAATAAAACTGACTGATCTACAGAACGTTATCAGTTCAGTGGTTTTACACAACATAAATATATAGTATTTAAGCAAAAAAAAAAAAAAAAAAAAAAAATGTAAAAGAAAAAAGTAATTATTACAGTTTCCACGATACAAATAGTACTTTCCTATTTTTGTGTGTATGTTTTCTTTTGCTTTGAAAACTATTTATTTTTTATTAAGTTTCGAACTCGTAGATTAACAATTAATCAAAATAATACTCAAAACGAAAACTGTAAAATTTGTTAGAATTTTATTGTCTAAAAATTTAAGATAAAAAAGCGGCGATATTTAAAATGTTACAAACACTGTGCGGCAAATACAACCGACATAAATAGAAGCGTTTTCTAGACATTGTCATTAAAAACTAAAACCAATTAAAAAATAAGAAAAAAATAATATATTTACGTACAAAACAACGAAATAAAAAAATATATTTTAAATCAATTCGTAAAAAACTAACGTAATAATTATAATTTTCTTTCTTTGTATATTAATAAATTCAAAAATTAAGTAATCAATGCAAAAATATTCAATTAATAATCATTTGTAATTACATTTATACTATTATTCTTATTTCGATGATATTTTCATTTTTATATTACTTGTTTATCGTTTTGTATATTTTAACTTTATTAGTGTGATTATGAATATCGAGCTTGCTAAAAGAAAAAATGTAGCGGTTGTTAGTTTTTGCGAATTCACTTTAAATATATTTCTGTCTTACTATATTTTATAAACCAATATCTACAAAAATATCATTAAAAACTATTAGAAACATCAACTTGATACCATTTAAATATTACTAACGGTGCGATGGCGCACCATTCCATTTGTTAGTACATGATATGACTAATGCGTTCTAAATAAACATTTATACCGGTTCCACGATCTAATATTAATGTAATCCGTTTTACAAGCAACGATAAGATAAAGAAAACATCGGAAGGCAAAGACCGTATAAAACCTAAAAGCCAGTATATTCAAAAACACGATCAACATGTTTCAATATGTCTAGTACTTCAGACTTATAAAATAACGCGGAGCCTACTGAGTAACCGGTGATTGCATAAAAAATCAACGTAACCGGTAGCGTATAAGAATTAAAAATTCAACGGTCCATAATTATCTGACAATTGCAATACTATATACTACGAATTTCATCTTGAAATGAGACTTAAAGGAGAAAATTTTACAACATTATCAACTGTTAAAATACTTTTTGAGGCGCTGTGAATAACGCTAAACCAAAGTTCCGTTACGAAGATTACGCTATCAACAATTTTGCAAATTCTTTAATATTAGAAAATTAAATAAAATAAATAAACTTAGTTGAAATAAATTCTTAGGACTAGTACAACATTATTGTTCAGAAATAAAAATTCTAATCTTTCGTCACACTTACTCTGCCATTATATATATATATCCGACTTTCTTACTGTATTTTCTTTAACGAAACGAGCGCTCTTCTTTTTTCTTGCCATCTGCAATTTTCACAACGTTCGTACAGGTTGAAACTATTATCGTTTTTTTGTTTTTTTTTTAATGTAATCGAAAAAAACATCATCTTCTAAGCTAAATATTTTACTACACAGTGGCATAATAACAAATAAATAAATAAATATACATAAATAATGTAAAGATGGAAGATATTTTTCCAAAACTAATAATAATAATAATAATAATAATAATATACAAGATCCATTAATATCTCTCGCGTAAAATATAATACTGTAAATTATTTAGTTCCGGTAACTAAGTATACATACATAAACATATACGTATGAATAATACATAATAGAAATCTGTATCTTATTAAAATATCAAAACAACTCACTAATATATTTATATATATATATATATATATATATAAGTATATATACATATATATGAAGAATAATTTTAAAATTGAAAAATGGTACCAACTGAATTATATTAGTTGGTCGAAATGTCTTCTTTTCGGTAACTGTTCGCATTATTACCAGAGTGGCTCAAAATGGATAGATTCGAATCCCTTATTTCGAACATCCCAGTATGTGTTCATATATTCCCACGTTTCCTCGCTATCATCAGTGCTTATTTTCCTTTACAATATCGAAAACATTATTAGAATAATTTCAAATATTTCGAAATTAAATACTATTAAATCGAATTTTCCCATCTGTTAATTTTAAACTAATTGCTCAACATTTTTATTCAGTAGAACTTCTTATAGAACTAACTACGTAATATTTTTACAACAGAACATGATACAACTTACATTTATACTTTTTAAGGTATGATGCTAGTTTTTCTTGCAAAAGTTTAAACTTCAATTGTCAAACACGGGTATGCGAAAACTTTAAATAACTCAAATGAAATGCTGAAATATTTATATCAGTACTAAGCAAAACATAAAAATTTGATACACTGATCTCGGCAGAAAGTTTAACAACAACTGCAAAGAATCAGCTAATTGAATGTTTTACTTTCTAGCACAGATTCATATTCAACACACTGTTCCTGTACATTCTTATTTCTATTAACAAAAGATTTAGATCTTCCATCAACCCGTTCAGTTATTTCATCTGCTACAGGAATCGAAAAAAAATTTTCTACCTAATGATCAGCGAATTGCGGAATTTTCAACATCTCGATATAGGTTTGGATAAGGATCTAATAATTTCAATGATTTTTTTTTTTTTTTAACTGAAGTAATTTCATTATGTACCTCTAATTTTTTCTATTAGTAAATATAATATATAGTAGATAGAAAATTTTTTTTACCAAACTGATTTACAAATCTTTCTTTCGTACTTACATTTCACTCATTTGTAAATATTATTCAATTGTTTAATGATACAAAATAACGGAAAACGAAAAAAAAAAAAAAACCTTCTAATAACAAATTAAGCGAACAACTTTTTTTCATTTTAAAGTAATGAAAAATCTCAAATTTAAAATTCTTACCTAAACCATTTAGGTTCGTAAGATGATTTTTCTTGCTCGTGTTTTTTTCGTCTTTCTCGCTGCATTTGTTCTAATTGCTGCTTCTTCATTTCAGCTCCATTTACATCGCCTTCTTCCAGCAATCTAAAATAAATGTACACATTTAAATATCATTCATCATAATTTGTATTTAATACTTTGTTTTTCTTTTTATTTCTATATTTGCAATATTTCTTCTTCTGACAATTTTTTCCTACGTATATCTTTTAATAATAACTAAGTTCGTATGTATCGTACAAACATAATGTTAAATGTATATTTTAAAAATATTTAATAACCATAATTTACTAAAATAATGTTTTTTATTCATTTATTTTTATTTTTCCTCTGCCGCTTATCATGTTTTCTTAATATTTTCTTATTCCTGCAACTATAACTTCAATTCCCTCTTTAGTTGTTCGATACTTTTCTCCCTAAAAATTTCTTATCAACTCAACTATAAACAATACATTTGTTTACTCGTAAACATGATTTCAAAAATTACCAATATGAAATAAAAATTTGTTACGCGTTTATTTACTTTTTTTTTAAATAACCGATTTTTGCAATATGTATATATCATTTACAAACTGTAAAATAAATTTTATTCTTCCATATTTGAAGAAAAATTCTTGTAATCAACGATTTGGAATTCCAATCCTACACTTACATTTGTGAATTTAAACCTTTTAGTTATTGTAAAAGACAACCAACAAGCAATAAAACGAATAAACAATTTTACTATTCAGTTAAGAACTCCATAATCATGATAAGATTATAAATGAAAACCAAAAATGATATATATCAATATATATATATATATATATATATATATATATATATATATATATATATATTAATTACAACGTACTTCTTAGGCTACCCCCCATTCGAAAAAATGTCCCAATTTTATGTAACATTTGTTATATTTTATAGGATTTTTGTTATTGTTATTTAAAAAATGTCACAATTTTATGTAATGAAATATGTAACGAAAAAATGTCTTAATTTTATATAATGAAAGCTGAATGTTAGAATAGGATTTTTGTGGTTATGTTATTATTTTTTTTTTTTTTTGTGTTGACGCCAGTAAGAATTACGTTGTAAATTTTGATCATTTTATACAAAGTATAGAAGAGAAAGAGACAGAAATCATAAAACTCGTTTGAAAGGGCAAAGTACTTGATCTGTTCAACGCTGCAATCTGTTTTCCGGTGTACGTCATTGTTGGATGCGTGTTTATCTTTCTCAATGCACTATTAGTGACTCATTAATTTCGGAGAGGTACTCACAGCATCCGATGAACAAAACACGAAAACGAGCAGATCATCAAATCGGAATTCACTACTACTCAACACTGACAGGCTTCTTCGCGTCGATATTTCGGATTTCTACTGGAAAATTAAAACTGCTCCTCTAGAGACAGGCTAATCTCCACTGACAAAGAAATAATAGTAGGTTTCTTTCTTTTTCAAACTGTTTTGGTACTTTGCTGTATGACTAGAAGTACTTGAGGATTCGCCATGTTTATTACATGTATTATATCCAAACTTACATATGTCAGATTTATTATATATACTATTTATATTAGAAAATACGGTAATATTAATTAACTGTAAATTCTATTATTAATTGTTAAAAAAACTTTATGCGCGTTTTCGAATATATTGGGTATCTTATGAATATTTTGACTAATAAAAAAAAATAATAATAACTGATGTAATAAACAATTATAACAAACAATATAAGAACAAAATAAATTTCTTACTTAATAACGTTTTCAGGCATAACCAGCTAAAACACAATTCACTATATGTGATTAGAGACAAGTTCTAAATCACACTCTGATTTAGAACGATCACATATAGTGAATTGTGTTTTAGCTGATGATGGGTTATGCCCGAAAACGTTAGTTTGTTATAATTGTTTATTATATCAGTTATTACTAAATTTTTATATTTCTGTATTTAACAAACAGGATGGTAAAAGATTCTTTATTTTGACTAATATAAGTAAAATTTGTCCATGTTAATGTTTTGATATTACGGATTTTTTAGACTATCATTTTTGTTCACTTTTCTATTTAGTTAATTAATATTGTTTGGATTAAAACTATTATTCAGTGCTATTTGCTTTATTGTGGTAAGTTTTGTATTTTTATCTTTCTGTGAAATTTGTGTATTATGCATTCTCTGTAGATATACTAAAAAAAGGCAATGTTTATAATGCAACGGGGTGTTAGAGTATTGATTAATTACGTCTATAAGTGTGATTCTATTATTCGTAATAATTATAGTAATGTCAAGATAATTATAATTTTTTCGATCAATTTCGAATGTATATTATAATTATTTGTTGATAAAATTTAAAAGTTTTCGAAAAAGCACAGCTACAATGGTTATAAATAAAATAATAAATCCAACACTTATGTTTAGATGTGATTTAAGTAACAAAGTATATATGGTGAAATAAACTTCCGGACAACTGCGTTTAGAAAATTAAATGTATTTAATTCAAGAATACAAAGCGTTTCGGTTAGCTTATACTGACCATCATCAGAAGCGAACTGAAACACCCAAACGCAAACATCGGTCCACAATAACGACAGAAATAGATAAAACATCCTTTTTCGAGACAGTTTTATAAAAATGTCAAAGTTAAAGATTTTAGAGTTCAAGTTAAATCATACACAAACTCTCGGGCAGAGTTACATTGAAGTATATAAATTAGCTTGCGTACAAGTCCGCAGCACAGTGAAACATTTTCATGACTTTGTCCGTTCAGTGTTCTATTATACTTTTCTAATTTGTATTAATTAGCATTCTGCTTCCTACTCTCCATCCTATTTCTTCTATCTTGTGCTCTTTTCTCCTCTGTCTGTTATTCTTGTTATCGGTTCAAAGATTTAATTATGCTAACATTTCTAGACGGAGCTTAATAAAGAAGAAGAAAACAAAAAACAATTTTTATCATTTGTTTATATGAAAAATAAGTTATTCTACGTTTATAATTTGTTGAAATAGCTAATTTTCCGTCCAAAATATTTCAAAATTGTCTTCTTTCATACTTTTTTTTTTTTTTTTTTTTACACTGTTCTCTTCGCGAACTAAATTACGAAACTCTTTGGTATCCATAACACTTTCCGCAGGAAACGTTGGAATGGAAGAATGCAGTGCGGCAATGGTTTACATGAGACTAAAGTGTGCTCAACAAACGAATAACGTGTGAAATATACAAACCTACGATCTTCATAGGTCTTTACAAGTCATTATAGGAAACACTTTTATCTACTTCTGTTGAATGCATACTCGCGTATGTGGAAAATCGTCTCATTTAATGCTCTCTTATTAGTGATCAGTCGTATCTAAGTAACGACATGAAATTTTTATAACGCTTTTCTGTGACTCTCCATTTTGTGACGTTCGTAACGCTTTTCAAGTTTATGTACCAAAGCAAAGACATGAAAATGTCAAGGGAAATCGGTCTCATTCAATGCTCTCTTATTAGTAATCAGTCGTATCCAAGTAAAGACATGAAATTTTCGTACTTATCTAGAATTTATTATTTACCATGGTAATCATTTTATCTAAATTTTTACATTTAATTTATACTTACTACGGTAATTGTTTTGTGCGCTCAGCAAATGTAAACAAGGAAATGACGTGTGAAATACACAAACCTACGAGTCTTTACAAGTCGTTGTAGGAAACACTTCTCCATTTCGTGACGCTTCTCGAGTTTATGTGCCAAAGTAAAGACATGAAAATACTAGTAATCAGTCGTTTCAAAGTAAAGACATGAAATTTTCGTAACGCTTTCTGTGGCGCTCCATTTCGTGACGCGTGACGCTTTTCGAGTTTATGTGCCAAAGCAAAAACATGAAAGAGTCAAAACCTGACATATACCCCGGGGAAAACAGTTCGCTTCTGATGATGGTCAGTATAAGCTGACCGAAACGTTAAGCGTTTTATTCTTGAATTAAATACATTTAATTTTCTAAACGCAGTTTCCCGTAAATTTATTTCACCATGATTAATTACTGCGAAAGTTTTAAACATTTCATAAAGTATATATGCTAGAGATCGTTTTATTGTTTATGTTAAATTTTTTAAAATCATATATTCACTTGTTAAATCATTATTAAGAGTAATTATGTTATTGTCATTTATAACATCTAATTAGTCTTGTTAATAATTGAATTTTTATTTATATCAGTTGTAGCTGTGCTTTTCTGAAATTTGTAAATTTTATTGACAAATAATTATTAAATCGAAATGTACTCCATTTTTGAATTTCTGCATTTTGGTTGAAAAATAAAAATGATAAAAACCGTGTTACTACTATTTAAAAGTATTTCATTGAAATTAAAAATTTTCATAAGACGTATTTTTAATTTTAATAAACAATTTACAATTCCAACAATATGATTATTAATGCAGAAGACCAGTTATACACAGATCATAAAAATTACCGGGACCCGACATAACATTAAATATAACAATATAAGAACCTTTGATCTGGCCTAAATCGTGTATCAGTTGGAGGAAGATATTTTTCCATGCCAGGCTGCAATTCATTCAGTTCCATTGCAAATCTTGTAAATCCGTAATATAATTCGTAATCTTCCGGCATTGTTCCTAAATTAAAACCGTAACACAATTTTTCAAATTTTCTGATAAACAATAAATTTGTAGCTACTAAAGCAATTCGTAATGAAAAGTGATAATATCAATAAAATATATAATTGTATTTCATGTGTGAGTGTGTAAACTGTTTTACTACTCGATAGTAGAGCACTTCTTATTCGAAAGACTTTCCTAGACTCACGTTCGGACATACACTCCTTATTTATTTAGCAAATATCTAATTTTCTGGTTGATTATGGATGAACACGTGCTCAGGGCATTTTGCACCACGAGTTTAATCGATAAAAAAAATTCTTATAAACCATCAACAATATGAAATTTTTTTTTACTTTTATATATCTGTGCATCCGACAGGAGGTTGGCATAAGTTTAAACACTCCCCGAATAGGTATAAAAAACGTAAAGTTTCCAGGTTTTTAGCTATAGTCATCGACGCCGACCTAGTTCAACCACACATCGCGCATCTAGTATGTGGTAATATTTTTAATTCTCGAAATGACCCGTACAGTATTTACTAATCATTTCCGCGGGAAAGGTAAATTTTTACTTTTTTCGATACAGTAGTAAACTAATGTCGAGGTGATTAGCAACCAAGAAAACTGGAATAAACTACACCTTCAGTCATAGAGGTTACAAAAGAAAACAAAAACAATCATACGCAAAGAACTTTCACTTAACCTATTTAAATTTAGGTCAAATTTCACCAGCTGACGAACCAAGGCGCATTATTATTTTACTGTCCACAATGCGTTACAGGGAAACAAAGAGAGCTGGTTATTTCTTAAAGATAATACGGAAAAAACCGAAGTATTTGAAAAAGAATACTTTTATTAAAAAAGAAATAGGCATTAAACTCGTGGCAATCATTTGAAACGGCTGGATGAACATTGTTTTTGCTTCATTGTCTTGACGTTCGCAAGGTTCTTTATTTCGGTGACAAGCAATGTCTCCGTTCGAAGTTTCCTCTGCCATATCGTAAGGGCGACAAAAGTTTATTTACAAAACACATACCTGCGCATGTTCTCAAGTGTTGAATATGTCGGAGCGTATTAATTGGTTTTAATTACATAAAAACTTACTTTTACGTTAGTTGGAAAGAAACTGATTCTTGATTCCGTTGGTTTTCATTTAGTTTCATTCATTTAAAAAGATTCCATAATTTAGCGAACGTTTAAATAAGTCAAATCATCAATTAAATAAATCCGCTGTTTTATCTTAATTAAAATCAATTGTGAGTATGAGACCCGAATGTTCAATCACTTTTTTTCGAAATTCACTGATTACGTCAAAAAATGAATAGAATAAATAGCTCCTCTCACTTTTTAATGATAAATGCAGATTTGAAGAGTTTGTACTATATCAAAGGGTACTGTAAAATATCCCAGCAGTAACTTCGGCTGAACCAGCAACACTATATTTACCAAAGATATTTACCGGAAAAATTTTCAGTAGAATATTTCTTATCAAAGATCCCCCCGCCAAAAAAAAAAACGAGATTGATAACATACAACACAGAGATAAGCCCGTAAAATGATAGCGCAAACAAATTCCGGCGATTCATTACAATATAAGAGAATTCAAAAGAATATTACTTACCGGATCGCCAAACACATTTGGCAGTTGGCAGTGTTCCGCAGTACAAAGCTTCGTTCCATTTACCAAACAGCTTTTGCACAACTTCGCCATTTTCATCTAGTACCACTCCGTACACTTCGTGTTTTTTCGTGGACCAATAACTCGCCTAATGTTTGTTAGAACATGATTATGTTTAATTCGTTACCAGACAGTTCGAAAAGGAACAATAACGAAGACGATAAAAATAACAAAGTGAAATTTTAATTTTAATATTTAAATTATCTAACGGCGGGAATGTGAACAAGTGTAACACGTTTATGACAATTTCCGGAAAATTTAAATAGGAATAATAAAAAAGGAATTACCAGTTATCATCATTTGTACATACCATATATATCTCATGCGGAAAGTAAGAGTAATTTAACACTTTAACATTCTACTTAGAAATTTCCACATTGAAACCTTGTCTTGACCGACGGAGACTTCTACAATGACTGGAAAGATTGGTTTCAATGCTCAAGTATGTCCAATTTCGTTTAGTTGCAGTTTGTAAAACATGCGTTACTACGACGATACAGCAGACTCGCATAGACCGTATGTTTACAAAAAATTGTAGAGCTACAACGAACATCAATTAATGTTTTTATTATGTCTCATCAGAACACTTTCAGGGTTATAAATCAATACAGTAGGCGCTATAGTGTCCGAACAGCAGCATTCTGCAGGGCATCTGTGTAACTTACTTATTCTACACTATGATGACACTGTCTCCGATGAAGAAACCGCGCGAAATGCGCAAAACTCCAGAGGGAGCGTAGTCAATAGCGACGACGATGACATTATTAAAATCTCACATCTCAATCATTAATCAAAGTCGAAGGCAAGGAGGGCTCATCGTTTCCGCAGATGATCGGAGGAATCGACTCACAGAGACAAATTCGAGCCGCTAGTGAAAAAGAGACGTGCGGTTATTATTGATTTCCAGCACGTCATGGCAGCTTTGATAACCACGATAAAAATGATTACTTTTTTTGTTGCGTAAAATAGATATGTCATTTTTAATGTCCTTAGACGTTAGCGGAAGATATCATTTTAATTTTAATTTTGCGCGTGATTCGGAGTTGAATTATTTCAACATTTTCTTCTCACCTTGACAAAAGTAAGCTTGCAAGTGATATTCTTGTTTACATTCGTTATCTTTAATTCGCCATACAAATCGGCCCATCTTTTGTCAGAAAATAAATTATGCAAACAAGTCGTCACTTTATTCCAGCGGTAGTGATCTTCTTCATCCGATCGAAGCAATTTAACATTTACGTAACCTGATTTCAAATTTAAAAAATACAAATGATAAGGTAACGTTTTTTATTGATATGTTATAATTGAATAATTAATATGTTTATACTTCGCTGAAAACAGAAAATCAGAGAATAGGCTTTTTACTTATTTTTTTGCATTTACCGAAAAAAAACGTTTTTTTTTTTTTTTTTTTTTTTTTTTGTTTTGTTTTGTTTAATGATAAACTATTTAGCCGCCAACAACTTCCTGAGTTCAATAACATTTGGCAGATAATAAGACACATTTAAACGTTATTGTGTGCAAAACACACACACACACACAAACTCCATTTGATATGTCAATATAACTTTAATTAGCAAATCAAAAACTATACTATTCAGAAAATCAACTATGCTCCATGAATTATTGAAACAGAAAACAAAACTAAATATACATTATTGCGTGACAAAATTAATCAAAAATAATACAAAACCTATAGGCTGGAATTCCATAGATTTTCCCCAAAATTTTGTTTTGATTCTAATATCTTGCCAAAAGTGATAATTCTTTGATTCAGCGTGGCAAACACTAACTGGTGGATGATGACTTACCTAAAAAGAAGCAAAGTTTTTGAGTTTTGCCGTTTCTAAAAATTACACCATTCGTGCGCCGCATATGTCCACAAAACAAATATAGATACAATAGATATCACCTTAGTCTAATTAAACGGCGAATGCGGGGAAACAGCGGTTAACTTTTAATATATTAAAAGTAGGACATTATAATTTTAAAAATATTACTTATAACTTCGAAAAAAATAAATAAATAAATAATTAAAAGCAAATTATACGTGCAAGAATTATAGGGTAAAAGAAATTTTTAAAACTTCCAATCAAACTGCTCAACGATTAACGTGTAATAGGCATATTTTATTAAAATTAACGATTCTTATTTTGTACGAAAAAAATTCTCGGGACTAAGGTTTGTTTTTTTTTCATTTTAATACTTCTTCGCTTATTTACCTCGCATTCCACTGGTACCATGCACTACTTGTGCTCAATTATATTATTTATTTTTCTTTCAAATTTATCATTTATTTATGTATTAATTATTAACGGTCGTTTTATTACTCTATTTACACATGTAGTAAAGCACGATGATAACGTCAACATAATCTTTAGTAAACAGTTCAGAGTTCATTTGTTTTATTACGGCGCAACTATAAATTTAAATTTTACTATTAATATAATTATTCTCTAAGATGCAAATTTCGCGCCACACGATAAAAAAAAAAAAATATTAAGCAAATTTTTAACCAAAATTAAATGTTGCCTTTGACGAGGAATTATAGCGATTTAAAAAAAAATAAATAAAAATAAAAAGTGTTTACAGTTTTAGAATATTACAAATAACCAATTTAATTGTTCGTGGTACTCTTGAATAATATCATTTAAATAATATAGAATACCTGTTCCGAAACAAATCGAAAATCGCGATCTTCCCGAATACACTCGTAAGTTTCGCCTAATAACGGATTAAATGGTTTAGAACCAGCTCGGTAATACGCTGACCCATAACTGGAAACCGCAAATGCAGCAATGTAAGTCATCCTTTCAAAAGGATCTTCTATTTCGGCTGCTTTATCTAGCAGTTCGCTGTACTCCAGCTCTTCGCATAGCCTCTGGAATAAATAAATAAAACATCGCAAATAAACAAACACACTTGTTCATTAACCACAGACGAGATATATTCTGCTTCTTTATTTGCAAACGCGCTATGAAACTGATTTTAAAAAAATAATCTAAAACCTAGATACGTAATTGTAAATCGCGAATTACTGTCGGTACGTACAAACCGGTGTCGAAGAATATTAATAAAAACCAAATATCTAATAAGCGAACCATTTAAATTACCGCGTTATATATATATATATATATATACATATATATATATATATATATATATATATATATATATATATATGTATATGTATATGTATATATGTATATATATATATATTCGTTACAACGTAATTCTTAGGCTATCCCCATTAGAAAAAATATCCCAATTTTATGTAATGTTTGTTATATTTTATAGAATTTTTATGATTGTTATTGTATTCATATGGACCGATTTAGAATTACGTTGTAAATTTTGATCATTTTATACAAAATATAAAAGAGAAAGAGACAGAAATGTAAGCAAGAGCCCCTTGACCCCCCTGCTTACATTTCTGTCTCTTTCTCTTCTATACTTTGTATAAAATGATCAAAATTTACAACGTAATTATTACTGGCATCAACACAAAAAAAATAACATAATCACAAAAATCCTATTCCAATATTTAACTTTCATTACATAAAATTAAGAAATTTTTATTTTAAATAACAATCACAAAAATCCCATAAAATATATAAGCTATATCAGTCTAATAAATATTTTTTATCGGGAGTAATTATTTTTTACTTTTTAGTGCATTTTTAAATTTTTATAATAAATCTTGAAGTTGGTATTTATTTTTTGTAAAAAAACATTTTAGAAAGTAGCTAATAATAATTTTTGAAGTAAGACGTACCTGCAGCATATTTAACGGTTCATTCAAAGCAACCGGCATTGATACTTGCGACAGATCCTTTCCAATATTACGCCTTAAAAGATTCCATAAAGATAATCCTTCCGTATTAGGTCGCGGAGCAGGTAACTTCATACGACGGCCAGTTATATTTATAACATCGTTTCCTGAAATAATATAAGGCGCATAATCGAAGCACGTTAAGTACGTTCCTTTTGCAATAAAAATCGATAAACTTATCGAAACATTATTATATCGATCGCGACAGTTACTTATTTAAGTAAAGTGCATTATGAAATTACTAACTTCTCAGTGTTTAAAACTATTCTCGCAAACAACGCTCTTAATTATCTTCTATTTTGGTAACATATTAAGTCGGCTAAGCGGTTTTATTGTTTTACAATTGCATCATATTCAATTCCGAAAACAACAGGTTTGCAGGAAGAACAATCGGAAACTTAAAACTTTAAAATCTACGTTTCCAATGCATTATGCATCCGTTGTATGCAGTTGATGGCAGTTTTTTAATGGAATCTTATATCCGGAGTCAACGAAAACATGCATAAACGGGGACAACGTTTAATCTGTATCGGATAGGCGCTTATTATTAGTTTCCTTCTATGCTTATATTGCCTTGTAGGTTTTCTGTTTTTTCTAATTCGATTCTACAACGAGTTATTTACTGTGCGAAAAACAAAACGGCTTTGGATAAGACCGAATTAGAATGACACGGTAACCGCTTAAATATAATTTTTAAATTCCCAGGTTTCCCCGTCCAAATCCTCCCGATTTCCTGATTACTGGAATTATACAAAAAAGAGAATGTAATTTTTCTATTGCTATTGGTAATATCTGACCACCGCGGCATACTTGTTATATGAATAAAACAGAACTTCTTAATTTATTCTTGAGTGTGAAGTATATATTAAAAAATGCATTCACTTTTTAACGCTTCAAATGATTTTTTCTTATTAAAAATATCGTTTTTGGTTATTTTCACTTTTTCCCCCGGTTTTACAACAAAATTTCCGGGCTTATTCTCGATTTGGAAAATTCACGGTTTTTGTGGTTTCCCAGGTGGGATATGGACCCCCTACTAAATGAACACATATTTGTTCCTTGTTTAAAAAACAGATTTTCAACGCGTAAAATAATTCGCGTAAAATAATTATAATTGATCAATTCGTCTGCAGTATTACCGTCGCTTGTATTACTATAAACATGTTCGCCACATTCGCTATTCCCGCTGGATGCCGAATCGTCCTCGCTGGAAATTGAACCAGCTTCTGATGAAGTATCAGACAACGGACCTTGTGTATCCGGTACACTAGCCGCATCTTCGTTATCAATATCTTCATTATTTAAATTATCTTCTGCATCAAAAAACAGATCTGTTGCACTTACATATGAAGAACTATACGACAATGGATTTGCATTTACAACCTATACACACACAATTATAGTATAATTCATGTTAAATAAATATTTACATTACACTTAAATAGTCAGTAACAAAAGCTAGAAATAAAATTCCAATATTCCTGGTACTAGCGACATATTTAGCACTTGCGTACACTAAAATACCGACATATTCAAAAACTATCGATGTAATAATAATCGGCTATTACGATTGATAATACCCTTCCAGAAATTTCAATGAACAATTCTAAATGTACGTCTGGTTTTTTTGCTAAAGAAAAAATTTGATTTATATTTTACATCGACATTTTAGCTATTCTGGAATTATTATTTTTTAACGGGCTGAAAAAATACGCTTTTTCGTGTAAATTAGAGTTATGTGTAAAGTTTCCAATCGCAAAACATCGTTAGTTTAATAGTACATAATTTAAATATATGTAGCCAAACACAATTTGATATTACGTGATATGTTGTGGTTTCCCTAAAATCTTGACAATTTTTTTTTCTTTTCTTCGAATAATCGATAAACTAATTAAAACAATTCATAAACTTGTACTACTCCTCGACATATTCATCTACCTTTGCGCGGTCTGAAAGTTCTAAGAAAATAATACAATTTTACTCCGCGGATAATAATTGGGCCAAAGTACTACGTAAATGTAAACTGGAATAAGAAATTTTACATATTTTTTATTTTTGAACCGAGTTCCTACGAACATCAATCAAACCCTTTGTTTAACATTCTTCTTTCGTTTTGCCGGTACTTTGAGAATTTCTAAATCTTTTCAAAGAAATCGACTAGTATATATTACTACCGTGATATTCGTGATATTTTCATTCAACAGTGATCCATACGAGTTAAATAAACAAACGCTATTTGTATATTAAATATGTTTTCAATTTTACTGATCTAATCTAACGGTTTCGCCTATATACACAAACTGAAACAAATTAAGGACTAAAAGTGTCTATATTCCATATGTTTACGAAACATTACATCAATGGACATCATTTACTAAGATCATAAATAAAAATTTTCTAAACGTAAAAATAAGCATAACTTTCTTGTCTTAATTGTCTCGAATTATAATATCATCGGAAGAAATTTTCATCAAAAACAACAAAAATGATTAATTTTCAGACAGAAGCAAAAAAACCCCTATTAATTAACGAAATAAAATTACAATATTAAATTAAAATTATAAAAAACAATAAGTAAATATCGGATATTATTTAAACTTCGCAACCATGAAGCAACCTACTTCGTTCACATTATTCATGTATTTTGATAAACAATCTTCGTGCATTATAGGAATCAGAAACGTAAAACAATTTGCGAATAAAGTTTTAAAACAATAATTTACCGAGAATAACTCTACTGAGTACAATCAAACACATCCATACGCGTACGCGGTTATCTTAACAAAAAAAAAAAAAAAAAACAAACATTCCAAAACTTGAATTAATATTAGCTGCAGTGAAAAAATTACGAAAAACCTATGCGTTAATAAATTAACACGTCAGAGAGATAGCGTGTACAATAAATCATCGTATTTAAGACTGCGATAAATAAAGTGCTAATTTTAATAAAGTTAGCATTCGGAAAAACTGTAATATTATTTTTCAATTACTTCAAAAATTACTTAATTTTCAAATATTATTTTATTACATCAATTTTATATAAAATTCTCCAAATCGTAGGGGAAAAAAAAGCATCGAAACGAAATCAATGAATTTTAGAAAAACAAGAAAAAACTTATAAACACTATATTATACCAATATTAGTTTGCAAATTTCATTATAAAAAAAGACTGTCGCGTAGTTAAAGAAGTAAAAATTTATACTAATATTTCCTCAACATCTATAAATACGCATCAGTTATAGTTGTTCCTTTTTAGTTTGTTTTAAATTCTTAGCAAATATTGTAAAATCTTATTGTTCATTTTAATCATAAACGCTGGCTAGTAGAAAATATTTATAAATACATGTGCGCAATAAAAATAATCGAAATACAAACGGATGTTGTCATTTCATGATTTTATGTAATTTAGGAAAATAAAGTTAAATCGATTTTTTTTTTTTTTTCAATACAGTGTATAATGCAGACATTATATACTTCAACGGATGGAAAAATGAAGAATTTGAAAATAAAAAAAACGGTACGTGAAGTTCTCGCTGCCTTTCATATTTCTGCAAATAGTTAATATAAATTTAAACCTAGACAATAGAATGTGATCATTTACTGAAATACAATCACTTCAATATTTTTGAAAAAAAAAAAAAAATTCTAGCAGACAGTTTGCTAGCATTAAAAAATGGCAGTTTTACTACCATAATTAAAGAGCGCCACATTGTTTCTCTGCAACAAAGAAGGTATACAAAAATATATAATAAATTCGCAAGATATTCACGTGCTCTTTTCAGTAGTACCATTCTACATTGAATTAATAATAACCCTTGCATCGACAATACCTTCAAAAAATTTCCTGATGACCACCATCAAGATTTTCATCCGTTTTTTCATGAAATTGTGAATTATATTTGCTTTTCGCAATTGTAACGAAATTTTCACTGCCCGACTGCGCTTTGACCAGACATTATCATTCTTAATGATATTCCTACTCGCTTATGTTTATCTCGTAACAAGTTTTTATAGTTTCCTAAATTCCGTTTACTTTTATTCATATTTCAATTTCAAGCATTTCTAAATTCTCAAAATTTCTTATCTCAATTAATAAATATAATTCTGAAAATCTTCCACTTTTTTTTAAAATTTACCAATATTTTCTCTTTAATCTAACATTTTCCACCTTTCAATATGATACATTAAAAAAGGTAAGTTACTATGTAAAAGTACTATAGAGAATAAGCATCCTAATTTAATACGTGATCACACCTACATAGATTAATTAGTTGTTAGTATCAGCTATTAACGTAATTTCATTTTTTTTTTTTTGTTTCGAAATTAAACAAACATTAACTGCAACTGCCCGTTAGGTTAAAAACTTTCAGAGCAGGGGAGAAAAGACATTGTAAGCGAAAAAGCAAAGCCGTCAGTTATTGTAAAATAATGAAATAAATAATAATAATAACATATTACGCAATATTCTTCTAAAAATTTAATTCCTATTAGATACATCCCCATCAAGCAATAGTAAAGGCGTTAAGAAGGAAAAGTTATATTTTCTCATCCATTTTCTTATTTTAGAGATCAGTACAGTACATGAGATCTGAATTTTTATTACGCGAGCAACATTTCATGAAAGTGTTTCGAAATAACTGAAAAACAAAAAAATTGTTATTGAGCCGATAAGAAATGTGGTCTGTAATTACTACCAGAACCATGTCTCGTTAATATTAAAAAGAAAATTTAAAAATTTTTTGAGTTATTTTTTTAATGACACGGTTTAAAAATAAACAGCCTAAAAAATTGTATTTGCTCAATGACTAGCTGCATAAAAAAAATGTACCAAAAATTACATGGCTGATTGATTTTGTCTAAAAAACAACCGTAAATTTTATCATTTTACGACATTATTGTACTATTTAATTACTAATTTATCGCGTAGTTGAAGTGCAATTAAAAAAAAAAAAATGAATTATCAATCAGAGATTGAAAAAATGAAAGAAAATTAGGAATGAAACAATAGAGAACGAAATAAAAATACAGAGAGCGGTAGTATTTTCCAAGAAAATTAAGACACGATAATTAGCTAGAATTCTTTGTTTTTTGTTTTTTTTGCAAAGTTACATTTGGTATAATAACGACTCACGCCTTAAACTTCTTTTATTATCCTGTCTGTTATTCTATTTAACTTGACATTAACACACTGATCACACATCTCACCCCTACTTTTAAGTATCTCTTCCTTCTCCGCAACAACACTGAACTTTTTTCATCTTTCCTAAATCAACGATATTCACATCGATTAATAATTAATAATGCTAGCCAATTCAGTGTTTGATCCGCGTATCATGTAGTGCATGAAATTAATGGGGTATTATATTTAGAAAGTTACTTTTTTACTTCTTTAACAAATTACTCGGTTCAAGGGAAAAATGTAATAATTTAATTCAAGGCCAGTTGTGTCAGATAAACATAGAACATAGTACACGGAAAATCTGCGTGCAGAATAATACGCATAATATAAAATGCGCCGCATAAATAAAAATATCACACAGAAAGCCAAAAAAGTTTTACTTTTTTCTATACCTCTAATTTCATTCGATTAAATTAAGAAAATTAAAATAGAAATATTATCTTTAAATACCAATATTACAGGCTAAATATTTCCATTACTTTATGAATACTTTCTTCAATTAGCGTTCAATGATATTGTGGAAAAAAAACTTTGAGCTATATTAATAATAAAAATTAAAAAAAAAAAAAAAATTACCTAAGTCGTAGTTGCGCTTTTTTTAGTCTTGCGTGCGTTTGCAATTACGCACCATAAGAAACGCACGTAGACGCATTTCACGTAACTATAGCCTCAATCTTTTCACCGCAAAAAATCGTTTAGTTCTGTTTCGTTTCAAGAAATTTAAAACTTTTCGAACCGGTACACTTAAGTGGCCGAATAAGTTTCAACAAAATTCAATATATTCCCATTATCGGGGAAAAAAATAAAAGATGCTTACCACGAAAAATAAATAAATAAATAAAGGCATACATATGTCTAGCAGATGTTTGAGAAGAAATTAAAAAAAAGATAATAATAATCACAAAATTAAATCAAAAATAACTAAAAAGTGGCTAGTTGGATTTAAGAAAAATAAGACGCGCTCGTCTCTGTGCAAAGTAGATCGTTCTGAAAGCAAAGCAGTGGGAAAACGATAGTTTTAGATAGCGCCCCCTTCATTCAAACATAACCGAATAAAGATTCAACACATTCAAAACTGTACCGTCATAAATGACCGGAACGAAAATCATAAACCCACGATTAGCTCTACCCAATTCAATTTCAAAGAACTTTTTACCAAATATAAACCTACCGTCAGTAAATCATCTTTTCTGTTTTCACTACACTTCAAAATATAGAATGAAGAAAATGTTGAATAGTTTATGACACTTGCATGAAAACAGGTTAGCGGTTTTTAAAACATATAACGTAATAAGAAAAAAAGAAATAAAAAAGGAACTTTATTAATGAAATAATGGAAATGAAACGTTCGGTCGTCCGCTTTCAGAGTTTTTGTTCAATACTTTGACTGTGCGCGAACCAGTATCCATGGAAATATATACAAAAAAGGTCAAAATTTAAACGCATATTTAAATTGTTTTTTATATAGCCGCAGTACAACGCCAGGCACGCTTATTGTCTGTAAAAGATATTAAAAATTGAAAACAAGCGGATGTGTACTTCCACATTAGAGGTACGCATAGCGTATTTTTTTGTTCCAAGTCGTATAAAAGTTTCAACGTAAGCAATAGAAAGCTGAATTTTTTATTAAAAATATTTTACACCCTAAATGTAAACGGAACAAAAGGAGAAATAAAGTTTTGCTCCGCTTAGAAAACACGTGAGAATTAAAGTAAATCGCGATTTTGAAAGTATCTTATTTCTTTTTGGTTTTTGACTCGTAACATTTTCGACGATTAAATATCTCTAATAGGATATGTTTCTAAACTGTCCGACAATCAAACTGAATTCCATACGATGTATAAGTCGTAAAAAATTTTTGTGAACATTTGAACAGTAACATTTCTATCTTTTTGTCTATAAAAAAAAAAAAAAAAAAAAAAAAAAAAAAGAGCAATATTTTAGGCACAGAGTACTTAGAAAATATACCACCGCTGACGGTGATAGGATCACTTTAAAACGCTGCGGAAGAATTTTCCATTACTTTGTAAGTTTAATACACGAAAGAAATTTTCGTTTAAATTACTAATGACTTTGAAGCTTTGGCACACTTTAACAAGCGGGAAAAATGAATATAGCATTATTTTTCAGATGAAAGATATTGTTAAAGGCGCGCTTTCAAAATATTTCCACATACTACACCGATTTACATTTACCGCAGTTCTTATAACTAGATTTTTTTCTTCAAATTTTTTTGAAACTAATTATTTTCGTAATACAGCTTATGACGATTTTCAGTTACAAATCGGCACCTTTTAGCTACTGTTTCGTTCGAATAAGATCAAATACAGAAAAAGTTCACTCGCGCTGAGTTAACATCTATGATTGACAAGCCCACAAAAATAAAAATAAAATACAAGTATTGGAATTTGTTTCGAGGAATATAAATAAGAAGTAGTCGATACGTATTGAAAACGCAAAGACTACGTCAATAATTTGCCGATTATGTGGAGATATTGCTCACAAAAGACTGTGTTCGCCAGGTAATACATGATGCATCCTCACAAAAAATCATCCATAACCTACCTGTTTTTCCATTATTTTGGAACACTAGACTATGTTTACTCTACGCCAAGAAGCATCCCTTGTCATTATATTTTTATTTGCTTAGATTCATTTTTACTAAATAATTTCATTTTTTTTTCCATTTTCTTAAATTACTCAATAATCCTTCGACTAAATTTCGGCACAATTCTGCGTCAAACGTATCTCGTATTACACAAAACTGAAAGTAAACAGCGCCATTCATTCAAGCGTAAACATGCGCCCCAGTACACACATTTATACGTGCAAACATTTGCTTCACTGGAGAAGGGGGATTTTCTTCAGTTTTGACTTTTGGGTTCATTAGAATAACTTCCACCTGCGTCTGTTTGCTATTTTATAATTGAAAGGTAAACACTATTGTCATTTATAAATTTTTGTCCGTGTTAATTCATTTCTTCAGAAAACCTTTTAATCGAAACCAAAATTGGGATGTAAGACCTCCTACGACCGGAAGAGGCTTTAAGCCAATTTTTATATTTTGCTACATTGCAATACCACTAATAAAAATATGAGAAATGAGGTACTTTGAATTTTCCCTAAAAGTAACCAACCATATTATATTGTATAAGTTCCTGAATTATTAAAAAAGAAACTCGGCTTTAACAATTTCTGTGAAGTCGTCGGAGATATACGAATTAACTGAAAAGTTTGGGGTCTATCGAAATAATATACACTACCACGTAAAACCGCACATTAAATTTAACACCATCCGTTATTTTTTATATTTAATGTTATGCGCGAGTAATAGTATCGTCAGTATCATCTGTTAGTTTATAAATAAAAATTATTTATTTTCGGAACTGCCGATTAGAGGGCAAATTATAAAAGGACACTAATACATAGGCTGTCCCGTGGTAACTGAGCCTGCGCTTCTTATAGGAGTACAACACCACCCATCGATTAACAACCAAGGTATGGTGAATACAAAACTGATTTACTACCCACAGTACAAATTTGAACATTTTCCGATCACCGAGTGCGCCGTTACCGCGCGTTGAATGAAAGTAGGAAAGTTTTACTCCGCGAGCTTTTTTCAGAGTCATACATTTACAGGAATTTATAATTTTATTCGCTATCGATATCCACTTCGTGAGGTTCTCGATCTTTTGCGGTGTTTTGTCAAAATTAACGGAACATGTGGCTAGGAAACAACCAGATAGGTGTTGTATTGCTATACAAAGCGCAATCTCAGTTATCACGGGACGGCCTATGTGGAATAAAGTTGAAACAAATGAACAATCGCGCCTAGAAATTTTTATCGTCTTAACTAATAATTAACTATATTATTTATTTAACGCATTCTCTTTCTCTCTCTTACTTTCTCTCTCTCTAAGAAACATACTGAAAACGAAACGTATTAGTTGTCTTTTTGCAACATGCATATGTATATATATTCCTTTTACGAGTTTGTCTTCGTCATCAATTATTTGATTTCATAACATTTTTCGCTAATTTGCTTCGCAAACTTCCTGATTAAATGACTAAACCGCGGTGGTTTATCAAACGTAAAAAATTTCTTAAAATTTTTTCTTTTTTTTCTTTCTTTTTGACCAAACTATTATACATGAAAAAATGTGTTTATTATAATTATTTTACGTATACATTTTAGCAAAAACATCTTTCACTATAATGCTATCTTAAAATAATGAAAAGTCGCAGAATTGTATTCAGTCGCGTAAAGTTCCTTTTCCGGGATGCACGCAACTGGCGAAATGAATTGTGTCATCGAGGTTTGTCTGAAAAGAAAAAATGAATTACTTTCTTGCCTAGTGATAGCAATTATCTGTGATATAGTAAGCGAAAGAAATTATTATTGTTTTTTTTTTTTTTTAATACATTAAATAAGAGCAACATAGAAAAAGATGTTTCTGAAGAAAAAGTTAAAGTCATAACATTGCTAACAAGTGAATTCTATCAAAAAATGCTTTACACTGTAAGTGGAAAAAAATTAAGCAGCGTCGAAAATATTCCCTTCAATCTACAATTCCTGATCATCTTTTTAACAATACCTTCGAAATATTTGAACTGCTCGTCTCAATTTTCAAAATTATCCTGCTGTAAGCTCTTAAATTCAAAGTTTAAATAGAACACATGTCATATTTTTGCATCTAACGTTAAAATTAACTGCAGCGGTATAATCTAAGAAGTGTTTAAAATCACTTCCGGTAACAAAGTAAAGTCGCGCTGTTATTTTAAATAAAGTTTCTTAATTCGAGACTTGTCTCGTTCCAGATATCCGAATCGCGTCCAGGTTTACCCAGCCTGAAATAATTGGGTACCAGAGAAATCTGGGAAAGTAAATGCGGCCGAGAGAAAAAAACCGACCCTCCTACTCTCATTAGTGCCGTTGGACTTAGTACACTGTGAACCTTAACTTTACAATCCCAAACGCCCTGCTAAGGATATTGGACTCACTTTACGTTTACTTTACTGTTTAACCTAAACTGGTCGAAACGAAGAAGTTTCCTGCGTTCATAATTTAAAAAAAAAAAAAAAAATGTCATCATTTACTGTTGGTTAAATTTTACGAAGAAAATAAAAGATAGTGGTTCAAATAATACTCTTTATTTCTTTAAAAAAATTAAAAAGTGTCTTGATAAAGGGACCAATTATATCTTTAGCTTGTCCACAAACTTCTCAATCCAACCACACCTTTATTTCCTTTTTCGATCTGATACACCGCGTATCCACTTATTTTTCATGTTAGCATAAACATTCCAATGTTTATTCATAAAAGTCTGAACAGAAAGAAAGCGAAATTTATTTTTCAATGGTAACGCTATACCAGCGAAACGGTAGCCAAAACCTATGGCTCTGATCCCAAATAACTGTAATTCATTTTTTTGGAATTTTTAAATTCATGATGGCTCAATTCACTCTTAAATATAGCAATCAGAACAAATACAAATACAACAAACGAATTTTTAAATGTCTAAACGATATATACTACTCAGAAACGTTTTCTAGCATAGATGATTAGCTAAAAATTGTATTTAATCAAAACAAATTCTAAAAACACTCTCTTTTTATAATTTGTTCCAATCACATACTTGTGTAGTTTTATTAATTTTCAGCTGATGATGGCTATGCCCGAAAACGTTTCTAAGTAGTATACATCGTTGATACATTTAAATTCGTTATATTTGTATTTGTTCTAATTACTGTATTTTATATTTAACACGGTATATTAAATGACTCTATATCTTCTTAAATACTGAAGCTTTAAAGTAAAAAAGAAACAAACGGGGTTGATTACATTTACAAAGTTAACTTTTCAAATTACCGATGTCTCCCACAATTAAGTTTTAAAAGTTTAAAATATCGTCGTTAATTAAAAGGTAACACCACCCTAACGGTCTGAAAAAAAGGCCTAACTTTGGCAATTTATTTTAGGAGTATGGAAAAAGAAATAGGATTTCTTTTTAGAAGGTTTATTAAGCATGTACTGAAGTGTGAAAAAAAATTTTATTATTATTTTGATACAAAATGGCGGTGACACAGCCAATCTTTGAAATCGGCTTTTTTTTAAAAAACTCCTTCATGGGAGGACGGGTTTCTCGTAAAGTTTAATACCTGGAACAAAAACTCAATAACTATCTTGATTTGCATACTATTAACTATAGAAGTTCATTAGCGTTTTTGTTTTAAAATCGGTTTCCGTAGAAATGGTGCACTTATGAAAAAAACAAAATCGATTTTCGGTCAAAAAATCAGCAGTAAATTGTTTATATATTAAAAAAAGAAAAAGAAAAAAGTTTAAAGCGCATCAAAAAACGGCTACATACTCCGATAGAGAATTTAATTACGAAGCTACTGCCAAAATTTCAAAATGATCCATGCAACGGTTGTTCGAGTAATTTGTCCTCTTAGCTCGAAAAATAAGCTTCCGAGATAATCGCGTTCAAAGTTTTTTACGAGTACTTGAATCTTTAAAATTTTATTTTACTTTTAATCTGCGATGCCTGCACGTTTGGGCATCCACGCTGATGCTCTCGTCCTCCTTTTCCTTCCTGGACAATTTTTAAGGACAATTGGACTTTTTTTGCCGCATTCGTGAATAAGCGCTCAGAGAACATGTAGCGGTACGCGCCAGCTTCTAAGCAGAAATTATAACGGTTCGGTCCAAGTTTCATGTCCATATTCTGCATGTCCCTCCAGATACTTAAAAGGCCATCGTTGTGGATGCCTAGAGCTATATATACTGCCGTATCAAGTACGTGTTTGTACAAAAGATAGATTTTAGAGCCAAAGACCAACAAATCCTATTTAAGCTCCAGTCGCCGTTTTGCGTGAAGCCGACCAAGCAACAAGGGTCACGGCTCAATTCTTTGTAAATCGGAGAGATCGCTTTGAAAAATTCTTCCGATAGAGGTGTTTTATGAGTGTAACTTGAATTTCCACCTGCGCCTTCTGCCATGAGCACGCAATGTACAAAACAAATCAACAGAAAAAGCAAAACGAAGCGTGTACACGGCATGGCTTTCCAACTGTACTGAATCACAGATACGAAGCAACGAATAAATAGACGGTCACGGCTCAATTCTTTGTAAATCAAAGAGATCACTTTGAAGCCTTAGCGCACCCTAGTGGACTCCCAAACATTAAATCATATGTACTTTGTGTCAAGAAGCCTCTGCTGACATCTAACTAGATACATTCTACTGAATAACTAAATTACGTTTGTTTCAAATTATTTTAAATCATTATTATGAAAAGAAAAAAAAAAAAAAACAAAAAAAAACGATTAATTTTCTAAATTCCAATTTTGTGATTCCACGCTTTGAATAGCATGAATCAGACAAAAGCAAAATGTAAATGTGTCACAAAATTTTGCCTACGGCATATGTACACATATGGGTGTGTGCACAGAGTGAAACAGAGGCAGAAGCAGAACACGTGGAAGCACGCGTTTTGTTTTTGTTTATCATTACTATTATATTACCCTCCGCATTTGAAAACACAAATCTATCAGAAAATTCCTAATTATAATTTTTGATACGATTACAATAACTTAAACCTCCAGAAAGTTAATTAAAGATAATTATGTTTACCACATAAAGAAAATTTTCGAAGTAACATTTAATTTAAAGTGCAGTTATCAATGTGTAGAACAGACATAAATTGTAATCGATAATTCGGAAAACAGTAAAATAGGTGTAATAGAAAAATATATACGAGTATACATATATATATATATATATATATATATATATATAAATTTTAACGTTTGTTTTACAGGTTTTTGTCATAATATTAACATTAATTATATGTATTTTAAACCAATATATATCGTATTTACTTTTAATTAATGTATCTTACTCGTACATCTTAAATTAACAATCAATTTTAAATTTGCGGCTTAACTAATGCAAATATTACAGTGAAAAATGATTATTTCAAAAGCCCAGATAACAATAAAAAGATTACCAACTTTTCAGTCACGTAATTCAACTGTTTTAATAAATAATAGTAAAGTAATTACGGGAAAATACGTTATTACATATTGTAAAGTTTATGTAAATACTTTACTACTTTTTGAGGAAAAAAATAATAACATTACTGCTGATTAAAAAAAATTATATTTACCGTCATGATCATAAATGTAAAGTTATCAGTGTAACTAAAATTTTTAAGTTTCTTCACATACTAATTAGCTAATAAAAAATTATGGAGTGATGAAACCAGAACGAACATACGAATTTATTAGAATAATTCCAAGACTTTTTTTTGTTTCGACACATAAAAACAGCGAAAAATACCATTAACAAGAGTTACGATCAGAAAAAGAAAATTAGCAAAGGTGTTGTAACAAATCATCTAGCTGTTCTTTAATTTAAATCAACTTCAGTTTTTCATTCATTTGAATAATTTTTGTAATTTACAAAGAAATTTTCTTACCATTTCCCTAACTACCCCCAAACTATGTTCAATGTTTTCACGATATTCCTAAATTAATCGCAACTACTTTACCATTTTATTTCTCTTACATTATTTGTAATCACTAAATGAAAATATTACACATTTTTTTGTTTTATATATATATATATATATATATATATATATATATATATTACAATTTAACATACCGGCTCGTAGATTTCACTAATGTTCGAAGTGGCATGTATAGCGTTTAAACGATTCTTTAATTCATTATTCTGCTGTATAGAATGCGCTAACGTATTCTGTAACATCGTAATAACCGACTGACTACTATTTGTGACCGATGGTTCCGACTGCAACGATAATTTTAACTGATCATTCTTCGTAGATAAAATACTAGTAATTATCCTCAATCGCCGGTAAACTGTAAGCATTTAAAAATGCAAATAATTCTGAATAAATTTTTCTCATAAAAAATTAACCGATATAATTAGTCAAACAAATATACACACAGAGAATAGCAGTGAAACTAAAAGTGAAATCATTTAAATAAATAAGATAAATCTGTAATATTTTATAACCTATTTCAATATTATAAACCTGTGTAAGTATTTTTTTTCTATTTGTTACTCCCTCGGAAGTTAAATAATGAAATGATTTCATTGAAATTTATAACAGTTTGTTGACAAATTAAGAAAAATTGAACTAAATGAACCAATTTTATAAAATATTTGCTACTTGTTTGTTACCTACTGAGTCGACTTCGGTAAAATTTAATAAGAGAATCGTTTTTTTATCCCGAAAAATCAGTTAGCCAATGCAGAAAAACAAATTCCGCCAAAATCTGAAACAGCTGAACCCTGCTTTTTATTATTAAATTTGATTTATTACACAGTTCGGTAACTAAAGAAATAGAAAATTAAAAACTGTTTTCTAAAAAAAAATAATAATAACGGAATAATAAAATCCAATAAACTGGCCGACGATAAAAGTATTTTTTGATACATTCCCCAAAATTGTGGTTACCATCTTATTGGTCAGAAATAAGGCAACTTTACATCGAGAATTAGTGCTTTTAATTTATGAAAGCGTCATTTTTTGAAATAATTCTATCTCGATATATAATAAAAAGCAACACAGGTAATAAAATATTGTGTAAGACTTTTAACTTCATAAATTCCAACGCTTTACACTGGTCACAACCTGGTTTGGAAGGATAGAGTGAGTCATCTTTAAATTAATTCTCTACAAATTTCCATATCAACAAGATAAAATATCATATCTGTTCGATAGAAAATGTTATGCTAGATCTCAAATCATCCATGGAGATCATCAATTTTGATGTGCCGCGAGAAAGGATTCTACTACAACCGTATCTATTCATAATTTATATAAATCATATTTCCAAAATTAAAAATAATAATACATATTTATATGAAAAAGATACACAACACTTAGTGCACTCATTTATAACGACATACAGTGGGGCTTCGAAATTAACGGGGACACTTTATTAAAGCGCGTAAATTGAAATCTCCAATCAACAAAATAACATTATCAAACGTGTATCTCCGATAATAACCAATGCAGTCTTGGAACATCATCTTGTATCAAACCTAAATAGGAAGTTAGCGTCGAATATTTCGATACTTAGAATCAAGCCATTAGACGAGGAGTTTGGTCACATACTTAGTTGGCGTCGTCAAGTGTATATTACGAATTACGAGGAATTAAAACTACCAAGTTCCTTCACGTTAGACACCAATGACAAAAGTTATCGCATTTTCATATCAGCCGATGATCTTGTCTGCTTTAAGTGTAACTCCTCAGGACACAAAGCAGATAACTGCGGAGCAATTTCAAACCCCGATTATTCGGAGCCTGAAGCCCACTCACACCCCTTAGCCTCTCCAAATTCTACTCCATATCCGGCAAAACTGGTTTCAGACGACTTTCCATCACTTCCAGACAATACCTCACCCGATGAAATAATTCAAGGGACCGATAGTCCTATTATAAAATCACCACTTGACAACAGTAAAAGGTCGCTTTCTTCAACGTCCTCTAACCCATCTGCTCACTCTTCTGCACCTAAGGCTAACACCAAATCAAAGAAAAGACTCAAAAAAAACAAAACAGCACCGAATCTGTCAATCAAACATCGTCGGATGAAGAATCTGCGTTGGAAGATCCTGGACCTTCATCGATTAAACCAATTCTTCAGCCATTAGAACCATACTTCAAAACGAATCAAAACGCTGTACTTTCTCTATCAAATTTTTCACTCTTCCTTGACATGTGTCGAAGCCCACGAAGCGACCCAGTAGCCATAGCTAATGAATACACAGTAGATATGACGGACTTGATTGCACTAATGAAAGAGTGCCATCTACTAATTACAGACAGGCGTACTAAAATTAAATTTACTAAAATTATAAATAGCCTAACAACCCACCTTAATCGTATTCCTAAATAAGCTATGATGATTCAGCAATCCGATATTATTTCTTGGAATTGCAACGGTTACTACACACACCACCAAAATCTCCAACTACTACTGCAATCTTACAATCCGTCCATAATATGTCTTCAAGAAGTTCACCTTCAAACCAATCAAAAAGTCTCTCTCTACCTTCTTATTCCTTATTATATAACACCCCCGATTAATAACAGAGTCGCTCACGGCACGTGTTATCATGGCAATTAAAAACAACACTATCTTTCAACAGCTTCATTTGCAAACTAATTTACAAATTTTAGTCATCCGTGCTCATCTTAGATATGAAATTACTATCTGCTGTATATACCTCACTGAAAATATAAATCAGATTGAATTACGTCAACTTATTAAAAAACTACCTACGCCTATATTTCTAGTTGGTGACTTCAATGCCCACAGTCCACTGTGGGGCGGAAGATATGCTAATGCAAGAGGTAAACTACTAGAAGAAATCATAATCTTATCCTACTGAATACCGAACCCACACACTATAATTTCAGCTATAAAACATGGTGCACACTGGATCTAGTACTTGTATCACCATCATTAGCTAACTCTACACATGTTTATTACCACACTGATTTAGCTGGAAGTGATCATCTACCGATCATAATAACAGGTTTAATAAAACACCTAAGACTAATAAACAAAAAGACAGATTCAACCGAAACTACCGGAAAACAAACTGGGACAAATATGCACACCTCTGCACTAATGCCGATCCAACAGAGTATGCATCTAATATACAAACCGTAAGTAAACGTCCAGCTGGTTGAACTTGCAAATCAGTGCACTACTCAGAGTTCTCGAAGCCAGTTAGGGCGTAAATGCGTGCCATGGTGGACAGAAAGCTGCTCAGCCGCTATCAAGAATAGACGAAAGGCCCTTAAGAAACTAAAAGCACAACCCACTCAGGAAC
The DNA here is from genome assembly GCA_039619475.1 of Icerya purchasi. Classification (NCBI taxonomy): domain Eukaryota; kingdom Metazoa; phylum Arthropoda; class Insecta; order Hemiptera; family Monophlebidae; genus Icerya; species Icerya purchasi. The sequence goes on along the minus strand of CM077115.1, from coordinate 333,716,863 downwards.
ACCATATCACATACCGTAAACTTCATGCCAAAGCTAGATTTATACTAAAACAAGCAAAAAAAAGACTCCTGGCAGAAATTTACATCCACGATTACATTTAATACACCACCCTCTCAATCGTATGGAACAAGATCAACTCGATGGAGCAAAACAACACTCTCCATTTACCATCCATTATTATCGCTAATAACATAAAAATCAGCGAACCGGAAAACATTGCAACAGCCTTCGCTAATCACTTTTCGTTAGCTTCAAATCGTGCTTCCCCTAAATCTCCTTCTTCTTTGGCCGCAACAATAGAGGCCGACTCGCATCAAGAGTTCAATAAATTACTAACGCTTGAAGAACTTAATCTAGCCATTCGCACGATAAATCCCTCTGCAGCGGGATATGATAAGTTTCATGCCAATATGCTCAAATACGCCTCACAAAGTATTAACTCTCAGCTGTTGAATATATTTAATCAGATCTGGATATCCGGTTCTTTTCCCACTTCCTGGCGCCTGGCAGAGGTCATACCGATTCTAAAAGAGAACAAAAATCCAATGGAACTGAACAGTTACAGACCCATTGCTCTTACGTCTGTGCTTGGCAAGGTCATGGAAAAAATAGTCAACCGTCGTCTTCAATGGATATTGAATAACAGAAAACTACTATCAAACAAACAGTGTGGATTTCGCTCTCACCGATCCACAATTGATCTTCTTTGTTACCTACAGAGGAACATATTGGAATCCTTTTCCAGCCACCAACACCTGCTCGCCATCTTCTTCGACTTCACCAAGGCTTTTGACGACACGGTTTTACATCACAACATTCTCGAACCGTTACACCAATGGAATATCGATGGTCGATTATTAGCATTCATTAGGGGATTTTTGGATCAACGTCGGTTCCAGATGACTCTTGGCGACGTCAGTTCAAAATCTCTTGAATTAAAAAAATGGTGTACCACAGGGTTCAGTCTTAAGCCCGACGCTCTTCATTATTGCTATAAATTCGATGATGGCGGAGATAAACCCAATGATCCAAAGTGTACTATTTGCAGATGACCTGGTGATTTTCGTCCGTTGTCATGATCATAAACTTGGCGAGACTATGCTCCAGGAAGCTACACAGAAGCTTACTGAATGGTCCGCAAACAGTGGTCTTTCCTTCTCACCTACTAAAACTAAAACGGTGTACTTCTGTAGAATTCATCATTGTCGACAGCAAATGGCTATTACTTTAGGTTCAGAGGCCATAGAAACTGCTCCTCGGATTACATACCTTGGCCTGATTTTCGACAGAAGGCTGTCATGGATGGATCATATAAATTATCTCAGAGCTGCCTGCACGAAAAGGCTAAATCTGATGAAAAAGTTGTCACATACTATCTATGGTGCGGACAAAATTTCTCTTCTCAGAATATACAGAGCCTTGATAAAATCAAAATGTGACTACGGTTTTCCGGCCTACGCGTCTGCTACACCAACAACCTTGAATCGATTAAACTCGGTCCGCCATACAGCCTTACGCCTTGCACTTGGTGCATTGAAATTAACACCAATAAACCATCTTCTTTTCGACTCTGGAGAGCTTCCCGCTGATCTTCATTATTCTTACATCCTCCTTAAATTCCACATTCATTCACTCACAACTCCTGATCTGCCTGACTCTACAATGTTTTATCACAACTACCAATCTATTCCTTATTCAAATTTATTCTTTCACAACAAGATTACAAACATCTTCCAAAACCTTGACATTAACTTGCCTCCTCTCTGCAAAACTAGCCAACTGTCTACTCCCCCTTCGATATCCATTCCCATAATATGTGACACATCTCTCCTAAATCTTCGCTCATCACCACAATTCACTATCCAGGACTCGTTCCAGAATCTTCTGAATATGTATAATGGTCATGAAATACTGTACACGGATGGAGCAAAAAAAAAGGAAATTCCTGTGGTTGTGCCGTCGTCTATAAACATGGGACAACTCGATGTCCACTTCCATCAACGTTCTCCGTGCTGTCGACAGAGCTATATGCAATTTCTTGCGCAATTGATGCTGCAAAATCGGAGTTAAACCATGATATATACTAATTTGCACAGATTCCCTTAGTTCCATCAGATGTATACAGAACAGACACGAACATCAACATCCCTTCGCGAAAACTATATCGGAAAAAGCGCTTACTTATTCGGGCCAAATTGTACTTGCCCATGGATACCAGGGCACAGCAATCTTGGAGCTAATAACGAGGCTGACACAGCGGCAACAGAATCATGTAATATAACACCAATTCCACTCATACCAACGCCGAGTAAAGATATCCTGATTCATATTCGGAGTAATCTAAAGACAAAAGCAACGGAACGATTCGCTATTATTCCTCACTACGACTCCAGCGTCACAGATCCGGTAATGTCGACGTCCAGGAGGAATGAGGTAGTCCTCTGCCGCGTTCGGTCCGGACATACACGTCTTACGCATCAGTTCCTGTTTGCAAAAGAAGAACGGCCGACCTGCCCTGCATGTAATACTCCCCTTACCATCGCCCACATCCTAACTTCCTGCACAACTTATACTTTCCAACGCCAACTCGCTGACCTTCCTAATAATCTTCCTCACATACTGCGGCGCACCTCCTCCGCCGAAACTAAACTCCTCCTCTTCCTCAATAATACAAACATCCTACCTTTAATCTAATATAATACCTTTCCTTCCGTACCTCTGGCCCAAGTGTTACAAATCAAAGAAGAAGATTAATTTCTTCGTTATTCGGAACAAAAACAGATTAAATAATACGATTTTCAAGGTTAAACGACAAAGTGGAGAATTCAAATACAATAAAAATAAAGCGGAATTCTTTTTAGGCCTAATATCAACAGATTTATCTGCGTTTCAAATAAAATTATTAACTGAAATTCCATGGTCCGTTACCTTGATCTTATTCTCGATAAAAGACATTTACAAAACACAAAATATGTTAAGAATGATTTCGTATTTCATACAAAAATTGTTAGCCTCTCCTATCCTTTATTCCAGTTGCCTAGTCCATAATTATCAACCTATTCACCTCTTTTTTTTTTTCTTTTCTCACTAGCACACTCCAATCGCGTAATATAATATTTTCTTTTAGATCGCTAATATAGTCTTCGGAATCTTAAGAGTACACAAATCCCTCCACACGTTAAGATGGTGCGCCTTTTTATTTTAACAGTAATGAATAATTCCTCGTCCTTCATGAAAATTCAAACACATGTATTTTACCGCAAAATAAAATTATGGGCGTAAACGCATATAGAGTGATAGGTAAGCAGATATATACGTTGAAAGAGAGAGAGAGAGAGAGAGATTTTATTCATATTGTAGTTAAAATTAGTAACTGCTATCAATGTTTAACATATAAGTTTATGGTTTTCTCCTGGATTAAAAAAAAAAAAAAAAAAAAAAAAAAAAAAAAAAAAAAAAAAGGTGGGGACCGTTAAATTTAAGTATTACAGACAAAACGAATACCTATTGACCTGTAAATATCACCCTCTCATTATTTCAAAAAATTTTAGTAAACATAATCGAAAGAATAAAATTGGCGTTTTTCTATAAACTGGAAGCATCACTGAAAACAATTATAAATTCCGCTTCTAATTACGATTAATGAAATGAATCTGTTGCAAAAAATCGAAAAAATATCTGGAACATACTAAAATGAAGAATATAATTACTCTTTTTATAAAAGTAACCTTTAAACTTTTGTGAATTTCGGAGATCTAAAATTTTACAAAAAGAGGGGGAATGTTTAGAAAAAATGGTTTTTTATTACGATCATTCAGAAACGCGATGAAACAAGCAAAATCGTTACACAAATCATCACGCAAAAAATATAAAATTGATTGAACAGATTACTTCGCGCGGTAGATAATACAATTAAAAATGATTATTTTTGCTTCAGATCGAGTTTTACAACTTTAAAAATTACATATTTACATACAGACATAAACATTCAAGGTATAGAAGTTTTAAAGTAGCCTCAAAAAGATGAAATATCAAATCCGATGGCTTTCTATTAAAAAAGAAAACCCTACACTAACACACACACAAAAAAAAAAAAAAAAAAAAAAAAGAGAACAACTGCCTACAGTGATCGTGCGAACATACAACGTTCCTCACAGTACCGGATCATTACAGACGTGTAAAGTAGTTCATTAGATTTCCAATAATATCTCTCCAGTTCCTAAGTTTTAAAAATTCACCGAAACACAGTATTTGCGTAAAAACTATTTAACAACTCCACTATTATGCAAAGAAAAAAATCACATTTAACAGTTAGACCGTAACCGTTATTCAAATCGGCCGAAATTAGGACATAACACAATCTTATTGATTGTTTTTTTTGTTGTTGTTTTCTTTTTCATAATTCTATAAATACATAATTTAAACATGTTCTAACAAACAAATATGATGCTTATAGATTTAAAAATTTTACATGTACAAGCTTAGTTCCAATTTCACCGCAAATGTAATTTGTAATTTTATCATTTTAATCGAATGTCGCATATTTTATATACTACAAAACTGAGGAGAAAATTACATTTCGTGGCTTTACAATACAATTTTATGGTTTCAGTGGTACACACACAACAAATAATAATCTATACAGACCTAAGCAGACAAAACAACGAATTACAAAGACCTCATTCATAATAACAAAAAAAAAAAAAAAAAACAAACAACGATCGGATTGCATTACATTAAAAATTTGTTCGTTTAATAAAACTGTAAAATGAATATAAGCGCGGAGAAGAATTGATTTTTTAATAAATATTTTCGGGAAAATATAATTTTTCTTTGCATAACAGGTGCATGGTAAACCGCTCTAAAGCAAACTAGTGTATATTAGTAATTGTTTAACGTTCAACGACAGAGATCATATATCATCAGCGAAAAGCAAATAAACTACTTCATACAATTATTCTGATTTGACACTGACGGAGAATGCTGTATGGTGCACGAGCAGTTTTAAGACATACTACACACCCGGAGTACTTTAAATATCGATAATTTACACTTACCGCCGATCATAATTTACCTCAGATACACGAAATACAAGTTCAAAGAGTTAAAAATTTTAATATATCATCGTTTTTGCATATAACTTCAATATTTTGCACGCATTGAGAAAAGAAAATGGCAATAAGTCCTTCTTTGGAGTGCACTTGTTGACAATTTTAAAAACGTTGAAGAAAATATTTTATCAACCGTAATAATAATGGAAAACAATAAATCATTTAGAATCAACATACAAAAAAGTCAGTGAAAACTAAATTCTGAGAAAGCTATTAACGAGAAAAAAGTGAGTAAAAATTTAGCTTACCATCCCTAGCTATTATCACAAAATCGGTGTACGACTGCAATGTATCGAACTGATTGTCTTGATTCAAATGTACGCTTGGCGGTGAGCAAATAGAAACAGGCCGTGGCACAGTTGTCGAACCATTATTCTTATTTAAGGAAGGATTACTGTGAGACAGCGCATCGCCGTTGGAATATACGGATAAACCAACACCGGCAAAAGAAGAGACCTGTTGAAGAATATTTTTAAAAATGCTTTAAATAAAAAAAAAACAACAAACGAAATGGGTTATGCTCAAAAAAGTTCCGAAGTTAATTATTGATATTCGCATTCAACGTTCATATATAATGGTTGGAATTCGTTAGATGCTATACTATTTACAAAGAAATTTATAAACACGAACGTTACATTCAAAAATATAAATTGATTAAAACACCGGAAGAGAAATTTATCGATTGATAAAAATTTGCCGAAACAAGCATAAAAATAATTTTAAAATTAAATTAATTCTAAAATTACTTGAAAAACATTATTTCCCTTTCCGACTTGTAAATTTTGAGATCGAAATGCATTTAGATGCACCCCCCCGCCACAGGGGGTTATTCTTTTAAAGTTCTTTAATTTCTCCTAGTTTTCTACCTTTCCTCAAATAATGTGGACCAAATAGGCTCAAAATTTATTTTAAAAACGAAAAAAAAAGCATCATTTTTTTGTTCAAAATTAATCGCAAAAAGCTGATTTCTTTTCGCCAAAATAATATTTTTATTATCCATATCTGACGAACACTTCCAGAATTAACCGCGAAACCTGATATACTAAGTTTCGTTCACGAACTCTCTACAAAAATGTTTTAATGTAACTATATTTCGTGTTAATTTATTCAATTATATTTAATATTAATTTTACATCGTTGAGTCCGAATTTTATGCAGAAAAAAAAAAAAGAACTAATAGTAATAATAATAATAATAATAATAATCATAATAATCATCATAATCATAATCATAATAATAATAAACACCCTAATAAACTTACCGATATTGGCGATGAATCAGCAACATCGTGGCTAGCATTATTTTTATTCGGACTAGAATTTTGGAACGGACTGCTGACCAGATCGGCGATAAGACTTTTATTCCCACCCCAACTAGCGCTACTACTATTGCTTTTCTTCCGCCTTAAAACAAATTTACGTTTATTGTCTTTCTTCACCGCTGGTGATAATCCCTCTGTAGGCACGGAACCCTATACAAAATGTAATATCTATTCATAAATCTATTCGCTGTCATCTACTTCTGATTTGTTTTTTCCGTTTTTAGCTATGAGTTTTTGTAATTTTATTCGTAATAATACCTCCAATCGTCGTTAAAATCGAATTAAAAGTATTTTGTAATACAGAAAAATTCGAGCGCTCAAAGTGTTTTCCAGTTGTTATTTAGTATGATGAAGTACGACGACAAGAGATAAATTAAAACAATTTCTAAAGCGACACAGTCAAAGAATAATTATTAGAAATTAAAATATAAAAATATCAAAATACAATATAATCGAAACCTCGTTTTCAAGCTGAGGAGAAATTTCCATCTGATCCAGTAGACTTACTAATTGACTTAAGTATTTTTCTACGCAGCTTAATTCTCTAGATGTTTGTTCAACGGTAGCATTATATTCTATTGCCCATGCTGATAAACGAAGAGGCGGTGAAGAAGTTTTAGCACTTTCCGTTGTTCCGGGTGGTAATATAAGCTCTGTATAAAAAATATATTAAAAATTATTTCATTTCGTACGCTTTTTTTTTTTTTTTTTTTTTTTTTTTAATTGTTTTGTCTATTTCTTTTTTGTTGACAGAGTCGCATTTCAAATTAAAATACGAGTGTAACACTGGAATTAATTGTGTGACCATGGCGCAAGATACATGATAACGAACATTTTACGAAGGTTTTAAAAAATTAAATCTATCTTGTAAGGCGCTTAATCTTTCTTCGAAAAACTATTAACAATTGCAACAAAATGCTTAAAATTCTATATTTCATCTAGGTTACTTTAATTATATTTTAAACTATATTATGTCCTACTGCGCGCTTTTAAAATCGTACTTAAGGTAACATATTAAAATACACGTCAATTTTAAAAGCAATTTAAATAATGAAATCACTTTAAAACCATCTATAGTTGTAAATATGAAATTTAACCGTCACATAAGAAATACAGCTTATTCCAGTAAAATATCAATTTTTTTCGTGAATGCTAAAAATTCTGAAAACCCAGTCAATGATATAGCAGTAGTAGATGAATAAAAACGAAATAATAAAAAATCGACAGAAATTCTAAAACTTCAAACGCAATTCATTCTGTACACTTTCAAATCGAGATACATAAAACTCAAGAAGACCTTCCTTAAATGGAAACTTTTATCCGTTTATAAACAAGCTTAAAGAATTAATTAGTTTAAAAAAAAAAAAAAAAAAAAAAAAAGAAAAAAAACATATCCCATTTACGCTAAATAACTGTTACGGATGAATCTAAAATGTGTAGCTTTAAGGTAATTTTCTAGACAAATATGGCTGGCTCATTAATCTAAAATTCAACAATGAACATTTAAAATACCACATGAAAATTCAAGACATTATTCGATCACGCGATTTATTTCATTTTTTTCTGGTAGCACTTTATCGACATTTACAAAAAGAATCATTATCAAGAAGTTTAAGTTCTGTGCAGAATAATTTAAACTGAAACTTAAGCGAGCACTTTTTTTTTTCTTTCTTAATTTCAGATTTAACATTATTTACGTATTTACATAAATAACCTCTCTTTAGCTTATTTTAATATAAAAGAACAGCTTTAAATTTGTTTCGGTTGTACGACATTACCAAAAATTAAAATTTCAATATATAAATTCGTTGTTAGAATTTCATTAACATCACTTTGGTATACTGTGTGTAACTTTTTATAGCATTTATTTTGTAAACTCGAAACTTAAATTAATTTGTTCGGGAATGCGTAAATCCGCATTAATACAGACAATGGAAAATATAAAGAGCGAAATTTTTCTAGTGTGAATGGAAACGCGAAAATATTGCCCACTAAAAAAAGTACGTTGCAAAGGTACATAAGCAGGGATGAATTCAGGGATCTGTTTCCAGTGGGCAATTTATATTCAAGAATTTTTTTTATATTTTGACTGAGAACACTTTTATAATAAACGAATATGTCGTGGTTTAAGCTATTTTAAATGGACTTTTCTTGGAAATAAAAAATAAGAAAAAAGCAACAGAGACCGAAATGAGTTGTCTTTGTAGATCATGTTGCTTAAAAAAAAAAAAAAGAATAAATGAAAATCGAAAAGAGAAACCTTTAAAAACAATTTATTGATATTAATGATAAACGGATCATCGACGTGAACACCGTGAGAGTTCCCATTTTAAGACTGACAAAAAATACTAACTAAAGCTAATATTTTTTTCAACTTGTCAGTATTTTACATGTTTCGCACATTTGCAATGAAAGCATATCAGTTTTTTCATAGAATAACAAGCAAACGTCAAAGTCAAATTTTAAGAGATCATTTTTTTTTTTTTTTTTTTTTTTTTTATTGTTATTTTATGAAGTTTCATTTTTCCGTCAGAAATAAATCTCGTAATTTTGAAATTTAAAAATATACGACTAATTGAACCATTTCAAAATTTTTTGGCAACAACTTTTGACATAACTGTAAATAAAGCGAATAGAATTTTATTTCCTATTAAATTGCTGCATTCTTAAACAGCTTGTAGTAAGTTCTGGGGGGGGGGGGGGCATTGCTCCTCCACAACCTCCACTGGATTCAACCCTGGTACATGAGCTAAAGCTAAGCAAATACAAGTGATAAATAATTGAATATGCGCGAAATGCCTGTCAATGTGAAATGTCTTCCGGCAAAAAAAAAACAACTACTAGAGGATTTTTTTGGCATTCGATAGGATCGCAGTTAATTTGTTGCCCCGTGTTAGAAGCTTCTCTAGTCAACGCTCGGAAAACATTTTCACGCCAGAGGCGCCTGTGCTATAATGTCAGTCTGCTGCAGACTAATGTAAATTTCAAGACATTTCAAAAAAATTAGTTTTTTTTTCAACTTTTACTTTTTCATTTTTATGTGCAATGATGAAGGGCGAACTTAACGTAAAATATATGAACTATTCTCAAAATAACTGATTCAATTATTTTTAATTTCCAATGCGATATTTTTAAAACGTGTTAGGCGAATGTTTTTTTTTTTTTCTCCCCGACTATACTAAAATACCTGTGAAATCTCAATCTCATGTTATTTTAGTAAAATTAGTTTTTATAAAATTAATGTAAATTCAAAAATAATTCTTGAAATTCACAGAAAAAAACAACGATAAATGATATATAAAATTATTTTTTGATCACATCAACACAGTATAAAACATTCATTATTTAAGCAATAATAAGTATTCAAATTTAGTTATTTCAGTTATTCCTTACGTGTTCGACTAGTAGCGGATTTGTTAAGATCTTGCAGCATTTCTTTTTGATTAGTACGTACGCTGCCGTATGTAAGTACATGCTGCCTGTATAAACGATGTATCTTTAGCTGTTCCACCCATCTTGAAAATGATTCGTAACTTTTAGCCTAATAAAAAGAAAAACTCTAATGTAATAAAACAAAATCACTAACTGCAATTTAAAAAAATAGAAGAAAAAAAACGGGTTTTATATTAAAGAAATATTTTTTCTGTTACACTCGATGAAAATTATATAATTCGTAAAATGTATTCAATTAAACACATCTGAATTCTAAAAATAAGCCCGTTAATACAGAAAATGTTTAAAATTTCTCACATATCGCTATTAATTTTTTACTCGGATCATTAAATATTATTAATAATCATAAGAAAATTAACAATTTAGTGAAGCTTTGCGAACTCGCTCGGCTATCACGATAAATTTTAAAATTGAAGCTCTTTATCGCAAGAAAATAAATGAATTTTTTCACCATTATTCCAGACTATTAAAATACGAGCAATCGCGTAAAGTTGAAATGAGCTTAATTATGTGAATATTTTTAAATTAAAAAATAAACTATACACCGAAAATTATCTTTGATCTGTGAAATATATTAAACCAAAATGTATTTTTAAAACTATACAAATAGTAAAATTAAAACATTTTTAAATTCGAACCGAACTCCTTTTACCTTAAAATCATATTTAAACTAAATAGCTTACCCATAAAACTCAAAATGATAAGATCTTTTGCGGTTGACTGATAATATTAAGTTGCATAATTCAAATGTTTAAGAATACAATTTGACAATGAAAATTCCGGATTAACTCTGATAATAATTTGTACACAGTTTAAAGTTAACAATAAATAATTCATGAAATACATAAATTCACCGACAATTAAAATTTGTTTTCTTAACTGAAATCGTTAACCCCTTACAATGGCAACATCGGGGATTACAATCAAATGTAACCCCGTAACTATTACAGTCATTTAGCATTTATTTAACTTTATTACATGTCATTGCATAATATGTAACTAGTCGGAAAAATTTAATTTACGCAAATTATAGACTGCTATAGCATAAAAATGAACAGTCCAGAAAAGAAAATTGAATAACGATTATAAGCATGTTGACTTTCAAAAAGGTAAAAAAATTAAAAAAAAAAAACAAAACAAGAGAAAATAGTATAAAATTAATTATTTCGCATTCCAATGCAATTAAACTTCATATCAATATATAATATGTGTTATGAAAAAAAAAAAAAAAACTAATAAAATAAATGCGTTGCATATATTCACAATTTTATATTACTTATGAGACGTAAAATAACTTCTAAACAGTAATGGAATTTAAATAGACGAAATTCACAATTTAATAATAATAATAGATTCAGTCGCTATATTTCTCGCTGAAATTTTCATAACTGCCTGTAATTTTATATAAACAAATATCAGATAAATTGTTAATCATTCATACGTTTCACATAGATTTAAAAAAAGTAATTTCCAAAAATCATGTAAATATTTAATGGAAAATCTTTGTGAATTGATTCAATTTCTGTACTATCACAATTTACTGGTACTGTAAATATTTGAAATATACAAAATTAATTAACTACACATAAATTCAAAAAAAAAACCAAAAAAAAACTATAATAATAAACAAATAAATACGCGCAAAAAATATCTGCGAGTAAAATAACAATAATCAATTTAAATTATTTAATTACATTTAGGTGCGCGAAACCAAAATTAAACTCAAATTCTAAACTTCTATATGCCCTATTGTACAATAATGATTTAATTATAATTAATGGAAATACTCCTATACTTTAGAAAATTACAATGGCAAAAGTGTTATCGATTACCTCATAGTTAAACATAGAATTAAATCCCTGTTTAATAATCTCAAAATACATTATGCAGACCTCACCCCCTACAAATGCCTTTCTATATTATTAAACGTCAATATTAACAACGAAAATAAAACTCTATTTCTCAAGGCAAATATACCTAAACTTATTAAAGCTATTAACTGTGATATTATTAATAAAATTATACAGAACATAGATTCATACAAAACTTCCCTTAAGCTTGATAATACTGTTACGTCTCTTAACTCTTACCTAATTAACATCATTTACAATACTTCACGAATAGCTAAGCCAGAAACTAATGAGTGGTGGACACAAGACCTTCAAAAACTTAAGGTAGAGATTAACGAAATTTTAAGAAAATCAAAAATAAAACAAAGAACCCAGTGTGAATGCCATCCTAAAAACATTAAATCAAAATTACAAAAAAAAAATCAATCATGCAAGCTAAACTAAATTCGTTTAAATGTTTAGTGCTTGGGCCAAAACCATACAAATTTCTCTTAGGAAAATACAAACAATTGGAAATCCCTGAAATCACACTCCATAATAGGAAAATCACCGATGATCAAGAAAAATGTAATAGTTTTCTAGATCATTTCCTACCACTAAAGGCAGACTATAAAATTAACACAATCTCTGCTCTACTCCTTCCAATAGGCTCCAAGTGAGCCGATATACCCTAAACTAATTAAATGACTATGTAACAAGAAAGCTGCTGGCAATGGTAGGATCACAAATAAAATAGTTAAACAAATTAATATTCACTTTCCAAATTTGTGTTCTGCAACATTATTAATAAATGCCTGCAATTAGAATTCTTCCCGACTGCTTGGAAAATCGCTGACCTAGTCGATGGTACCCTTACACAGACATCCCCACCGCCGGTAATATTATTTTTCGATTTCAATTTTTCGAAAATTGAAAGCACTACTCGCGAAAAGCGCACGATATTAATCAACAATACGAGTGATTGTAATCGACACATGTTTTCTATATAAATCAAAAACGTTGACCAAAAGGAATACACGATGTTTAAGGTGAACCGAAAATGCCGAAATAATGAGTGCCGCTGATAAGAGTAAATTGGAAGAGAATATTAATAAAGTGTGCAAAGCAAAACCAGATGAGTTATATAGGCGCAGAAATCCATTGTGAAAGAAGGTGCAGAAAATCCCTAAACGAGGAAAGAAAGAAGATGAAGATGTTACGGCGATTATACGGAAAAAGAGAATATAGAAAGGCGTGAAAGTTGATCGCCACGGGGTAAAGAAAAAGATACAAAGCGTTAAAATTCATCACTGGGGTAGTGTTTAGTACAACTAGCAGGTTTGTTTTCAATTTACTTCCTTTTCTCTTATTTTTGATTTTCCGCCCGTTTCTTCGGTGTTTTATCTCTAGTTCATTTAATAAGTTCGAACTTTTATAACTTATTCATGTAGATCGAATAAATATTTACGAAAAACTTACGCTACGGTCATTTTTATGTCGTATTTGATTAACCGTGGCCAAATAGGTTTTTCGCCGTGCCAAAACAGAAAGAAAACAAAAACTTCCGCCATTTCCACCGCTAACAGCAAACATCATTTATATCATCATTTTTCGAAGCAAAATATAAATCTTAATTACCCCCGGTTGTTTTTCATAAAACCGATTTTTTTTTCTTTCGTTTTAATATTCTATAAAAATTTATAAAAAAATTTTTATTTTCATCATTTTCAACGACAGTGTCGCAAAACAGCAATACACTGTTTTTCTAAATCCAAGATGCGAATATTTTAGTTCCATTGTAAAATTACACTCAAGATGCAGTGATCAAGGGACATTTTAGTGTGTTCTAAAGATCCGAATAGTAGAAGAAAATTGACTAAGGCGGCTCAACTACAGTTTCACGAATGTGTCAAGCTAAAAAAAGATAAAAATAAAATAAACATTCTCGATTTTGTCGTAACTGAAAACAGCCGGGGATGAAAGGGCGCCATGAGCGCAGTGGATTGTCGCGCCAACCAGTGCGCACAGTCGAAGACACCGAAATAATGCTTCTCAGTAATAATTTTTCCTCGTTAAATACACAAACCGAATTAAAGCTATTTTCGTCGATTTGGCAACGTACACACCGATGAAACACAAAATGAACAATCTCGCTGGTAAACACACGTAGAGAAATTAATTATTAATCCACGGTACTGCGTAATTATTCGATTAATTTCCGCTTTCATTATAACGAAATTATCACCAAAATTTAAAAGGGTACTTACTATATCTCTATCCGTTCTCTAGTCCAAACTAACACAAAGCTGATTCACACTGCTAAGCTTAAAACACTAAACTTTTGCCTATTTCCGCTAATAAAATTTTTCGTAATATGGCTTCCTTTTCTACTGACTGGTTCTGACGATTTTAAAAATCCTCTCCATTCATTTCGCACTTTACTAACGAATTTTTATATTTACGTTCGGTAACGATCGTTCGAAAAGGAATTTTTTAGGTAAAACTTGTCTTATAAATAATTCTATGCAGCTCCTCCACCGGCGTATTCAACTCCTCCGTCAGATTACACGAAACTAGGTGTGTATTGTTTTTTAGTTTGTTCTTTAAATTTGGCGGTCGTAAATTTAATTCGATGACAACACTGACATTTTTAATAACTTGGTGTGTAGAGCATTTGTGTTAATACCAGAGAGGGGGTGGGGTGTTGTACTTCCAAAATAGAGATATTTTTATTTTGAAATATTTAGAAGTTTAATTTCATTTTAGAAAGGCGAAAAAATAAAGGAAAAAATCTATTCACGATTATTAGTTAAACGATATTAAAAAGGTAGTCTAATCCGCGCAGGTTTGATGTAACATATATTACACGTCATAAAGAGCTATTGCTACGGAGAAGGACTAAAAACTGAAACAACGAAATATTGCCACTAGGCTAAATTAACGCGGTATATTTTTGAAAATTACACCGACACGCTTATTGCCTCCGTATACGTTACAATTTCAATTTGATTACGATTTATCTTCATTGCAGCCTTAACACGACACTCTGTATAGTATACACCCTGTCAAGAAAGTATCGGGAATTGTCAATTTAAATCTCCCGGGTAATAGCTAGGCAGATAATTTTTTTTTTCCAGGTTGGTACAACTGTTTTGTATTATGATGCCTATTTTTAGCGCGATCTGTCAACCAGTGTGTTTACAGCAGCTGTTAAAATCAGTCGACCTTGAAGTGTTTTGTCGAAGTTTTACAATGAGTGAAAATATTGAACAACGTACTTGTGTTAAATTCTGTGTTTCGAACGAAATTTCTTGTGCCGATACACTGAAAATGTTACAGAAGGCTTTTGGTGAATCTGCTTTATCAAAAACGCGGGTTTACGAGTGGTACAGAGCGTTCAAGGATGGTCGGGAGACGGTCGAAGACATGCCTCGCTCTGGACGGCCTTCAACGAGTGTGACCGATGATAACGTCGATAAAATCAAGGAAATCGTTGCTGAAAATTGTCATGTGAGCTTGAGAGAGATGGCTCATGGATTGGGCATGTCACACGAGAGCGTACGTACGATTGTGCACGAAAAATTGGGTATGCAACGCGTTGCGGCTCGGCTTGTTCCGAAAGACCTGAATTTCTTTCAAAAAAAGTACCGAGAACAGGTAGCTGCAGACATGCTGGATCGAGCCAATTTGGATCCTACCTTCTTGGAAAAGATAATTACTGATGACGAGACATGGGTGTACGAGTACGACACGCTTACGAACCAGCAATCGTCCGAATGGCGGCCAATTGGCGCGCCAAAGCCGAAAAAACCTCGCCAAAGCCGATCGAAAGTGAAGATCATGTTGATTGTTTTCTTCGATATTCGAGGCGTGGTACACTATGAATATGTGCCAGCCGGACAGACAGTCACCAAAGAGTTTTACTTAAGTGTTTTGAGACGTTTGAGAGAGGCTATCCGTCGTAAACGTAACGATTTGTGGGTCGACAATTCTTGGATTCTCCATCACGATAATGCGCCGTCTCACAAAGCCATAATTGTGAATGAGTTTTTGGCCAAACACTCGGTAAATATCATCGAACAACCGCCGTATTCACCAGATTTAGCACCCTGCGACTTCTTCCTATTCTCAAAACTCAAATTTCCGCTACGGGGAATGCGCTTCGAATCGATTGATGACATCAAGACGAATGCGACGCGAGAGCTAAAGGCCATCCCGGAAACCGCCTATCAGAAGTGCTTTGCCGAGTGGAAAAAGCGTAGGCATATGTGCATCGCTTCGAATGGATGTTATTTTGAAGGTGACAAAATAAATTTGGATGAAAATTAAAAATTGTTCGTTTTATTTAACAATTCCCGATACTTTCTTGACAGGGTGTATATACCGTTGTTTTTTTTTTCAGCTGCTCGATGGAAATTAGGCTGCGTCTGAAATAAATTACTCGCAAGAACTACCCCCGCTAACGGTTTCAAAATTATACATTAACAACTGCTATTAGATTAAATTTTCCGCAATAATCGCCCCCACTTTCCAGTACATGCAGGTCGCATTACATATATTACACTTATAAATGTTAAAAACAATCGCACTCAACCAGCAGTAACATTGTAATCGTAGACTGTCTCGAGAAATCTAGTCGCTAACAAAGTCTGCGTTTTTATTTTCCTTGTCGATTTTACAGATCGACCTACATTCACTCCGGTCAAACAAACTTTGTCGCCGTGTGTTCCAACATTGAACATAATTCACCTTTTTTTTTTACTTTGTCGCTGGCTACAACGGAAGGACCGATGCGCGTACTCTATTGCCCGTTCCTCGCGGCTGCATTGCCTTTCTTCTGCCATTCCGTATTTTTTTTTTTTTCGCTAGGTATTTTAGCGACTTTGAAAAAGAATCCCACCAATTTCTCACTCGGCCGACACTGCGGACGACACGTATTTTTTCACATAAACTATTAACCAAAGTCCTCTCCTCTCTGAAGTAATTTTACTGTACAAATTTTTCGCGCGCGTACAATAATTTTTCTGGTAACTTTGAAAAAATTATACACGTGAAATAGCAATTCAGCATTTCGTTTGAACTCTGCCTGAGCTAACCTTTCCGACCTCCTTTTGCGACTTATTTAACCGCATTTATTTTAATCTTGAAAGAGTCGTACGGTTATAATAACGTAGCGATTACGAAAATTTCACGCCACATTTATTATATGTTATGCGTCACGCATTTTTTCGCGATTCCACCAGATTTCGTACAGTTGTTGAAAAAATAGACACATTTTAAAACACCTCGACGATAGTACGATTCTAATTTATCCGTAGAAAAATTAACGCAAAATAACATGAGATTTATTCGAATCGATTAGAGAAGCCGATGATAGGTTCATGGGAAAAATCATGTTCCCCGTTGTTTCTTTAGCTTTTTTTTTTTCACTCGCAAATTTTGGAATCCGAATAATAGATTATCTCAAAATGCAAAGGACTCGAAATAATAATAAACCTTCTGCCCTGACCAATCGCATTGCTTTGTCTTACTACTATGTCCGGTAATAATAATAATGTCATATGTGATTATTGTTATCATTTTTGTGAAATTTTATCCATAAAATGCTTTAATAGGTAATTTTTCATATAGATAATATGCATTTTGGTAAGTCAGTAGTGTTTCATTCGAGTAGAATTCGGTCGAATCCTGCTGCCATCGCATACCGAAAATATAGAAAAATTTTACGTTCGTTGCGTTAAAAAGTTAATAGTTGTCGAGCAAGCACAAGGAGAGGAAAAAACAAACTACAGCCATAAATAATTGTAAATTTTGCGATTAAATTAATAAATCATGGCTGTTTTAATATTACAGTTTCATATTAATTTTTATATTTATGTATGTTAAAATTTCATAGTGACCCGTACGTTTTTTAGCATCTATATTAATTGTTTGGTTAAGCAAAATTCAATACTGTCTATTTTTATGTATATATATATTTTTTAAATATATATATATATATATATATAGGTGTATGAAAAAAACTTATTTTCTCTTAGAATCAGTTAGCAAATTTACTGCATCTTAAGTTCAAAATTTTTATATTTATACACATGCCAACCTTTTTGTTACTCTTAAAGACGTGCATAGCTGTATACTATATGTACTTTTCTGAAACTTCGGTGAGCTCCAGTGTTTAAAAACCTCACTTCAAATAATACATTCAATGCACTGAAACGGTGAAACTGATTTTATTTTGCTCTTTAATACGTCATTATTTAACCAATTGGATAATTATTATTCTGATACGAATGCCCATTATTATAAACCGTTACTGCATCGCGATAAAAAACAAATAGTCTTTGAAACTGTTTACTAATTTACACTCAATTATTCATATCCAATTTGATCAAAATATAAATATACAATAGAAATTAAACGATATTAGAAATTTTAATACAAAAAGCGTCGTCACATTTCATGTCACAAAACCTGATTATTACCAATAGAATTTCATTTGTGCAAATATATTTTTTAATTCGAAAACCGATTGTTATACAATTTTCGATTTGAAGTAAACACATACTTGTTAAAATTATGTTGAACTAGTTTTTGTAAATGGTATTTTGCGTAATATTTTTTAAAAAGTATGTAATTTGCACCTGTTTCAAATGTATAACCGTAACGAAATATTACACCTTCACTACAAAAATCCTCTACACAACAAAAGAGTGTACATGATATAACTTTTTCTTTTTTTTCCCCCCTATATCTGCATATAGACGTAAAAAATCGAACACTTCTATAATTAAAACGGCATTATAAATACTAAAGAATTACTTTAATTACTATGTTTTAATTTCAAATGCCCATTTCAGTTAGGCGATTTCGAAAACTTGATACAGCAGGTATTACATATTTTTATCGCTTTAAAAAAAAAAAAAACATCCGAGATAAACAATTTACTACAACCAAATTGTTAATACGAATGAAAACGCATTTTTATTCCGTTAATTTCAAAACAATAATAATCATATAGAAGTGTCATTATCAGCCAAATTCATAGGATTCCTCTGACTTATCGGAAACGGAATGTTTATTATAATTTTACGTCTCTTATATTTCAAGACAGCTTCGTTTCATAGGCAGATTTCCTTCCCAAAGTCTTTACTCTCTCTCTCCTTTCGTTCTCACTGTGACTTTTGGACTGATCTCTTTCTGTCCTTTTTCTCCAACCCTGACTCCTTTTAGCTTTCCTTACAGCCTAAATCCTCTTCTCCTTGGTTTAACAATTTTCCCAGTATCAGCCGTTCTGTCACTTCTTCCATAGTTCACCTTCGTTTTAATCATAGTCTGCTCCCGGCTTCTCGTTTCCGCTTTGCTCTTGTTCAATTTCCTTTGTGTCCCTTTCATCCTTCTACCTTAAATGTCACGTGTGATGCAAACCATGTGCTATTCGAATGTTCCTTCATTTCTACAAAACGCGCGATCTTTTATTATTCCAATCTGCTTAACCTTAGCCCCCATACTCCTTACAGTGCCCTCTACATTCTCGCTTTTTCATCTCCTTCTGTTGTTCCTTTGTTAGCCGCCTTCATTTCTTCTGTCTCTAATCGTTTCTTGATATAACTTTTCGCTCCATATGTCTTTATATTCTTCTAATCTTTTGTGTTGGATAAATGTCCTGTGCTGACGTGCCCATAATTAAAATATCTTCTTCTTCTTCTTAAGGTGCTGTACGCTACATAGCGCGTTGGTGCAACCTATTCGTACATTTTCAACTGTACCGATATAGGTTGTGTACCAGGCAATTATTATATGTAACGCAGGTGTACGTAGGCAAGACTACATTCGGAACTGATTGTGAATGTTTGATTTATCGATATACAAGTGCAGTCCGTCTGGTGTGGGTCTGCTGTGTACTGACCTAGCGCGCATATGATGTTGTACGTGTTGGTCTTGCCATTGCCTTCCACGTGACTATTAGCGATTATTTATTTAATTCTTGTAATAAGTTCTGTCGTCGCTCGGGATCGAACCCGTGACCTCCGTAACGGAAGTCAAGCACTCTAGCAACTAGGCTATCGCGACGACTAATTAAAATATACAAAAAAAACAAAAAAAAAAAAACAGCTTCGTACAGATTAGATTCGACAACGAGGAAATGTCCCCTATTAAGACAGTATTATTACATAACGGCAAAAAATTTAGCTCACAAAATTCATCTATATAAATATTTGTCCTTTTACAATGAAACCCGAAATGTTTTTGTCAAAAAAGTTATTATTTCATCTAAATTTTACACCCCCCCACCCCCAAGAAAAAGAGAGAAAAAAGGGAAAAAAACACCTTTCACGATTTTCGCATTTAAACTATTTAGTCATTTAATAGCTTTCGATCTAAAAAGTACGGCAGACATAGTCGATTATGCCTTTTTTTTATTATACAAGTTGTGCGTAATACATTTCTCTCTTATTCACTAAAATCATAGCGAAAATCTAAAAATCGATAAAACTGGTCTTTCTCTTCTGCACTCTACCCTGATATTTTTTTTTTTTTGCTATCCGGATATCAAACACTAAACTTCTCTATATAATGTTCATTATTTTAATATGTGCAAAAAAAAAAATGTGTAGCGGATTCAATTTTTTTTCTTTTCTTGGACGCGTCAACACAGGATTCAAAATTAAAAACATGTATTGTTGAAATATCTTTAAAATAACATTGAACAACAAAAGAAAGCAGATGCAAAATAACAGTTTATTTCAAAACTTGGACAAGTAAGTCCCGCTGTTGCCCGCTGCAGCGACAATGTAAAATGTTTTTTTGAAAATCGATTACTGTACATTTAAATCGGACGCTGTTTATTGCAGCGAGAAATAGTCGAAAGAGGCAAGTGGGGAAAAATAATTTCTCTAAGCGGTTTTTTTTTTTTTTGGAATTTCACACAGTTCGCAGTGTTTTTACTAAAAAAAATTAACGCTTAAATATTTAGATATGTGTTTTACGCTATCGAAATTCCTTTGTTTACTCAAAAACTTATACTATCATTTTGCTTTTTTACTCGTTATTATTGTTAATTATTTGTTTAATCTAACTTACGGAGTAATTAACTGAAATTGTCGGAAATAATGAATTTTTACGTAATAAAGAGAACATCATTTTTGGTATTCTACAGCAACACAGTGATAAATAAATAACATTTTACACAATACATGAAAACCTAAATAATAAGGGTAAACTACATTTATTACTACATTTATACATATCTAAAAATATAACAACATTAAACGACGATTATAAAAAAGATGAGCAAGTAAATGGTGGGAAACAGCAAGCATTGACGAAAATAACATAAAAGGCTTAAATAAAACACACATCTCTAAACATGTCAAATGCTCATTTTCCATGTGTGTGGAAATACACTCGTTATCTTGGATATGCAAAAAAAGAGATCTTTCATTATTAACATTTAACTTTCAAAGTTTACAAAATCGTATTCTAGATTTCATTGATCCATTCATAATTTTCTATCACTTTTTGAAACGTGGATGAGAAATGAAGAAGTTGTCCTTTAAATTTTTAACTGCATTTCTCATTATAAATGAGAAAATATTCGCGCTTCTTGTCCATTGATGATTGATTTGATTCATTTCCTTACTTACAACTACAACTCATTCTATTCAATAACTATATCACTTAAAAACTTAATCTTAAAGATAAAAATTGATTTTCTAGGTAAGAGCTGTTTTTCTATAGGTTTTACAGTCTGCTTTTATTTATATTCTTTTTTTTAATTGTAGCTTTTTTACCTTTTCTTCTGTGAAACAATTTCCTTCTTTAATCATGTTTCATCTTAGTTCCCGAGAATTAAAATTAACGATATACAAACGATATTTTAAATTTACTGCAAAACACTAACGTGTATTTTCAGTGTTAGGTTAATTTGTGCAGCTAATAAAACGCTACGCGCTAGTTAAATCAGCGTGTTAAATTTATCTTGTCACACCTGTCAATCGACGCGCGATCGATTCTTCATTACTTAAATAACTTGCGATACACAAATATAACGGCGGAGCAATTACGAGAATTGCTGAAAGGTAAGGCCACTATTTTTCACCTATTAAGCTTTTCCTCTTAGTTTTTTTCTTCTTCTTCTTCTTCTTTGGGCAATAGAAAAGCTCCGAGAAACATATATCCATATAGTGTAAATAATGTTCATAATGTTAATGTTTAATAATGATAATAAAATAATTGTTTCTCTCGCAAAAATTATTGTTTCATTCCAACTGACTGGGGGGGGGGGGTCCCATGACCGTGCAACAATAACAATTTTTTTTTCTTTGTTTTATTTATGTTTTTATTTTTTAGGAAGAGGGGTAATAACTAAAAATTCTATTTGCTCTAGACACACACAAAAAAAAAACTCAAATTAAACATATATTTTATCTGGAAAACCGATGAAATTTATTTTCTAACACCGCAATAAAACGCACACGATGCGACTTTTAAAACAAATTGAGAAAAGAAATTTAAAAAGAAATTACGCAGTATGGATTCCCATTAATTTTGAAAAATAAATGAAGAGGAATTAATTCGAAATTGCAATATCTGAAAATTATTTTTCGAGTTACTGGAGCATAAAGGACGTGGCGTTACTAAAATGTCATTTTGATGAATATTACAACGAATCGAAGTGAATACTATTTGGTAACATATTGTATGAGAGGGCATTTACTTTTGGCGCTTTATGACAGAACGAGCGTGATTATTTTAAATATCACACTCAAATTCTTTCGTTACATAAAATCACTATAAACTCGAAACCGTTCAAAACATCATTATCGTTCCGAGCGAAATTTTCGAAAAAACGAATTATTACTTTTTCCGCATACAATGTGCTAAAAATAAACTAATAAAATACAAAGAAACAAAACCATTAATTCCGATTGAAATAACTCATCTGCATTATAGGAAATTAAGCCCAACAACTCCGGATCGTCCATGTCGTCTGCGCACTGATGCAGTTACAAGGATTAATTTACGAATAATTAAAACTATACCAGAAAAAAAAAAAAAAAAAAAAAAAAGTATTGATATAATTTTTACTTTTAGCAAATTTCCCGAAACAGTAATCTTCACCTTATCACTAGTTCATTTCAGATTTTTGTTTTCCTTCCTGGATTCTGTATAATTTGGTATCATAACATTTTATAATCCTAATAATAAATTCAGTTATTCTCGCCATAATGAATCCCCCCCCCACACGGTAGTCTTCTACAATTCTTGTACAAGAATTCGTTTTAATTTACTAATTTATTTTTTTAATTTACGGTTTGTGTCGCAATTCCTAATTGTTATCTGTCGGCAACACGTTATAATTTTATTAATAACTTTCACGAAACACTTCTGTGTTACATAAAATTTCCACATAACATGATTTTTTATATTATCTGGTACAGTTATTAATAAAACGTAACATCCCGTAAAGAGAAGCTACGCCATTTTTGACATTATATAAAGGTATACACTCGTAATTTATATCGAATAAACCTTTTATTCGTTCTTTCATTGATCTACTTTCATTGTTATTCATTTGATTCTCTACAATTTCCTAAATGTTTCACCTCACTATGTAATTCACTTTTACATTCCATTCTAAATAAAATAACTACGATTCTACTGTATAAATTTAATAAATATTTAGGACTTCGCGTTAATTCGCTCGGCGAACCTTTAGAAACATAGAACACTTTAGAAGTAAAAAAAAAAAACGTATTAGAACTCTTACATACTTAAATTCCATTTTTTAGCACTACTTCTTTTTATTCCTTATACACTTTTAATTAGCTTACACATTACGCACCATCACCTTTACAGTACCTCTCCATTTCATTACTACTCCCACCAGCCGGCTTCTTTTCTAGCATGAATGCATTCAAACTGTTGTATAATCTATATTCCTAATTCACTTTTTCTGTTCACTTTACACTTTTCATTTCATGTCCACAACTACATCTTAAACAAGTCAACAATGTCTCTTTCCCGCCAACCAAGGTGTTCAGTTGCTGCAAAAAACATCTTTTACCAGACACTCAAACTAACGTTCATTTAACCATTACAATATTTCCGCACCCTCTGTTGATTAATCAGTTTCATGTATAAACATTGTAACCATTGTTCCAAGTTTTTACCTGCAACATTTATTATCGCTTTCTTAACCTTTCCTTAAAGAAAAGTTCGCATTTTCCCCCACCGACTCGTATAATTTATTACGTTGAGAATCTCTATGATACTAAACATTTTTTCATTAAATTCCTTCCAATGCGTTTCTATACTTTTTATTTCGTTTTGTCGATTTTAATGATATTTATACCTCTACAGATAATAATATTTTCCACATTTCAAATTAGCCCGTCTACATTATTGTTGACTTGATTAATGAACTGCGATATACTACTACTGTTAGGGCATTTATTATACACTGCTGTTTTTCTTTTGTAACGAAATTACAACTGCCTTCACCCACTTACATTTTATTTCGTCATGAAGGATATATTTTCTTCGCGCGCGCACACACACGCGCATATACATACATACATACATACATATATACATATATATATATATATATATATATAAACTCGGCCATTTTGGCCTTGCAAGGGGCTGTGCCCCTTAACCCCTCTTGCTTTCATTGCTGTCTCTTTCTCTTCTATACTTTGTATAAAATGATCAAAATTTACAACGTAATTCTTACTGGCATCACCACAAAAAGAAAAATAATATAACCACAAAAATCCCATTCTAACATTTAACTTTCATTATATAAAATTAAGACATTTTTTCGTTACATTTTTCGTTACATATTTCATTACATAAAATTGTGACATTTTTTAAATAATAATAACAAAAATCCTATAAAATATAACAAACGTTACATAAAATTGGGACATTTTTTTGAAACATTTTTCTGGGACATTTTTTCGAATGGGGGGTAGCCTGAGAATTACGTTGTAATTAATATATATATATGTATCTATATACACACACGTATATATTGCTAAACCACCTATTTTACTTTCCACTATACATAATATTGAACTAAATCTTTAAATTTTGATTCGATTCATTGATCTGCACGTCAAATTTAACAACTACTGTTACAATTTACCTATTTTAGATTTTCATTTTTATTTTCCGATAGCACCTCTTCTATTAGAGCTGTCTATGTGATTTATTTGTATCTTCACTGCTCGTACTTCTGTATCCTTCTGGTCGTTTTTTCCCCCCTTTAAATTAAATACCCTAACATTACTTTGTAGCTACAGTACAAGGTATTTTAATTCTTGATTTTTAATTAAATGTTTAAAACTTGTACACAATGATCACTATCCATTTCAAATCATTTTTTGGAATTGAAATATATACTTATCAGGTTTTTTCTGGCCAGTGTAATGTTTGCAAACGCCAAAAATAAATATACTTTTTGATTTTGAAAAGGAATTAAAATGAGTTTGCTTTTTAAATATTTTCGTACTATTGTTAATAAAGTCAGCTGTTTTATCTTTTTCAATTTGCGTACTAGATACAATTAACCGAATCAACTAATGACAATAATTCGTCTGTTTTTTGATGCACCGTAGTTACTTGTTAGTACAGTATCTTTAATATCTTTAATTTTACGCCTACTAAACCAACTGATTTTACTTCTATTGTTACATTAAATTAACGCTAAAGGAATTATATTTAATCTTCCTCGATGAGTCAGTTTTAATAGAATGTATCTCTGTTATTTCATTTAAATCTACTAGTTGTCAAAAACCCGCAGGAGCTGTATTCGAATGTATCCTATTCAAATTAATTATTAGCGTTTAAAAATTCGAGAGCTCACCAATTGTGCACATTTTACCATGAAGACAGTTTTTTTCTTTTTTTTTCTTTTCCTTTTTAAATATATATATGTAATCTCCAAATAACACCAGCACTCATTACTAAAATTTAGATCATATAAATAACATTTGCAACTCTGGTCTTGACTAAAAGATCTAAAAAATTGCTTTTTTTTTTCCCCCCTATTGGAAACAGTATACACACATTTACTGATCTGAAAAAAGAAACATTTCGTACCATTAAATAAAAAAAATGAAACCGAATATTCTAAATTTCAACTTAAAACAAATAATTAATAACAACACTTTATCTTCCGATTCAATATATTTAAATAAAAAATATAAACGCTCGACACACTAATTTTCGAAAGAAATTATGTTTTCAAACTTCACTCAAACAATTTGAATGTGATTAGGTGAAACGTTGATTATCGAAAAATAATAAATTACGTATTCGATCCCTGAAGTTTATTTAACATTAATAAATGCGATGCTGATTACAAAATTTGTCAACAGCCGTACCGTCATTAGTTATAAATTATTCGAAGTGAAGAATTCAGCAGCCGCTTATATATTACCTCGTTAAGTTCGTATCGATATAAAAAATTCAATTTTCTACATTAAAAACAAAAAAAAAAACAAACAAACGAGGAATACCCTATTATATTAACGCTGTTTGTAACGAAAAAAGTTTCTGAAGAGAAATCGATACCTTTTCCTTTAATGGTCTTTAAAATTATTCCATGCGGTTGTGCATTTTGAAGGAAAACTATTCTGTCGTCAGAATTTAAATATTTATTTTTATAATATACGCACTTCTACAAGCCACACACACACATATATACATATAAGAAGAGTTGAAGTGTAAAATGGTTATACGCCGGTCTATTTGAAAAGTATAAAAATCAAAAAAAAAAAAAATCTGATCTTCCTTGTTTACTAGTGTTACCGCCTTCCTTTTATCCCTTGCATACTCTCCGTTCGACTATTTCCAACGATTCGGATCGTCCTCCTCTACGTTCCAAAAGTATAGTAATTTTTACCGAATGTCATCCTTTTCACCATTAGAAGCTATTCGTAAATTTCCGTAATAGAAGCGTACATATTTACGCGATTAATTCTGATTTCTACATAGTAAACCGTAAATTTTGATACATAATAATTCCACCAGCTAGGGTCTCGAGGTACTAGCGCAATCGGGCAATAAAAGACATGTAAATGCGACACCATCTCCGAAACGAAAAACGTTTCGTCTACGATATAGATGATTCAATTTCAACATTAAAACGCGGGAAAGAATACAAGCAGGTATAAAACCAATTCCCAGGTTAAGCGGAAAATTTTTCACGAACAAATAACACCCTTATTTCGCTAATGTTTAGATGAATTATAATTCTTACGCTACTAACTGATGCGAGAACAAATAAATGCTTTATAGAAAACACTTTAAACTGTATTACAAATGCTTCAACAATGAGCATTGCGTGAATAAATCACTGGTGAAGCTACAAAAATGTATAGAACGCGGGGGTGATGCTAATTCCCGGATGTTTGTTCGCAGATGACGTAATTTGTAAAGTCGCGATAATTTCAATAATACAGGCAAATATAGCAATGACGTAACTTTGTATTAGATATAAAATAATTCTCACATCATTTGCCGCCTTATTTTATGTTTAAAGTTTAATTATTAATTCCATTACTTTACTTACAAGAACCTAAAATTAAGAAATTGTAGGTCTACTATAATATATTTTCAGTTTCTCAAAATTGGAAAAACAAAAAAAAAAACAAAAAAAAAAAGTGGAAAAATTATAACCAAATTTATTATTATTTAACTAATGATTAAAATACAGAATTCTCTGCAATTAACATATTTATATTGATGAATTATTATTTTTTTTATTCCTTACTTTTGCAGAAATACATATTTGTACCTTCACATAAAATTTATGAATAAAACAGTTATATAACTCGGTAATATTGATTTCTAACACTTTAATGACTACACAGAGTTGTATAACACACACAAATTCTAACATTGAAGTCATCACTGAATAACAAAGCAGAAAACATTTATTTTCTTCACATACCGTATTCTTAAATTTTATACAATAACTCTATAGCACCTGGGGAAGGAAATAGAAAAGCGCAAAATTCTGAGAACATAATATAAATACCATTAAGAAATGATTCGAAACTTAAAATTATAAACTATTCTGCAAAAATAAGTATTGTTCGCAGTCAAAAGCTACACAAAGACCGTTTTATTACAATGTATTGTAATTGTTCCGCAGAAACGATTAATATTCATATTTAAACCAAAACAAGATAAATAACCGGCGGTAATTTATACGGGGAAAAAGTGTACAGTCGAAAGTGTCGCCTGCTCTCACTGACGTCGCGCTAGAGTATATTTATTTCGGATCTTTCAAAATGACATTATCGACGAACAAACATTCAAGAATTAGCGTAAATCGCGGACAATGCGAATATGCCGGTTTACAGGAACTGTTTAAAAGTTGAACACACGGGGCTATAGACAGATATACACGGACGGTCTAAATTAAAAGGCTACATGGCCAAAAATTAGGAAATGTATGAACTAAGAAAAAAGGACTGTAATCGTACAACGAGCATTTGCAGAGGAAAGCCTTAAAGGGCTCCAAACACATAACTGACAAAGGAAAAAAATTACACATATATATTGGACAGACGCGGAAAATTGTACCAAGTAACAACGAGCTTTGATCAATCATCTAAAACTACTCGTAAACAATAAAAAGCAA
Organism: Icerya purchasi; assembly: GCA_039619475.1. Lineage (NCBI taxonomy): Eukaryota > Metazoa > Arthropoda > Insecta > Hemiptera > Monophlebidae > Icerya > Icerya purchasi. The sequence goes on along the minus strand of CM077115.1, from coordinate 333,688,489 downwards.
AAATAATCGAAATTAAAAATGTTACCGCTTCGAAAGTCTTGAATAAACAAAATAGTAACTCGCTTTACCAGCCAACTTCTAGTAGTTAGAAAGATTGGTAGGTTAAAGGAGAAAAATATGAATTGCAAAATAAAACATGTTTTCAATCTATCGAACCATCGCTTAAGCAACCGACTTTCTATCTTATCTGCAGAACTAACAACAGCTATTTTATTATGTCTCCAATATTCCTTACTCCACTTTCAACAAAACCTAATAAAATCCTGTCTGATTCTCTTGCGTCACTCTAAATACTACAAGATCCATTTCCATCAAACGCAATTGCTCGGCGCATTAAAGTGATTCTAAACACAATGCATCTACATTCCATTTCAACCAAAATTTTCATGCAGGAATCATCCCTTGACACGATATAGTGGTTTTGGCAGGCAATTACAACAGCACAGTTTCTATGCTTATTAGGCCTACTGCTGAAGACCTCGAGCAACATTATAAAGAGCTAATACGTTCTATGTGGAAGCACCATTGGCATAACATAGAAAGCAATAAGCTTCGAGACTTCAAAGGAAAGTCAATATCGTGTAACTGCTCAAACCGAAAGTCACGTCAAGAAGAGATAGTGTGATTACTCGTCTACATACTGGACACAGCCGACTTACTCACTCCCATCTCTTATCAAATCTCCTCCGGCCCGACTGTCCTCATTGCGGCAAAGAGAACGGTTGATCATGCTTAAAGACAGCTTCCCTCCGACTCTCTCTTCATATTCATTTAAAAACCGTGTTCTAGCTCTCAATGATTCCTCCAACTCCATAGATAAAACAATAAATTCCCTTAAACAAATCAAACTTTATTTCCTTCCTAATTGAGCCGTAAAACCGCCTGTGTAGCTATGCGGCTCATTAATTGGATAATTAAAAGAAAGCAAGAAAAAAAATCTATCGAACTTTTTCCAAATCATTTAGTTTTAATCGCAATAGTAAGGAATGTGGAATAATGCCGCATAGAATACAGATATTAACAATTGTGCGCAATTACTGAAAAAATAGAACAGCCGAAGTACAATGCCGAACGGAATATCTAGCATTTTCCGTTTACGCATAATTAAAACAAACAAATCTAAACAAATGATCAATCAATCAAGCCGCGCGTCAACTTATTAATCATCATGAATTCAAAGATAAGATTAACAGAATTTAATTCACTGCATGTTTACCGCTGATTTCGTCATTCTTTATTATATTACAAGTTTATTTACAAAAAGGAAACATTTACATTTCATCATTTTAATTCCATGCCGCAATAGGGAAATTACTAAGGAAATGTGCGAAATACCATATACGGCTGACCGCTACTGACTTATTTTAATTTCAAAAAATACTAAGAAATATATATATATATATATTTTTTTTTTTTTTCGTAACTCCGTATAAACGTTACAGAGGCAAATTAAGAGGATTTAAAAGCATTTACCCAAGAGCCTTCTGCTTCAAATGAGCGTTACTCGTATAAAATGTAAATATTTAGTATCATAATGAAGTATATGGTAAGTTTGCGTAACCGAAACTGGGGAAAATAGTGAATCGTTAAATTTTTTCACTGCTAATGTGTACACATTTTACTCGCCTTTAATGGACCGTAAAAGTAAACTATACCCTTGGAATATGTGAAACTAAGCACTGCTTAAACCGGGGAGATATGTTTCTCTCGGATGTCTTTACTTGTCCAGACTTCTTCGGTACCCAGTTGTTTCAGACTGCAGAGACCTGGAGAAAAGATTTTGATTTCTGAAAGTATTAAACAACACCAATTTTCGGTTTCGTTGCCAAGCAGTTTAACTACCAGGCGGCTACCAACGATAATTTTATTTTAAATTATACCCGATGTTACTATCATTTCGAAATTACCATTTTACATATTAAAGGCGAAACAATTTCCTTGCACAAAAAATCCCCGAAATTACCGGGTGTAAACGATGCGATGTCGTGAAAAATATTTAAACGAGACGCCTCCTTCGAGATAACCAGTGTTTTTCTGCATCCAAAGCCTCAACTAACCCGAAAAAACCCGTTGTCGAGGAGATGCTAAACCTTAGCTTGTTAGTGGAGTCCGAAGAGATCGAATCTTCCTATATCGCAGTGTCACGTTTATAAGCTTTAACATAAAACTTCACAACTAAGATTATAAACTAGGTAATAAACGTAGAACACACGTTGTTGAGCGTATTTTTTGCTTTTCATAACAGATTGAACAAAATGTTGGAAAGAAAAAATTTCGCGAATTTAATTTTTACCGAGTCGAGCAATAGGATTTCGAAATGGCAGAGATTTCTTTTTCCATTTTCTTTTCAAGCAAATTCCGGAGTTCCCTTACCGGCCGAAAGATACACAAGGGAGACTGCGAACGTTCTTTTTTCAGTGCATATATTAATTGTTTTCTTAATGCGTTAACTTCAATATATACTTTTTTCAACTAAATAGATATTTCCGTTTTTCACGCAAATTTTTCTAAGATAGAAAGATTTTGTGTACGAAAGCTATCCCGGGGCGCGGGCACAATAGTTATAAAGAGCCCGTGCTTCAGAAAAAAAGATAGATAAACAAACATAAAAACCGTTTTCGATTTTGCAGGTGAAAGTACACAAAACTCTGATAAAAACTTACCTTGAGATGATATATAAATTCATCAGCATCGATGTCTAATCGTTTTCTTCTAGCTTTTGAGGATATTACCGATAACCCAATATCTATAGTTCCATGAACTTTACCTCGAACAATTTCCGATGGGCCTTTTCCATATACCAAAATCCCTTTATCAATTATGAAAAATCTCTGCAAATGAAAAAAAAAAAAAAAAAAATACATTAAAACCGAATTAACCGATTTCTCTGAAAATGTCTTTAACGGATCAGTAAATAACAATTGCTCCTTTTATGGAAAATAACTGCGAACTGGTATTAATAAAATTGCCGGTGGAACATAATATCGCGTGCAATAAGGAATCGCATACGTTCATAAACTATTAGCGGAGAATGAATATTTATATGCTTTAGAGTTTTTGTCGTTAAATTAAAAAAACAGCAAAAACCCAGATAATATTAGTGTTATACGTGAAATCACGAATAAAATCATTTTAACCACGCGCGTCATCGATTTATATATAATTTCAGGGCGATAAACAACTTTACGTTTCTAAATTTTTATCCTATCAGAACTATTTGTAGTTAATTATAAAATACACATTGTACATAACTTTTTTTTTTACGCTACGTTAAAAATTTAATAACAATTTATATTAATATGTGTGCGCGTGTGTATGTATGTTATTGTACATGTACCGAAAAGCCTTAATTGATATAAACATTTTTTGTAAGCTCTCTTATATATGTGGAAACTCGCGTATATTATTAGCATTACCATAAATAATAGGTTTAAGTTTTATTTCTGAACTTTCAAACACATTTAAAACGTTACAAATACAAATATTGTTAAGAATTAATTAAATCTGAAATACCAACATATTATGATAGATGCATTTACTCTCCAATCAAAACACAGAAACTTCATTAAATTCAGTAGCCACGCTTATTCAATAGATTTAAGTTACCGAAAGTAAAAAATACGCATTCATTCGACGTCGCAATACTGAAATTATACGTATGCTTCAATTAATAAATAGTGTTACAACCTGCTTTTCCAAAAATAACATTAACACAATTCAAATTTCTAATTTTACTTCAACCTAAAAGTAATACTCTTTTTCAAATGGATAACTTTTAAACTAAACAGAAAGAAATCCACCTTCTTTTTTTTTTTACATTAATGTCGAGTGTATTTCGAATCGCTCTTGAACTGCGAACCTCCGGAATCCACTTTTCAGTATGAAAACAACGACCGTACGCAGCCAGACTCATGTTCGCTCTTTAATTAGGAAATGAAAATTCGTCAGCTCAAGGATAATATAAGGCACCTGGCGAAGATGGGATCGTGTCTGAATTATGGAAATATGCGATAGATCAGGTAATTAGCATTTTAACGGACATCGTCAGTGAAATATGGAAAACAGAGAAACTTCCAGTAGACCGGACAGCGGCTTTGATTCATTCACTACACAAAAAATGGGACAAAACGAACGTTAATTAATCGTGGAATTTCTCTTCTGCCGGTAATGTATAAGATCGTGTCGAAGTAACTGAAATTCAGAGCGGACGAACAATTGGACTCACATATAGGAGAATATTAGGCAGGTTTTCGGAAAGGACGATCGTGTGCGGAACAGATAATGTATTTGAAATCTATTTTATCGTACCTAAAGCTTAGAAACAAGAAGGTTGTATATTCGTAGATTTTAAGAAGGCATATGATTCCATAGATCGGCTTACGTTACTTGAAATTTTGAAAGAATTGAAACTGGATCGAAAAACAACAGCAATTATTGAACAAACGTTAAAAAAACGCCACACATCAAAGGTAAAATTTAGAGCGAAAATTTCCGAGGCCTTTAAAATCAACACTGCAGTGCGACAAGGGGATAGACTACCGCCTCTACTGTTTAACTGTGTACCGGAGAAGATTATTCGCGAATGGCGTAAAGAAATGAATAAGGAAAATTTGGACAATCATGATAGGATATAAAAAGGAATATTAAGGTGGACTGACTGGCTTTTGCAAATAACCTAATGATCTTGTCAAATTCTATAACGGCAGCGGAAATGCAAATAAGGAAATTAAATCGCTTTTGAGAAAACAAAGTTTATGACCAATGCGAAGGAAGCGTCAGAATGGCTAAACCTAGGTTCCGATAAAATCAACAGAGTAGAATAATTTAAATGTTTAGCAGAAATGTATGTCCGAAAAGCTAGCGATAGTCAATAAAATGGAGATGGCACTTTGGCTAGCAAAATAAATATGCAGGAAAAAGTCGTTGTCCTTTAACGATAAACTTAGGCACTATAACACGGTAGTTTTGCCGGAAGCGTTTTTGGCATCCAGAGTGTCCCATATTAAATAAAAAAGGGTTCGTAGAAGAAAAACTAGAAATCAAGGAAAGGAAGATACTAAGGAAAATTTTTGGCCCAGTTAAAGAAAATAACATCTACAGGAGATGACGCAACAGTGAACTAGAAAAACTAATGGTGAAAATATAACACAAAAAATTAGAAAATGGAGAATAATTGGTTTTTATGGACATATCATGAGAATGAAAAACAGAAGACTGCGAGTGTAACCGAATATTTTCTTACGTACAATACCAAAAAAAGCAAAATGGAATTGGTTCAAAGAAACAGAGCAGGATATGAGGGAAATGCACATCACAGTTGAAGATATTCATAACCGGGTTAATCTGAGAGATTCGATAGGAGAGGAAAGCAATTTAAAGAAAACCCGAAAATACGAAAACATACATGTCATGGACGTTGGAAAGAAAGAAAAAACATAGTGAACGAATGAAGGCATATTGGACGCAAATAAAGGCCAAAAGAAAGAACGACAACTGAAATTACGTGGTCCATAGTTGGCCGAAACGAAACGAAGAAGAAGAAGATCTGCACTTCTTTCATGAAATACTCTACTGGCTTAACACTATCGATGAAATATATTACTCACGATGTTCAAAAATCGAGACATCAGGCCAGCAGCGCTTAAAATAATAATTAGTCCGAAAGTTTTAAAAAAAAAATGGAAGTTCAAATAATTTCTTAACTTTTATCTCCAATACATGTCTTTTCTGCCAATTTAAATCCTTAAATCGTATAAAATATATGCACGTCTTTATAATCTTAATAAATATCAATTTTTTCCAAGTGCCACAAACAGAGCTCTTTAGATATATACATATATAATAATATACACGTATTACTAAGCTCAATGGCAACGTTGAGAGTAAGGAAACTAGTTGCTTTCTTTCGACTGCCTTCACTTTCCCACATTTCTCCGATAACCAATTATAAAACTAATCTTGTCAATGTAAAATTATTAGTTTTATTATTGAAATTAACGTAAAATTAAACAGAGACGACAATAGGGGTTATTTATTTTTTATCTAAATTCGGTTACTTTTAACGAAAACATAATTAGTATAGACATTCATTCGTTCCGAAATGATTGAAAATTTTTTATTTGTATTACGAACAGACGCGTACACATACCTATTTAATTAATTAAAACGTAAAATGTAAAGAAATAAAAGATATTGTTATTTATTACAGCATCAGTCTAATAATGTTTATAACTTTCTGAGAGGGCTTTAGTGTTGGAATTACGAAATTAACATGCTATCGGTATGGTTCATACTATATCGGCGTGTAGATAGATACAGGTATACTGCGATCATGTCGGATGGATGTATTTATTCTTCCGTGTCGATAAATTTGCAGCTGTGTTTCGGTGGTTTCGAGTGCTCATCCGACTTTGATAGCAGCTGTACACTGATAAGTGAGAATTATATGCAGTTTGCCACAGCTTATCACAAACTTTTCTAAGAAAAACGTATGTACATTCGATGAGAATTCGTGTTTCAGTGACCTGTCTATTTTTGATAATTACTTTTCTCGGTGCAATCCGTCGACCACGACGCACATATTTTCGTCGGCAAAACTGACGCTAAAGTCTTTCAAAATATAACGAGATAATTTTTAGTTCGTTCATTTAATCTTTTTCTCTCCCCTTTAGCATTATTCGTATCGCTTTATTATTTAAAATCATGCAAATATTCTATTACATCAGTCAAATCGTGTCTTTTATTAGGATTCCGTACATATATAATGTACCGGAATCCTAGTCAGATGGTTCAGAAACGACAAAAATATTGAATTAAAATATGCAATAACTCACGAACAGTTTGACATTTATAAACCTCAAAATTGGATCATAAATTCTAATTAAAATTATCTTTAAAACCATATCTATAAATTCGTGCTAACCGATTAACTTAGGCTCTAAAAACCACAAAACCCCGTCAAGAATATAATATAATACGGAATATAAAACGACCTCGAAAATCACCGTTTAAAAATTCATAATTTACCACCTGATAAATCGATCCCTTCATCTACTTATATATGTTATGTAATCTCTCTGTGCCCGATCATCAGAGAACCACGCTTGTCGTTGAATAGTGTTGTTTACCATATTATAGTGTACTTTCTCTCTTTTCGTTTACTAGTTTCTTCATATTCCCACCGTTTATACACATCTTATTCTTTATATTTTATAAATAGTATACTCTTCCTCGTATAACGATTTTAACGCGATATTCTATAAATTAATAGCTGGAAATAGTAATTAGCTGGTCGGTCTTTCATTATACATTAACGAAAATGTTTCTAATGTTCGATGCTCCCGATTATATTTTAATTTACGAATTCGGCTATATTTGAAATATATTTCCATTCACCGCGTGAACACGGACGTTTTTCATTTTATTTTAAATAGATACTCGCGCAATTATGATACCATTCAAATTACGCCAGTCTAGGGTGCGGCGGGCGGCTGATGGGTGAAGTGATCGGGGTGCGTGGAGGTTGTCAAGCGAAACAATCAGGGAGTACACAGGCATAATATGAAATTTAAAAAAAAAAATGTTGAAAAGTTAAATTGAAGGTTACACAATACTTTTGATGAACGGTTTTTTGTTGGAAAAAACGACGAAGTGAAAATTTGCAAAAATAAGAATAAAATGAAATTTAACATTTTTTTTCTTTACCAAAAACCAAAAATAATTCAGATGACTGAAAAGAACGTGATAGAAATTTAAAATAGAAATACTATAAATGATGTAGCGGTATTATAAAATCTGCGAGATTCTTAATGTGAACCGGTTATTTTCTCTTTTAACCGAACTCCTATTTCAGATCAGCGGGAAATGCGGCGTGAGTTCATCGTTTTGTGAAGGACAAATAAATGTTAAAACATCGAAGACCGTGCAAAAATTTTTCACAAAACTGAAAAATGATTCTACGAGTTAACTAAAACAACCGTTCATTCCGTTAATTTCGGTATCTACATTTAATTTCCGGTGTAGTCGGTTGAATGTAACGAACAAAAACAAAAGAAATAACAAGTTTCACTTGAAAAATACACGTACAGGTTCTTATTGCAAAAGTCAACGAGATTTACTAGTGCCGTTAAAAATTACTTCTAAGCACTGTACACACTACTCATTGTCAGTAATTCGTGTGTGCCGTTGTTTGTGTGTAGTGCACGATCAAACGTATTTCTCTAGTTGTTCCCTATAGCTCACTGCTCAGTACGTTCTTTTAACTCACTCTCATCGTACCGACTTGTTCTTATAATAAACTGTGATTAATTAATCAAAAACGATTTTCGAGAATAATCCTTTTCACGAAGCTTGTTCTTTAAGGACAGTTAAGTCGCGAACAGACACCATCATCGAGCACAAATGGTTCAGGTTTTGGCGCGTTCTGACGGTATCAACAAAAGCAGAGGATTAAAGATAACGGATAAAATCAAACAATTATCGTCAAATACGTACTTTGTGCCAACCTTTCAGCGGCCATTTTCTTTTCTTCAGTAAGTAGCCGGTAAAGACTTCAGGCGTCTGATCAAATCTTTGACCATCTTTCAAGCCTTCCAGTATTTCCCATTCGGAACCTCGGCGATGTATTTTTTTGGTACTTTCTGAAAGGAAAAAAAAATATATATCCTATATTTAACACACGCTTATTCAACGGTATTCGACAAAACGTTAAAAAATCAATAATTGCATAAACTTATTTGTAATATTCATATCAGGAGGGGAAACATCGCACTACGGTGATTCGAGGATATTTTTTTTTATATTGTTAACGGAAATATCCAGTTTAAACATATTCGTTATAATAAATATAAAAAATGAACTAATGCGACAGGACGTGAATGTTTTTAGAGAAAACTGCAAGATTACTAACAGATGTTAACGTGACAAAACATGATGCAAGCTATGTAACTACGGAATTTTCATACGGCGCTTTATCCTTCGTAAAATATATGTGTACTTAGTATCTGAAAAGAGTGAGAGACAGATTTCCTCAACTAAGACGGAAAAATTACTAGACAGACAACCCCCCCCCCCCGGGGGGGAGAAAAAGCAAAATAATCGAAATATTCAAAGTTTTCATTCGCAGTGTTTATCAACACACAAATGTCACCAACATAAACGGATTGAACGTGTTTTTATTACTTTCAAATCGCGGAGCAAATGAATGCAGCGTAATTTATTAAATTCATTAGTCAAAAAATTAAATCTTGAACCTGTTTGTTAAAATTTAAAAATATAAAATAAATAAATACCTTAAAAACAAACAAAAATAAGGATAAATTAATTTGTTTCAATAAATTAAAATAAATACATTAGTTCAGAAACATTTAGCCAACAAAATAGAGTACGCTCAGTTAAAACTAAAATGTTATTAAGAAATTTATTCATTTTATATTTTTAATAAAATCATATATACATATATATATATATATATATATATAAAATCGGCCATTTTGGCCTCGCAAGGGCTGTGCTCCTTGACCCCTCTTGCTTTATTGAAGGACAAAGAAGAATCGATCGTTCATTACAGCACACATATAAACCTTACGTTTCACTTCATTATACACACCCATAAAATGTGTTAAAACTCCCACTGAACAGGTGTAAAAATTAGGGTAATTTAGGTGGTGGGACAGACTAGTGTTCATTAACAGATACGCTGATATCACGATCGTAGATTTTGAACAAAGTTTGTCCCATCTTTTTGAAAATGTTCTGGAACTATTTAAACACTTCGGTGCGCAATACACATTTTTGTTAGCTTAAAATTGGAGTTAAATAATGATATGCGATTAAGGTTACGGTGAGGATTTCTGCTTGATAAAAAAGATGGATCGCATGTATTTGAACTGGAATTACAGAAAATTTCCTCCTGGAGGCGAAATTATTACATCAGAAAATTTTGTATATGTAAAAAATTAATTTTTCCAGCAAAAACCAAAGAACATTGTGTACTGGTAATTCCGATACATCGTGCACTGTTGTTGCGTGGAAATGCTAGGATTTGCAAAAAAGTTATTCCGAGAAATTTCGTCCATTATTCACCATGCAGGCCGATCACACTTCGATCGTTACTTTTTTTCAGGTATTTAAAAGCAACTTTAACTCTTTGCAACTTTAATCAGTTTCTAAAAGTGCATTCATCGAGAAGAATAAACAAACGGAAATTTGGAAAAATTCGGAAGTCTTCTAAATTCTGCTCAGATCGGGTAAGATGATTTAAATGGATTTAAATTTACCGGAATTATTTCATCGAATCAGGGAGCGGTTTCTTATTTGGACAAAAATACAAAACGCGATTTTCACCGGTAGCGAAAAAAATGAAGTATATTAATGCTAAAAAGGACCGACTTGATTTTCTTATCTTAACGGCGGAAAAATGTTGCATTTAAAACCATTCCAAGTATAATCGATGTAAGCAACTTCACAGAAAACTAGCGACCGTAGCGGCCGTCCCGAATTCGGAATAAGATATTTCTTCGGGGGAAAAAAAACGAATTCTACGAAGCAGTACGGAAATTCCGATAAAAAAGAAAATTTTTAAAATGAAGAGAACGCAAAAGAATAGACATTAAAGCTGCGAGGTAATTTTCTTTTGAACCTGACTGCGAACAAACTGAAAATGCTGATAATAAAGAATTAGGAATTTTCCGAAACCGAAAGTAAAGAAAATCGGATTAAATGTATCTTACGTTCGCATGAGAACGGAAAATGTAGACAAATTCGATCATTGCGATAGAAGGTGTTCGACGTTAAAATAAAAAGGTAAAAATTTAAATAAAAACGTTTTATATCCGACCATCTCCCTTTCGAGCAAGTGCCCTATACCTAACCCTCATACGGGGCCATACACAGATTTTCATAGAGCTCTGGGTTTCTTTCTTTCTATTTCACCACTTTTTTTGGGGGATACACTAGTTTGACGAATTCACATTAATGATTCAAGTTTTTCTCAACATAATGATTTATCGAAACATAAACGCGAAATAATAATAATAATAATAATAATAATAATAATAATAATAATAATAATAATAATAATAATAATAATAATAATAATAATAATAATAATAATAATAATAATAATAATAATAATAATAATAATAATAATAATAAAAAAAGCATCTAATTCTCTACAACACGACTTAACATAATCGGCTTATTAGGAATCAATAAAACTCCACTCATTGGATACGATGCGTTAATTATATAAAAACGATAAACGAACGATAGTTAAAGATTTCTGTAAGTAATTTAATAATGTTGTGGGTGGGATAATAATAAAGTGCCGAAACGCTTTATATAATTAAAGATATTCCGGCAAGCCGCTAAGAGACCTACAACGTGTATTTCATCTTGAACAAGCGATATAATTTAAGTAGCGACGTTGTAATAAACTGAAAGTTGTTCTCGGGGGGAATCGTTCGCCGCGGGAGAATATATCTGGACATATGGAATTGCACGAAACCCTGTGTGTGTGTGTGTGTGGCCGACTTTGAATGGCATTTTGCGGTTAGACTCGATGAGAAGGAATAACTCGACACAGTTTGAAATCAAATAATTTCAACAAATAAAAGACTCCAGTTGACCTCAATGAAAGCTGCGAAGTAAGAGCTTTTCAACAAACAGCACGAGTTCAAAGTTGTTTTCAAGCCGACTGAAAAAGATGAGATATTTATCATCGCACGCAAATTCATCGTTGCATCATGTGGCAGGCGAAAATGCACAAAAATTAGAGTCATCTGCTAAATGTCGAAGCATCGAGATGGTGTATTTATTCGATCGAAAAATAAAATAAATAAAACAGCACATCAAAATTGAAACCGTTGAAAAAAAGGCTAATTGTGTCGTTTTATTTTCTGATTTAATCGATTACTTTTCCATTTTCATTCCTCTACATGAATATACCATTTTTATTAATCGTTTTTAAATAAAATAATCGCGAATGTGCAGCGTATTTTAATAATTGAACAATTTCCAAAACAAATTATTAATTCCCGTGCCTCTCGGATTACTTTATAATATTTATCAACACAACAATGAAAATTGAAGTACTATTTCACAGCTTTTTTATTCGGTTATTTTAAAGTTTTAATTTCTTTTATAAGTTTAATTTAGATTTTCTTGTTCCGAGAAAAAAAATAATAAATAAATAAATAAATGAACCACAAAAGCGAACACAAACCTATTTTACGATACATCTGATGGAAAACACATATCATCATCCCGTTTTATTTGAAATTAACCGCATTATTGTGCTATACGTAATCTTCGTATCAATAGTTGACCCAACGAATTTCTGTCTAGCGCGTAAAAAAATTCAAATTTCTCATCAGATTTTGTAAACTACGATCCCCAAACGAAACAACAGATAATTTTAAAAAAATTAACGTTCCAGCCAAAAACATACCCTGTAATAAATCTTGATCCACATCCTCTTTCAATATCGTTCCATCCCGTGTAATAAAGCACGCAATCTTCTTCTAAGCATGGCACAAACTATGAACGAATAATAATGTTTTTCTCAGTGTTGCATAAAATTTCACTCCAGATTATTTCCTAACAGCGCATTGTTCAGTCATGAGCCGTTTTGTTTCTTTCACATTATTCACGTTGCCCATAATCATCTACCGGGGAGCGGGGTACCCCCTTCCACCATTTATCAAATTTACTTCTTATTCCTCCGTCGGACGCCATTCTTTTCGACGCGACCTTTCAAATCTAACTCCATGCATACAGTGTGCAAATTTTGCCGCGGTGTGTAATGGACCGAACAAGTTCACGAAGGACTCTGAAAAGGGAAAAAAATAGGTACGAAAAAGCGAAGCCCAAAATCCACGTAAAATACGGTCGCGACAGTAAAACAGCTAGGAAAAAGAAATGTTAAGTATAGTACGAAAAATGCGGACCACAAAATGACATAAACACAAGCCAGCTATCGCAACATGGTTGTTGGGCAGTGTTGCTTCGTCCGCCGAGGATTCCTTTTCAATCTTGTTACCGACCATTTGAAGAGTACAACATCAGTTAAACTTAACGTCTGTACAGTCGACGAACCGAAATAACTTAAATGATAATAAAAAAGACATACACCCGCGGAATTTCCCTTATTTCTAAACTAATATGCTCTCGTCTTTTGGAGAAATTTCACGTTTTGGAAAATCCGTTCTCTTCGCGGAATAAATACAGGTGTAGTTAATAAAATCACTCATTCGCGAAAACCCAATCGGAAAAAACGTTTTGAATTGTTCATTATACCAATTAATCGCAACCGGTTACACGCCAAAAAGACGTGTAAAATTATTCTTAATTACCGAATATAAATATATGTCTACCGTCACAATCTGCGCATAGGGTACACACCGATTTTGAATGAAACTTCGGCGAAAATCGAAAATCGAAAATCGTAGTGGAAAAAAAAAAAGTTGAAAACAAAACTTAACGAAAACATCAACGCGAACAATTTGAATTTGTTCGCATATTCGCAGAACAAATTTCGAACAGGAACAAAGGAAACCAATGTAATGGGACGAAGTAAATTGCAGTAAATATGAATAATTTCGTTAATTGTGCAAAATAATTTTCTAATTATCATGATAAATACATCGTTAAAATTATAATTAATCTACTTCTGTGGTAACTACATACCAGCGTTAATCAAAAATTTAATTACACCTGCGCGACGTTTTATACCTCTTTTCAGTTCGCGCTATAATAAGAAAAGATTGGTCCGCTTTTACCGCTAAATTCGAACTTGACGGAAATCCCGTAACGAGCTTTTTTCCCTTTCTTTTTTGAGCTCGGCCGAACTACACACTTGATTAATTTGTTTCGCTATATCTCGTTCGAAAAGCCACGGCAAGTAATTGAACAAAAGAGAAAAACAGGCAAAACAATTTTAATCCGTCTGAAGATAGCTCGAAAACAGTGAATAAATACTAATAGTAGGAGTGTATTTTGTGTCACATCATAATATCGCCATACTCAGTTTCTGAGCGTCGACGTCATTCCTACAGGCCAGCTCCTCTATAGTTAGTGTTCTAGACAATTGTGATATACACAACGCGAATATCTTGGAACTAGTTGTAAATGTTATTACTTGTCAATATAAAAAATGCAGCCCCCCCGCCTAGTGTGTGTGTGTGTGCGTGTCTGTCAACTACACATCAATTAGCGCGCATATGCGTGTTTGCCATTGCCTTCCATATGATTCTGTTAACGATTAATTCAATTATTTATTTTACAATTTTTGTCGTCGCCCAAGATCGAACCCAAGACTTCTGCAATAATACTGAGCTGCCAAATGGTAGCAACAAAAATTTTTAGAAACTTCTACCTATTTATGCTGAACGTGTCGCGTAGACTTTAATGCAGTGTTAGATGAAATAAAAAACGTAATCACTCCAGAACAATTTAAAACCAAAAGCTCATCAAATAATAAAATTCAGACAGCAACGAAATAGATTCTTATCTCGGCAACTTATGTAAGAACAAGAACAATGTATTTAAGCTCATCAACCAAAAAAAAAAAAAAAAACAAAGCGGAATTAAAGATAATAACTACAGTAATGCACAGCGATACTGTACAAAGTCTATCGCAAAAAGAACAAAAGTAAAAAAAACAATAAATATAAGACACATAGAATTACTGAAAACACGTTACGATTATTCTTTTTATTGATTCGAAACCAGCTGACAATTATAAAAACACACCACACATATATATACTAGCGGTTACCGGCAGCTTGGCCCGGCTATTAATACGTGTACCCGTTTAAGTATATACTTTCAAATTTAAAAAAAAAAAAATTGGAATGCGGTGTATAATTAAAAAATATTATCAAAACTTATTATTTACCATAGTAATTATTTTATTGAAACATTTTTACGTTTAATTTATATTTACCACGGTAATTGTTTTATTTAAAATTTTATAAAAAAATTTTTTTTTTTTTGTTTTATTCGTCCCGTATGCATTTTTGTACACTCCTTCGTTGCATCTCAAATACTTAAAACATCATATTTCGTGAAAAAGAGGGGGTAGAAAACTCAACCATACCCTAAAACCTTCGCTGAGACATCACGAATACACCTTAAAAATTTTAGCATGATCGATCCAGCGGTTCGGAAGTGCATACAGGACAAACCAATATTCATTTTTATATATATGTACCTATGAAAATAATGATACGCGAAAAATTCAAAAAGCACACAGTTATGTCGTATGTCAATTTGGAAAACACATGTAACGTGAAATAAACTGTTGCATCAAGGAAACGTTTGAAATCAAAACACGGCGCCGTCTATTGGATGCTTACCCAACCTAGATAACAAAAAATGTTGAAATGTTGTGTCTCAATAAACGTAACTTACACTGCCATCTGTTAGACACTAACGGAACTTATAATTAATTACAACCCTTTTCCTATAAAAACATTTAATTTGCAATGAAAAAATATTGGGGTCATTAATCGAAATAAAAACTATCCTATAGTTTTAATACTGGCGCTGTTTGTGGTCCCTCGACTGGTACAGTGGAAAAAAAAAAAAAAGTTCAAGTCGGACCAAATCACACACAATATGCAAAATTTCATTAACACCGGTTGAGTAGTTTCGGAGTTTATCGCGAACAAATCGTTGTGACACGGGATTTTTTTTATACATATATATATATATATATATATATAAAAAGATATGATATTTGTCTAATGTCAAAATCCAGCTGGAAGCAAGGACAACAAAAATTCAATACCTCAATGCACCAAAAATTTCAACTTTCGACTATTTGTGTGCGTTAAATGTGGTAAAGGAAATGATTCTAAATTTTTAAAAACAAAAAGTAACAGCCACGTGTGCTTTTTCTCTGAAGAGAACCACCTCCA
The DNA here is from genome assembly GCA_039619475.1 of Icerya purchasi. Taxonomy (NCBI): domain Eukaryota; kingdom Metazoa; phylum Arthropoda; class Insecta; order Hemiptera; family Monophlebidae; genus Icerya; species Icerya purchasi. Next base: position 333,672,569 of record CM077115.1, on the reverse strand, counting down.
TCAAATTATAAGGGCTGTAAGATGTGGACAAATCTGGCTGCAAACAAACTTCTAATATCGGGAAAAGAGAAGTATATACCAGAGAAGGGTACACGTTCAGAGAACACGGCCGATAAGTCGTATGAAGAAGAAATTGTATAAATGCATACTCGATAAAACTTAGTTACGTTTAAAAATGCATTAATAAAGAACAGCGCGGACATCAGAGAATTATTAAATATATATTGTGTTCTAACACGTTTTGAACATTATGTTTACTACTCGACGAATAAATCAAAAAGAAACAATATGTAACATATATCGTCAATATATACATATATGTATGTTGGCGCAAGTAATAAGAAAGATAGTAAAATTACTTCAAAAATACTATCAAAACAGCCTATATTTACAGAAACTGGCCAAGTGTAATTTTTTTAATGCGTATTTCGGTACTGCATTGTTCATTAAATCATGCTCGTTCATTTACGTTAATTAAAAATTACTCTTCAGCCACATAGCCCAAAGTTCTTAATGCATAACAGCTATAAATAACCAAGCGGCATCGTGATTAATAAAGTTCTAATTTCATAATTAAAATTCACATTTCCGCGAATCATATCAATTTATTACGGTATAAATAAATCGAAAATCCCTTTCACGCAGAAATCGCAATATAACGTTCCGCGCTGGTAATGTAAATGATTTCTACGAATTATTTCCACCTTTTCATAAATTAGTAAAGTATCGTTTACACTTCGTCGCAAATCACGTGACATTAAACATACGCGTAATCCACAATAGAGGAGAGGTTAGAATTTGTTTAAATGATCATGAAACGAAACGATATTTCCCGAATTAATTACGATCCCTCGAGAAACAAATTAATTACTTCGGAAAATAAATCGTCATGTTCGGTAATATTCCCCGGGAAATGATTTTCGATTCGAATATCGAATTCAAATTTCGTTTCTCTTATTAGAACACCGGACAGGCCATCACCATAGAAAAAACCCTGCAAAGCTTTTGTCGGACAAGGAAGTACGTCACAAAACAACGAGCGTTTTTCATAAAATCCACGAATCTATACCGACAACAAGCAAGTTATCATTAGACATTTGTCGCATTAATGTCCTGTGCCGTTTTCGTTTCTTCTCCAGACAGGTCCCATGTTTCAAACCCCTTCATATTCTAAAAACTTCCCCGAGAGACCGGATTAGCAGCAGTATGTGTACATGACAGGATCAAATTAGCAACAAGGCAAATCCCCGCGACGCTGCTATAAAACATTGCGTTCGAGAACGGAAGTTGAAGAAACAGAGGAACGGCTGACAGCCGGATAGAGATAATGCTGTGGTTGTTATCGGCGCACTGGAAGCACAGGGTGGCCAGTTTCTAGCTTTTTCGAAGAAACGCACTTATAGAACACTAGTAACATGTTGGACGACAATTGCACCAGGAAAAAGACAAGTATCGCATCAGCGTGAACACTTCTGCTGCTCGTTTACCTTTTAGCAAAAGGGGAAACATTAGGAGTTTCCATATTTTTCGATCTGAAAGTGACCTGCCCATCATCCGTTTTCATTATCTACTTAAACGAATTAAGCGAAGCGCACACCGGTGCGAATAAATTGCGAGACGCGGGATCGATTGCGGAAAAACGCAAGCTCTGCGGGAAATTTTCCGTCATCACTGCGCACACCGATGCGAAGCGGGAACTACAGATCGCGGAAGAGTGGCATTGTGCCTTGTTCAGTTGAGAAAATGTCCTCAGATGAAGATGAAGCCATTTTGCAACTTGCTTCGAACGATGAAGAACAATTGAGGTAAATGCCTAATTTGCCTACATATTTGTAAGCGCTTACTTATACTACGTATATATTGCTTAGTACATAATGATCGGTTGGTAGTAAGTAAAGAACTGATGATTATTTTCGTTTCAGTATTTTTCTTTATCTACATACCTACCCATAATGTTCATTTATTGATCTATTTATTTAGGTACATTTTTTATATTCTACGCATTCAATTATGTTTTTCTTTCAGGGAAAAAAAAAAAAAAAAAAAAATGGGTACAAGATATTAACATGGAGAGGAAGTTGTTTGGAGAATACTACACTCTCATGCCTCAGCTTCGTGCTGATAGAAAACGTTTTTACGTATACTTGCGCATGTTTCCGGAATGTTTTGATGAATTATCGTAGCTTATAAGAGATGACATTAGAAAAGCTGATACAAACCAGCGAAAAAAAATTGAGCCAGAAGAACGACTTGTTGTAGCACTGATGTAATAAAAAATTTACTTTTGCTAAATGTTATTATAGCTACGAACATAATAATGTATTGAATATTATTATTAATTGGTGGCTGCATAACAGTTAAAACACATCAGCCTCTTTCTTACTCTGTAGCATGTTAAACATTTTTGTTTCAGATACCTAGCCACAGGTGATTCTTTCAAAACAATTGGCCGCAGTTTCCGTATTGGTTTTACGACCGTTTCCAAAATAGTCACAGAAGTCTGTCGGTCAATCGTCCGGCGAATGCAACAGCTTTACATGCCAGCACTTACAGAAGAAATGTGACCTGAATCGGCTGTCCAGTTTGAAAGACGATGGGAATTTCCCAACTGCATCGGGAGTCTGGACGACTAGTATGTTACTTTGAAATGCCCTCCAAAGAGTGGTTCAAAACATTTCTGCTATTTGCAAAAAATTTCTACAGTTTTACTGGCTATTGTTGGAGCTGATTATCAGTTCTTTTGTGTCGATATCGTAGGATACGGGAAAAAAGTGATAGTGGTATTTCGGAGATGTCCAATACGGGAAGACGGTTTGAATTCAAGGCCAAACATTCTCCTGTCCTCATGTTTCGATAGGGGATGAAGGTTTCTTCGCTCTTAAGCCTTACCTAATGAGACATTTTCCCTATAGGCAATCAAAAAATGATCCTCGCAAAAGAAAAATATAATTCTCTATGTTATCCAAATCAAGAAGAACAGTTGAAAACGCGTTCGTAATATTGACTAATAAATGGAGAATTCTGCCGAGACCAATTGATGTGAAACTCGATACTGCCAATTCGATAGTTCTTACACCGTGTATCTTACACAACTTCTTACAAGGTAAACAACCATAAGAATTTTCGGAAATGTCAAAGCGTCCTGAAGCATCAGCATTTGACTCTCTTCAACATGATATCCGGCGAGCTACATGGTTAGCTTTTGATATACGAGAGAAATTCGTTACGTACTTTAACAGTACGAATTCGAAAGGAGGGAGCGCTTAACATCGTTGCATCGAGATTTCAGTAAATTTCAAACAGCGGTCGTGTTCAAATTGCTGCCGGAGCCGCGCCATTCAACAGGTGTCTCTTATTGCACCACTTCTACCGCTCCATCCGCGTCTCAATGAGATCCCCTCCCCACGCGCGTCCTTAAGGGGTAACACCACTGAAGCAGCCTTAAAAAAAAAAACGTTTTTTTGAGATTTTTTTTCTTCTTCTTTTTTGTGGAAGAAAAGATAACAGAATATTAATATTCAAGGTAGTGGTTATTAAGCATATTATATATTTAAGTATTTAATAAAAAAAAATTTCGTCAAAAATTATTACAAAATGACGACTACCGAACCATTCTCGTCAGCTATGTTGAAATTGAGGCGCTCTGCGGCACGCACTGTAGCAAGTGCAAATTTAAATCTGAGAAAAATAAAAAAATTCTAATTAATCAATGTGCTAATAGAAATACATAGGGGATTTGAAAAATGGTCAATTATTTGTTAATAACTCGAATGTTCAAATTAACTTTTCAAAAATGCCGTACCTATTTCTCTTCGAAATATTATTGGTGTAAAGTTAAAATTTCAAGAAATAAAAAGAATGAAAATTGTTCGAGTTATGCTGCGTGCCGTTTTAAAAAATTCAGTTTCGAGAAAAACGCGTTTAAAGTTTTAACATCATGTAGAGCCTTCTTAGATTAAGAATATAGTGACGCGACAGGACAGATCTTTCATTTGAGAGCAAAGCAGAGAATTCAAATTGATTCGTTTTCGTCTCTACATTGCTTTCATTCCATTCGACTTTTTCTTCGCATACCCAACTAGATTATCAGTTCTAGCATATGGCGCCACTATGACGTGCTTATGGAAAATTCTTTTATAGTTCTGATAAATAATCGCGCATATTCTAGGGAAGAATTTATCTAATCACTTTTATTACATCTTTAATTTAGATCTATCGACACTTCACGATGTGTCAACATTCTCTAATGAACGCTACACTCCTTCTTGTTTTGCTCATTTACTTATATCGCAGCTCTCCTTGATGCTTCACTATGTGTTTTATACATGTACTTGCGCTATACTGACTTTATTTTGAACAGCTTGTAATGTAAATAGATTCTATCGACATCTGTTGATATATTAGGGAAGTTATAAATCAAAACGCAAGACATATTAGGGTATCTCTTGAGCAAATATTTACATAAGGTGACAGTCGCAGCGGGTAGTTATTTTGGAGCAGCCTGCCGCATTCCGGAAAAAACGTGAAATCTTAAGGAAATTACTTTTTTTTTTCCAGGTAAAAAATATATTACCTCGTATTCAGGAAGGTTTAAACTTTAAAGTATATTTTAAGCCAATATAAAAAAAAATTTACAGTAGTGTTAACCCCTTTAAATATACGTTACACCTATCTCGTTTAATTTCGCGAACTGTCGGTCGTTGTCTAGCGACGTCAAATACCTCGTTCCCCGGTGGAGCTGCTGGTACGCGATAAGCGACAATCGGTCGCCGTGATCGAATGCGTTGTGTCGGCTTCGGAATACCACTTAAAGCGTCTACAGGCATCGCCGCTTCGGCTGTTCTCTATCCGCGAAAACAGGGCACGAAATGCTCGTACGGGCTTTTTCAGTCGCTTGCTGCGTTCCGCGATAGATTCTTAATTCGTCGCCGTTGCCACCGTCACTGTTACCATCGAAGAATATATAAATAATTAATAGTAAAAATATCGCATCGTTTTTTTTTTTTTTTTTTTTTTGTTTTTGATTTTCTAGTCTCTTTAGCCTCAGTATGGTTATCGTAATGTCAGAATCGGAAAAAGATGTACTATATTCAATTCTTATATTACAAAAATACCTGTACGTTATAAACATAACCTATTCGTTATATACCTATACAATAAGTAAATGTTTAAGTAATTACCATTTTCATTTAATTCCCGTCCAATGTCATTCCATACTCTGTGTGACCTTCGCACGAAGATTTTTGTAACTTTCGTGGCTCAAATCGAACAAAATCTGATGTTTTTTCACTGCCTCAATCAACTTCTCCGTTTGAAACATCGTGAAAGATTGACGGAAAAAGAAGCGAGTTCGTTACGGGATGCGGAAAAACTGTGTCAACTGCGAACCGACGAATGTACGCAGTAAGTGCGGTAAAATTTAGCGGGATCCCGCTCTGGTGTGCGCTCACTCATATCCCGCAATGTCATTACATCCCACGCGAATTTCGCACTCTATCCCGCATCCCGCAATTATTTACGCGGTTAAAAGGCGATGCAAAGAAATTTATATTATTCAATTCGACTCTCGGAAAGTGGCCGCCGCGCTGAAAATTAAGCTAGATCACGTTTAACTTTAATTCGGGAAAAATTGAATTCGGTCCAAAAGCCGGGAAATTTTTTATACTCTCCATTTTGAATCTACGCGCAAAAGCAACTCGCGGAAACGCGTTAATCTCTTCAATATCATCTTCCGATTTATCTTAATTTCGCGATAAAGATTCGTGCTCGGAAGACTCTTAACTGATACATTCAGCACTCATTTCGCGTATGAAAAAAATACTTTCAATTATAGTGTAATAAATGCGCTGAAAAATCGAATATTTTTAAAAATCACTCGAAAATACAATACGAACTATAAACAAAATTAAACAAATAGGCCAACTTGCGGACGAATACGGTGCAATTAAACGAGGATTCGGTTAAAAAGGATCCGATCGCGATCTTCTAAAATTCCTTTCGAATAATCAGATTAATACTCTCAATACGCTGAAGTTGTCACTACGAAAAATCGGCGATGAGGAAATTCTTTTAAAAGTTATAAATTCTGCGGAATTCAACGTCGCACATTTGTACGTATTTTGCCTTACATTTTTCATTGCCGGCAAACTACTTAACTCATGCGCCATTCAAAAGTGTCATATGCATTCTGTACATTTTAACGGCTAAACCGTGCAAAAGGAGAAGCCGTTCCGGCTCGCAGCGAAATGAAATACCAATATAAGTTCGACCTAATTCTAATCTTGACGCTAAATTACATAAACCGTCACGGACCGATAGATAAGCCGGTCCCCAGTCACTGCGTTCTGCAAGTAGCGCATTGCACACACATTAATGTCGCAGTATCCAAAGAACTTTGAAGAAAGTCCGTTAGAATGGTGGCCTTTAAAAAGGCGCGATAAAAAGAAATAGGCTAGGCGAAATCGATTCAGTTTGCTTCCAAACGGAAAACAAAGCACTCTCTATAGCGGCGTAAATGCCGATCCATTTGGCGCCCCTCGCAGGCCAACGCTTATTTCAGCGAAAATATCGAATACACGCACACTGCGATAAAAAGCCGAAGTTATACGGAAAACTTCGTTGTAAAATTTCGCAAAAGGACGATGGTGTCTGGTTATACGAACTCTGCTGCAACCAGACAACCGAAAATAGAATAGAAATTAATAGCTAGCTAGGCGAGACGAGCTGATCCGTGTACAGTACCAAAAAGCTATCAACGATTTCGGGGCAACTTGGAAAAATTCCCGCATTGACCTTAATATTTTTGAACAAAGAAACCTCGAAACATTTAACAATTTCGTTTCGAAATAGACATTTGCATTCTGTTAATTATACTTTTTCGTTTCCTTTAAAATGATATCAAAATAAACGCGTACATTTTATATAAATATATATATATATATATATATATACAGTAAAACTTGTAAATAACGGACGGCCGCGAGACCAAAAAGTTTGTCCGGTATTAAGAAGTGTTCGCTAATGGGAAATAATAATGTATGTACAGATTACTGAAATTTACATTATTGTGTATTGTAACGCATTTACTAAAAATATAAACAATAGTACGTAATATAAAAAGATACAGTACATATGTACACTTAAAGACATACATGCATCTGAAATATAAAAAAAAAAAAAAAAATGTTCGTATAATATAAAAATATGTATGTATGTACAGTACTACTACGGTACTTATGTTTGTATTCCAGGATTAGTTGATAAACAAGTTAGGCAATAGAGTATAAATCACTTTGTTTTTAGGAACGCAAGATAATCTATAATTTTAGTCACTTATATTCAAAATATATATATTTTTTTTAACACATACTGTATTAAATCCTAGTGTATAAAACATATTTCAGTTTTGTATGAAAAAATCGGTAATTTTACTACTTTGTTTGTTTCTTTCATCTAAAATCCGCGATTCGACATGCACTCGCAGTTAGGATGTCATTTTTAAACTTTCAGCACCGGAGCTTTATGAATAAAATACGATTTTTTTAGTTTTCCAATTAACGAGTGAACATTATTTAAAGTTTCACAGTCAACTTCAGTAGTTGTGTCGTCTTCTTCGCCACCATAAACATTATTGTCATCACAGTGTCTACTTCATCATGCGTTAGTGATGTATTTGGTTGTTGCATGAATTTAGGCTGCTAATTCATTTATGTCGGGACACGGATCTTCTACATGCAATCCCTCGTCTATTAAACAAATACTGAACGCAACAAAAATGTAGAGGTCCTTCGACTTCGCTTTCCGGATGGTTGGAAAATGTTTTCAATGACTGCACACGTTGATTGTTATGAATATATCTGAGGCGTCAATTGAACTTTTTTTGACAAACTTTGTCCGTTTAACAGAAATTGAATTTCCAAAATCATACTTATTAAAGTGTCCGCGTTCGTAATTAGGAAGGTCCGTTATTGGGAAATATTTTTATATTGCGTCTTATGGGAAAATGCCGGGGATTTTAAAATTGTCCGGTATTAGGAAATGTCCGCTATTTAGAAGTGTTCGTTAGTAGAAGTTTCACTGTATATGTATAAAAATAAATAAATAATAATAATAATAATAATATAGGAAATTAAAATTTTCAATGAAAACTGTAATTAGCTTGCCACAAATGTACGTATAACCAATGTGCAGACTGTTGGGCAATTTGTAATAAACATATGTAACTGTCAAATTCAGTCAAAACGATAATTTTTTTCTGTTTTCTGTATTACAACGTAGTGACCATTAAAATTCATGCTCGACTCCCCTTTAGTTCAACGTTATGACTCATAAGCCACCAACTTTCTCGGAAAACGTTTTAATTATTTTCGAAAAAGCACGTCAAAATACATCAGCAGTTTTTGAGATTACAAAAATATTTCCGGGCAAAATTTTATTTACAATATATGCACTTTGATAGCCCTATCGTTTAACCAGCAGGAAAGAATTTAGCATTCAAGGAAAATTTTCGGGGCAAGTTGTCCCTTGTGAATATTTTTAGTTTTTGTAATATTAACTTTGTGAAAATTGATGATCAGAAACACCAGCGCATGTGCAGTACTAAAAAAGTGGTGCTCGCAGTAGACTATGTTCAAACCGCTGACTAAAAATTTGCTATTTGCAGAAAACTTTAAGCTAACTCCAAGAACTGTTTACAAATCGTCAGAATGATTCGCTAATTTTAAGCTGATTATTTCGCAATTTTCAGCTTGAAACTTATAAAGCGAGCCCCAAAAACTCTTTAGACAAAATAACAATAGTTCTATATAGTATTGGAATGAAAATTTTTTCGAAATTAATTTTTTTATACTTTTTGTACCTTTTATAAATCGATAGTATAGAGGGAGAAAAAAATTGATACTAATCTGCCTGCTTAAATCTCATTTATATACATAGTTATGGGCAACAAACAGTTAATCCTAAAATTTTCTTTGTATTCATAATCAATATACCTGCTGTATTTATCTTATACTTTTTTCACTTTATGCGAAATGAAATTAACTACCATTTTCTAGCATCTTAAAATCCACATACAAAATAATAATTTAACTTCAGAATACCAGCGTGCATTAATCCTACCTGAAAGACATTTATACTTCATGTTACTCCTAATCGGAATTGGCAACAGTACTTACAAAAGATTAATTTCCTGGCAAAACTTGTTTTTTTATATTAATTTAATTGCTTACTCTATTAATTTCGATAGTTCTTTTCTTAATAATGAAATCGTTGTTTAATTAAAATGTATAAAACAAAATTTACTCGGCGCAAGGTAGCCTAGTAGTTAAAGTGCTTGACTATCAAAACAAGAAGTACCGTAGATTTTCGAGACTTTCCCCGTTCCGCATTCAAGTCGCTTTCAGGATTACCCAGCTAGAAATAACCTGGTACCAGATAAATCTAAATAGGTAAAGGCGGTCGAGAGAACGGAACTAACCATCCTACATTCATTAGTGCTGAATGGCTTAATTCTGAACCTTAACTTTACAATCCCCAATGCCCTGTCAAAGGTCACTTACTTTAAATTAACATGCAATGCTATAGTATTCTACACTTAAATAATTCCTAAACTTTAAAATTAATTTTAATTAATTATACAGTGACATCTAAATTATCAGAAATACCAAAATACTTTAAAAATAAAATTTAAATTATAATAACGAAATTAATTTATATATACTAATTTCACACTTATGACATATTTGCGATTGCGAAAGAAAAAATTACTGATCGGTTGGAAATGGTTATCCGCGAACAAAGCTATTAATTATTGTTACAGTTGGCTTCTTTTATAAAAACATTACTAATATATAAATGCAATTTATCGTTATTATTAATAATCCACTAATTATATTACATTTAACCTTCTACCAGGCTTCTTGATCTTCTACCAACCATCTCACCGTTAATCGCCATTTAATCGTTTGTAGTTTTTCCATCGGATATTCCTTTTTTGCTATTAGTACCTTCCCTGCAAACTTCACTGGATACAGAACTTTCTCATAAGTTACATTATGTACCCATTTTATTTGACCCAGGCTTCGAAAACCCCATATTTCTAATGCATCTACGTTCCTTACTATCGCCTTCGTCACACGATGCATATTACTGGTCGCCATAAACGCAACTCCGTTAATTGTTCACTTTTTATATTACGGGGAAGCACTACGCATTAAATTAAACACTTGTCTTGATAATTTGTCGCGAACTTCACTCTCGGCCACCTTACTTTTTTAGATTTCTCGGATACCCAGTTATTTGAAAGCTGGGTAAACCTGAGAATGACTTAAGTCAAGTTTAACTACTTACATATACATACATACATACGTATACATATATATATAATTGGGTGTGTTCTTATAAAATTCGCTTTCTCTTCTTTTCTTTTTTTTTCGTGATTTTTAATAGAAAAGATAAAAAACAGATTATAAGGTCGTTTTGTTAAAAAGAATTTTCCTCTTATTAATTTTTTCAGAATAAAATTTTAGGCGAAGATAAAAAAAAAAAATCACTCGCTGACGTGGAAAACGAATTAAAGTACTCCAATTATCCTAAAAACACAATTACCCGAATCACCGATTAATACGAATCGATTACAGACATTAAATACGAGTAAACTAATTTGAGATAAGAAAAATTATCTTTTTTGCTACGCCCTTCCCTAATTGTAATTCTAATTCTAATTCTAATTCTAGTTTTAGTTCTAATTCTAGTTCTAACGTTTTTTACTTCTTTGTACGAAGTAAAGAAGTACTTCAAGAAGAATCTTTAATGCCACTTTCAACGGATATATTCATTTAAACCATCCCCGATTACTTCTTTATACGGATAATAGGAAGTACTGTATTTGCGGAGTATTTTGAATCTCACATTTCAACGGAAATATCTATTTTAACCGTTCCTAGATCCAATTTAAGTCGTTTTTTTCGTGACGTGTATATGTGTGAACGTTTGTATGTATCACGCGCATGACTCAAAGCGGTAGTCGTTGAAAGCTGAAATTTTAAACTTAGGACTCTTTTAACATCTAGGCGTGCACCTATTTTTTCGGTTACAATCGGCTAAGTTAAAGGGTCATTTTTCTTGGACGGTTTCGTGGAATTTTTTCGTGTAGCTCAAAAACAGGTAGCCATAGATAAATTTTGGACTCGCGATTGTTGTAACATTTATTTACTACTCACTCGTTTTAATGTTTAATAGTTTTACAATGAAGTCACGTGTAATCTATAGCAGATTTTTTACATATAGAGAATGTTAAATTAGTTACTAGTTGTTAGTAAGGGAAACGGAAAGAAGGTAAATAATTTTTTTTCCCCGCCACCCCGGCCATATTTAATTTTTAATTTTCCGTTTGAAATTTAATAATTTATATTTGTCTCTTCTGAATAATATTGACTATTGGATGATTTAAAAAAAAAAAAAAAAAGAAAAAAGAAAAAGAAACGTTTCAGTTTTTCCCCACGTTAAAATAAACGTAAATAATATAATTTCACTCGTACACGTTTTAAATAATAAAGTGTGCCGCGAAATAAATGTTTATCATTAGTTTGCAAAAAATGCAATTTTAAATAAGAAAAGAACGCATTTTTACACCTTTTTTTTTACACCTTTATTTATACACCTTTTTTTACACCTTTATTTTTACACCTTTTTTTACACCTTTATTTTTACACCTTTTTTACACCTTTATTTTTACACCTTTTTTACACCTTTATTTTTACACCTTTTTTTTTACTTCAATTGATGCAATTTCTGTACTAGGAAAAATCTTTAAAAACAACCAACGCGAACCACCGGACAACACATCTTTTTTTTTTTTAATCTCATTTATCCGCTTGCTGTAAAACTGATTCGAGCATAAGATGGTATCAATTTAATATCGGAAATTACGAAAAGCGGGAATACGCAAAGATTGTGCACAAATCATTCTCAAGACCGAAAAATGAATGAAATTAATCACTTTTTTACCGCTGCTATGGAATTTATCTCTGCTAAAATACGATCGCGTGTTAAGCGAGATTCAGCAGAAGCGCGGAAACTCAGCCGGACGTGGCATTTTATTAAAATAATACAGAGACGTGGTTGAAAAATGTATATAAAATGTTTATTCCTTACATTTTTAATTTTTTAAACATTTCCAAATATATAAAATCGAGTTATCGAAGAAAAAAGTACTAGCATGAACGTCGCAATAATATTCCAATCAGCCTACTTTCTGATTTACAGAAAGTAAAAGGGAAACACGTTCTCTAGCCTCAGCGGAGGATCTCAAGCATTATAGACATAAACTTTTCCGAATGTATCAAAGGTCTAATAAATCTGAACAGAATATTTTGAATCAGTTACTATCTCCTGGAATGATTCGCCGTTTCCAATTTTCCTCAAGCGTACTCCGTTCGGTTTCAGAATTATATACTAAACGGCGACTTGAGTCTGGACTTTGAGGCAATCCTTGAATTCGCTTCAAAAGTCGAACGGTAACTTAAAGTATACCGCACTATCCAAATTACAGTGGCTGGGGAGAACATAAAAAAAAAAAAAAAACAAAAAATCCCGAAAATAATTAAAAATACCCGAGTTAAGTGGAATAAATTAAATGATACATTAAAATGTGGCAAAATTGCCATCTTCTGCGTTTACGTTCCTAATTAGAATACCGGCAGGTTAAATTAAGACGGACGTAATATCGAAAAAATGTCCAGTCGATCTACACAGTAATTGCCTAACTAAGCTTCTTCTGACCGGAATAAAACATACGCGCAAGTAACGTTGCCAATGTAAAATGTAAAATGCAAAATGTGAAATGTGAAATGTATAACGTGTTTTCTAAAAATCGATTACCCTGTACATTTAACTCAAAAACAGTGCAGCGAGAAATATATTTCTAAAGAACACACATCTCACGCATATTTTACAGCGTTTTTTATTGAAAATTTCAAAAGTTTAAATATTTAATTGGATGTTACTCAAATCGTGTTGTCCTATTTCTACATTGTCACAAAAAGGTACTTAAAAAAAAAAAAAAGAAATTTAAACACAAAATCGTTTTATTTAATGATGAATAATAAGTTTAATTTTTATATTTCTCATATAGTCAAATTATTATACAAGAGTATTAGAAATAAGTTGTGGGTCTCACAGGGCAAATATTCCCGTTGTATGAAAACATTGAAATGTTACTTATTTGTGAATTATGAATGTAAAAAATTCGGGTAAGAAATTATTAAGTAACTACAAAAGGCAGTATTTGTTTATTTATTACATTTTACATTATATAGACACAGATCTTACGGTATGCATAAAACTTTTCGTAATACCGCCGCTGTTATTTAGCTCTGTGATATTTGTAAAAACGCAATAAAACTGCAAAAACAAAAAATCGGGTAAAAAGAGTCCACCGCCAATATTAACTAAAAAGTTTTTTTCTTTTTTTTAAATTAATATATACTATATTAGTAACAGAAAATTTAAAACTACACTGAACCTACCCGAATATCGTCGTAGCATTCCAAATTATGTTGTTAAAGCTTTCTTAAATACTTTTTGGGGCAGAGATAAGACCGCCCCATTCAAATACTTTATTCACCTCAATTTACATTATCATTTTATTTTTTACCTGCTTCAATTTACATTGTTATTTATTATTAACTTATAAATACCCGAAAAGTGAAGAAATTAACTGAAATTATTGGAAATTTTGAAGTTTTATATAATAAAGAGGAAATTACTCTTCGTATTTTAAAAAATAAAATAATATTTGAGAAGGCGCAAAAATATAAAACATTAAATAAAAGCAAATTACATTTATTACACTTACATTTACACGCACATGCACACATATATATATATATATATATATTTAATTAAAAATAAACTAAAACAAGCAATTATAAAAAATAATTCACTAATTTAATCGCAGACGAGAATTTCCTCTTTCAGCGAACTCGCTACAAAGGGGCAGTCGACAAAAACACATTTCACACTTCACATTAGTGGGTAACACGGCCCTAACCCTCAGGATTGTTGATAAAAAACGAACATATTTCCATCGTCAGTAACATTTGAAAATAAATTGGGCATTCACGAAACATAATTCAAAGTACGTTCAGAGCAAAATATAAACCGCATCTAAAAATTTTGATTGAACGCGTGATCTAAGAACAACGCGTTTTACAGTATTGTCCAGCATTTCGCGGAAATGAAATTCAGTCGTTCAAGTGTCCGCTACTTGAAACACAAAATACCAAATGTAGAAAAAGCGATACCGGCCCGAATATACGATATTCTTATTCCAAAAAAAGTGGCTGACTTTATTTTTGAGAAAAAAAACAACAAAAAAACATGATATGAAAGATATAAAAGAAAAAAAAAAAAAAACATCTTGAATTTTTTACGCTTTTGGCGGACATTACGCAAAGAAAACGAAAAAAACGGTTTTTATATTCCAACATTTCGTTTAAAACCAGATGATTTCCGCGGCGTTACTGAACGAGAAGTACTCTTCATCTCAGAACTAATAAATCTAAAAAAAAGTACGCTTTTAATTATAGACTTTAATTAGGTGAGTGCATCATCCTCAACAGTTAATTACCCTTAATGAAAAATCGCCTTTAAAAGATATCGTGTCTCCTGCTTTTTTTTTTTACTAATAGTAATAATTTTCCTCCGTAAGTCAATAACTGCGCAGTACGGAAACTAAATTTAAAAAAATCAACTAGTCCCCCGAGCAAGTCATTTATTAATCTCACTGATAACTAAACAGCAAAGAAAATTGAACTATATTATATTAGTTCATTTAACAACAAGCAGCTTCACGTTCTATTCTTCACTTTTTCCTATTCATAAAATACAGACGTTAAAAAAAAAAAAATAGCAGCGTTCTAAAAACGATGATAAACGGAATAAAACATAAATAGAGCGCAATAAATTAAACAAAGCTATTTACTTCGAATACGTAACGTTTTAAATATTGATAAGAATATATTTTTCTTCCGGTAGTTAACACATAAAGAGGAATAAAGAACATACAGTTTCACTAAAACACTGATTGTTACAGTTACAGGACGACGGTCGCACTTCACAGATTACTTTTATTTTTACCGGAAAATTATTCAATATTCCCTCTTTAAGCGGACAGCTGATGCACGTGAATTTTTCAAACAGAAACTGTTAAACACAACGACATCCTAGCGTATCGCCACTATTCGTAAACAATTACAAGAAACCACTTCGACCAACGTCGAATTTCATAATATACATAATATTACTCCTCATTACGATGAAAATTAATACCGAAAAACATTTGCTCGAAAAATGTCCATGCAACCCCCCCCCCCCTGATAATACAGATAACAAACACATACAGATGTCTAAAGTTGAATAAACAAAGTTCCAAGTATTTCATGAATTATATGTTCATCATCAGTTTGCACTTCCATTTTAATTATTTCTTTGATCCCTATTATTTTTTACACATTATAAAAATTAATATAGTGAAAAAAATTGATTTAGATATTATCTTGTTTTATTAATCTTGGCGGTGTTAATTCAATCGTTAAAACAGAATAATATCCAGCATATTAATTTTTGTAATGTGTAAAATGTAATAGGGATCTAAGAAATATATAATTAAAATGGGCAAACTAATGATGAACATATAATTCATAAATTTTTCATATAACAAAAATTTTTTTGCTGATAAACTGGCTAATTGTGTAATATTTATCTACCAGTAGAATTCAAAGCTAACAAACTTGCCTACGTTTTTTTACAATATTTTGTTTTTGTTGAGATTAAATAATTTCGAATTGTTTTACGTAGAAAAAAAGACCCAATCAAAAACCTCCTTCCTACGCTTTATAATTTCAAAACTTAGAGGCCCGTACATCATTCAAAATTATTTTACACGAAATTACTCTAAAAAATTTAAAAAAAAACCACAAAAAAACAGTTAACTAAAAACCGTAAACTTACTGACGCGATAATCGGAAAATCACCGGTTAAAATTGATTCATACAGAGAGATGCGTTGTTATAACCTATATTGGTGATATATGTTGCACCGCAAATCCACAAACATAATATTACAGATGAATTCTAGTAACATTAACCCAATTCAATGTTCATTTTTTGAATCTTTAGCGTATGCCAGTGAGATTCAAACCAACTTCTGTTCCAGCAAAAGTTACTATGCTTGATTAGCGTTATATGCGCGCGTGTGTAAGTTATACGCTTAAAAATACACGTAATACATCAAATAAAACATCGCAAGCGCATAGCCGAAAAACAAATGCAGAAAAATATAAATCAGCTCTCCACCACCGTCATATTCTAAACAAATTAAAAAGTTCCCAAAAGCTTTCCAGACTACTCGAAAGATGTCCAACTTCTCCAAATTTGTAAATGTACCGCACCGAGCCTAGTTAACAGCGAAAATGTTTCAATTTTCTCTAATAGTAAATATGTGTCTTTTCTTACAGTTATAATTTTTACCACATCATAAGTAATTTTATCTTTGACAATAAAACAAAAAAAGAGAGAAAATGTTAATTTTTTTTTAATTTTTTTAATTTTCCGCAAACTTAAATTGTTTTATCGATCCGAATGAATAATGTTGAATATTTTTCCAAGTTATTTGCAGTAAGTTATAGCATTTTTAGTAATAATATTTTTTGAAAAATGTTTTAAAGCTGTAAAATTTATTTTGTAAAATTAATATTAATAATAATAAACTGATAAAAAAAAAAAAAAAATGAATAAACTATTAACGTGAACATGTGTAGTGGTTCGAGTACGATGTAAAAGTGTTTTTTTTTTGTTTTTTTTTTTTAAAGATCGGAACTTCCTAAACAATGAAAACACACGATCAATGTAATTTAAAAACAAGTTTCAAGCCAATCATTACTTTCCAACCTATTTCAAATTAGAGCAATTAGTTCAAACACGCAAGCTACTCTATACAGATGCTAACCAGCAACCGAACTACTCACAAGAACTTAGACGGTTTAGATAACAAAGCTTAACACGCTCTTCTCATCGCCCTCTCTCTACAGTTATTAATGGGTTCAAATGGAACTCTAGAGTTTTTTCAAATACACTATAAACAAGAATGCAACGAAATATTATTACTCGAGAATAAAAACAAAGCAATAAAAATGTAAGGAAACTCCATCGTTCAAAAACAACAACAGCAGCAGCAGCAGCAAATCCGAGTGCTTTCGATTGGAAAAGGTAATATGCACTTCTACACGCGTACACACACTGAAGGGAACGCACTATGTTCAAATTAAAAATTGCTTCATTTATAATTAGTAAAAGTGAAGGGTATCTCCAAGGTGGTCTTCCTGTCGACGAGATTATCGCATTTACCGAGAGCGAATACACAGTTAAGCAGACTGCACCATAACAGGTTCTCAAGGAATGCCTGTATTCCGATTCAACAAACGTGCAATTTGCCTTATAGTTCGGATGGAAATAAAAAGAAACATACATAAATAAAATGCGAAATAGAAAAGTGGAAAATTCTTAAAGAAAATCCGGTTTTCGAGTACTCTCTGTATAACATTCGTTTCGTGGGAGAAAAAAATTCGCACCCAAGGTTGTCGTTTAAAAAGCAAATAAAGTGCGCGCCGATGATAAATTGTTTTCTATCGAAAATAAAATTGATTTCAATAAGAGCGTAGTAGCGCCTATTCCGGAGACCATCATTTGTGATGAAACCTTTGACATCAATTTTCCTCAATTTCCCGCTTAAAATGTCACGACGGAATTAAAAACAACTTAATCCAACGACTAGTAGTAGTTCCATTAAACGTTAGCTAAAAAACCCCTGCATAACACAGTGTTAGCGAATCTAACGGATTGCGAATAGGTTACCTCTACTTCTCTTTTTAGTTGAAATCATGACCGACAACGGCTGGTTTCCATCTCCTGGTGTTCGTGCGACACTTGTTTAATAAGACAAAAAGTTACCCCGCTACCCGAAACAACTCTGCTGCTAACGGCAATGTACTTTTTTTTCTTTCTTGCGCGTGTTAATCACAAGCTACTAACGCGATTAAAATAATCTATTGCGAAAGTAGTGATTTTCTAAAGATCGAAATTACCAATGCAAAACAATTCGTTAAAAAAAATAAAAATGCTCTACGGAAATATTCGAACGCATCCACACTTTCGGAAACCCCACTCCTTCTTTACGAACTATACAAAACGCACAATGACATTATTATTAGAACGGTAACTCACAAGAAACGGGCTCGGGATCAAATTCTTTTCTTTTTTCTTTGTCTTTAATTGGCATACATTCTACATAGAGTTTTGCTTTATAATTAAATACTATTAATTGTTAAAATTACCTTTCAGATCTTTTTCTTATATGTGTTACATCACAGACACAACCGTAGTTTTGTAAAATCTTTAAAGAAAATTAATAACAGCATTAACACAGTTCCTTTCTGTGAATAATTCACGAACATAGTAATAATATTTATCCCAAAATTCACTGAATTATTCTCGTTGGTAAGTTTCGCTTTGGAAGATTTTGATATTATTAAGAAGTAGTTTTCTCGCAAAATGTAATTCTTTTTACTTTTAAAACCGGATAATTTATAAGCACAATCATTTGGAACTGTTAAATAACAGTTTTATAATGCGCTCTTTTTTTATCCGAACTTGTTATTGATAATAAAACAAGCAACTTACTACATTCTCGCAATACACTTCCGTCTATAGTATTAAACAAAATAAAATGTGCACTCGTTTAAGTGGGCGTTTTTAAAGGAAACAAATTAGACACTAACGGAAAAATAATACATTATAAATAAATAAATAAATAAATAAATAATAGTAATAATAAAAAAAAAAGATTGAAAGAGAATGAACAACTATTTTCAACTCTTCTCCACTTTTCCATCTGGTTGATACTTAGGTAACATCTTTTTGAGACTACCGGGAATAATAACTGTCGAGAGAAAGAACGGCAGCAACATTTCTCTCCACTGAGGGCATGTTTTTCTTCGAACTCTATTTCGATTCTTTCACGACCTCTTAAAATCGAACGACATGTAAGCCACGTTTGAACGTAAAGATAAAGAATTTTTCAGATCGATTCGCGTATTATCTTAAGCAAACAGACATGCGTCCCTCGCCCCTCTTTGTCAAGTTGGTAGATTGTTTCGACTTTATTCCAACCTTACTTACAAAGCGATTCAGCTCCCAAATTTAAGTTTACCGTTTCGTTAAAATATACGTTTAAACTTAATTGAAACATGTATTCTCCTCATTTGTAACGATTTTTTTATTTTTTCGACAAAAAAATATTTCGGCAGTTTTTGTCGACTTATTTCACACAATCATAATATACTACCTAGCTTTAAACTTAATTCAACGATTCACACACCAAGAGATTAAGCCCGATAATAATGTTACCGTAAATTTAAAAAACCGTACTCAATTAGACATAAAAAATTCTCACACTTTATACCGCTTTCTGTGTTTTTCCCATCTCCTTCATCTTCACTGAATCGTTAGAGTTGTTCTGGCAACTTGAAACCTTTCTTGATTTTTACCTTTATCGGTCCCTAGTGTAACCGCCGATTGTTTACAATGTATACATTACAGGTAAATCTGTAAAATAATTAAAATAAAAGAACCAAAACAAATCACGCGGTAGAGAATGTGAGTGCGTCTGAGAAATCTTGTTGTCGGTAAAGGCACCGTCGCAGGACGAAAAACACGCATCGTGAGCATTCCATTACGTCAGGCAGGGGTTGGATTCGATCATCGAGATTTCTTCTCATAGTTGATTAGTTGTTTGTTTTTTTGTTTTTTTCAAATTAAAAACCTATCAGAATAGTTTCCGCTCATCAAGCAGGTACACTACCAAAAATCTGCAGCGTGAAACAGTCAAATCATCCGCCAACATTTTAGTTGAATTACGCAACCGTAAATAATCGAAGAAAGGTGAAAATTTCGTCGTTAATTCCGAAAAACTACAGCCTCCCGGGCCTTCATATCGAAAATATCGACCATACCGGAAAACCGCCAACTAACACACACACCGCGGACAACAGTGATACGTACAATTTTGCTTTTATTTAATTATTCATTAACCATCGCACCACCCATCGTCTGTATTAAAAGCTTGCTCTTATCGTTTTAAACCATTATCCTTTTCCATTTTTTCCGATCATTGTATAACATTTATCTATAGCATCTGTTTATAAGAGTCGTCTTTTTAGCGGCTGGCCGTTCAAGAAATATCGGTAATTATTGAATATATTCTTAAAAAACTGAACAATAGAATTGATAAAATTACAATAATATTAATAAGTAAAAATAAAAATAATCCTCATATATGAACTAGTAATGGCTCTGTGGAGCCATGTCCGCCGAGACATCCACTCCGACGACATAAATATAAAACGGCAATGTTTCAACTGGCACCCCACTCCTGGTGAGGATAAAAATAGATCAGTAACGCTTCGTGTTATTAAAAAAAAAATTAAATAAGTTTATTCGATATTTCATATTCAAACGTACACGCAATATTAATTACAACGCAATTCTTAGGCTACCCCCCATTAGAAAAAATGTCCCAAAAAATATCCCAATTTTATGTAACGTTTGTTATATTTTATAGTATTTTTGTGATTGTTATTTAAAAAATGTCACAATTTTATGTAACAAAATGTGTAACGAAAAGTGTAACGAAAAAATGTCTTAATTTTATATAATGAAAGTTAAATGTTAGGATAGGATTTTTGCGATTATGTTATTTTTTTTGTGTTGATGCCAGCCTAAGAATTACGTTGTAAATTTTGATCATTTTATACAAAGTATAGAAGAGAATGAGCCAGAAATAAAAGCAAGAGGGGTCAGGGGACACAGCCCCTTGCGATGCCATATGTAAATTCTTCGAACTTCACCGCAGAAGCAGAATCCCCATGTGTTAAGTTTCCATAATTCTTAAGGAAAAGCCGGTTGCATTCTTCGCAAAATGAAATATATGTCTATAATTGTAAGAACATTTCAGATTTCGTGATTTAATATCAGCGTGTAAAAATGACAAAGTCATTAATAAATATATATATTAATATATATTAATATATATCAAAATATAGATGCACATATTTTTACAAGACAGAAAACCGCCTGGTCACATTATGTAATACACTGAAAAAGAAAAAACGCAAAAACCATACGATGCTAAGGAAACGAACTCAGTGGTACAAAGTACTTATTTTCAATGAATTTTTATGTGAAAGTAACGCGCGCCAATGCTAATCCGATATCGAGAATATTCTCGTTTCTTGTCGATTGGTGTTACTCTAGTTGTTAGCTGCGTTTATTAGACTTTCATCTACAATTCTCAAATCATACATAATTACATTTCAAAACGTCTTCCTTCGCTTAATTTAACCGAATTGTTTCCCCGCAATGACAACTGCGGAACGAAACTCGACTCGCAAGTCTGAAGAAGTAACAGATTGTATACAAGAAAACAATGGCCAAGCGCAACAATCGTATCACGTCAGTTCCAATCCGATGGTTAATCGTTCAAAAACTACTTGAACACACAGATGAGATCAAAGGAACGAACGGATCGCAAAACAATTTACGAACGTTGTTGCTGATGGGAACAGTTAAACTGTTTTGTTCCGCGCTGGATACAGTTTTTATATCAGACCACAACCAAACTCTGAAGACAGCATCTATAGCTGTCAAGCTGACTCTCTACATATTTCCCGGTAATAGTGGACATACTTACCACCGAAGTATGATGCCTACATTTCGAATCGGAATGCTCCGTCGAATATCTTGAACTCGTGCTCGTGTAAACGATCGAAAAGTGGTTTACGCAGAATGCAAAATAATTCACAGAATATAGAACTGACAGACACCTCTGTCATCAAAGTGTGCAGGTATAAGAGCGATGCTAAACTAATCTAAACAAAATTCAATAAAATCAAAACGTTTTCTTTTTTTCCCAGTAGTTAAATTATTATTATTTCTTTTTAGGGCGATAAATTAATTTTTACGGTTTTGAATCGAACCATTCCATTCGATTCATGATTAATTAGTTAAATGTTCTGCTTGTTTTTTATTTTTTTTACGGGTTTTTTATCGGGGAAAACATAATAAATATCAGTGGCACTTAAAACACAGTACAAGCTTTTAATAACGGAATACTAATGTTTACAGATATAAAATCAAAAATATTTTTATTTATATAAAAATCTATATTGTTGTTAATGGAAAAGTTTTAATTTAAAAATGTAATTCATACGAGTTTATTTTAATTTTAACAGATCTACTCGAAAACAAAAATTCAACTACAGCTACCCCAATTTTCTTTTCCTTTCCCACTACGAAATTTTAGAAGTAATCATCACGGTGGAATATATTTTTTTTGATTAAATTACTATTTTTTATTTATTTCTTATTTCCAGAAAGATACGAAGAACACGATAATCCTTTCCGGATTCACATTTACGCTAATGCGAAAAATCCCACATAATGCGTGCAAGTTTTATGACCCTAAACAGTATGTAATTATATTTCGTCACGTAAGTTAATTGTAGTACCGTACACACATTTTAAATATCTTTTTCTATAAACTAGAAATGTTGCTCTAATACAAAATTCAAGTTCTCTTTTGTTTTCTCATTCAATTGAAAAATCCAGCAAACATTCGACACCCTACTGTCCAACTTCGACATATATGAAAATTTGTGGTTAGCCACAGCCATCATTTAACGCAATATAAAATTTTTATTATTGTAATAAACGTCTGCTGCTGCTGCTGCTGCTGCTGCTGCTGCTGCTACTGAGTAGGCAGATGATTCAGTTGTATTTACACTCGGTTTAAAGCACTTCGCATATACCTCTTGGAAACAATCGAGAATTTTAAAAAAATGAATAAATAAACAATTACAATTTCCGCGGGTAAAAAAGTGTGGCTATCGAACGTTCACTACATTTTCGCTGATGGCAGTGTTTTTTTCAAAGAATTTCTCAGTAAAGACAGTCAATAATGAAACGTATTTGAACACTAGGAAATATATTCAATTGAACGCCTTCTTAACTACTTCCTAAAGTAGGAAACGACTGAACTTACGCTCTTTATTTCGTATTTTTTTTATATGTACCCGAAATCAATAAAAAACGTTCTTTTGTTACCCTTTTTTTACGCGCCACTCAAATTTCGACAAAGTAAGGAAATAAACTTTAAAAACGGGAATATCAAATTCTAAACAACTATTTCCGTATCGATCAAATGCGCAGATTTGGCCGCGGTTTTCCTCAGTGAACGTTGAACATTAGTTCAAATGCTAGCCGTTTCAGTATAGCGTATTATATAGTAGAGTTCAACTATTAATAAGTAGTAAGTAAGCAGAGCAATGATTTTAGTCTAACATTGTATATTCTTTACCGCGAAGAATCGTCCGGCGCCGTACTTTGATACACTAAAAGGGCTCCAAATCTTTAATATCAGTAAAAACTTCATCGAGTGTCAAAATCACGACGCGGTTTTATCCGCTATCATATTTTTACGTACTATATTCGTATGATTGGCTGTGTTACGGTAAAGTAAAGTAAAGCAAGTCCCATACCCCTACCACCTATGTAGTAATTCTACTCAAGTCTTTGTCTTTTTTGGTATACTTACTGATTACTACTCCGTTTAACATATTATACGTTTATTTATATATTTCGTGGTATTTAATAAATCGAGCATCAGTTTAGTCGTTCATCCGGCATCAGTTTAGTCGTTCATCCGGCATCAGTTTAGTCGTTCATCCAGCATCAGTTCAGTCGTTCATCCGGCATCAGTTCAGTCGTTCATCCGGCATCAGTTTAGTCGTTCATCCAGCATCAGTTTAGTCGTTCATCCGGCATCAGTTTAGTCATTCATCGGATAAACAAGGCAAAGCTGACGCGCATAGAAAAAATATTTATTCGGTGAATGTTTCATACACGTTGCTTCTCCTACAATCATCGGAAAACAATCGCATAATAAATGAGGATAATAGTAATATAGCAATATTGAGAACGACATTAACCGACAGTTAACCGAATTTTTAACTTAATTTATAAATACCAACTAGTTTAGCAAATTGGCGTATTATATATATTATCGATAGTAGGGCAGCTTTTTGAAAATTAACGAGTTAGCTCAGGATCAATCGGAAATTAAATTACTTCTGATAATCAGACGATATACAAAAATTATTTTACCGATTGAAATTACGTTAATACATATATCCTAGTGAGGAATTTATCACGGCAATACCCTCGTGATAAAACAGCGCACGGAGGAATAGCCACCATTACAAGAACACCCCAATACAGCATTATAAAATGAATAAGTTTTCTTCCGAAGAACATTTACGAGCTAGGAACCCGGTAAATGATTAAGTCAATAAGTCTAAAAAATTTAAATTAAAACGGACTGATTTTAACGAATACTTTATAACTCTTGGGAATAAATTTATATATACGAAGGAGGCGACTTCAACTCGAAACATACATCATTCGGATTACGACTGATAAGACATAAGGGAAGCAACCACATTTATGTTTAACAGATAATCGTTGATGGACTGTCATTCTTGTATTGGCTGACCGATGGTAGAAAGTTTCCAGATCTACTAGATTTCTGTATTACTGACGGAATAAATATCAATCGTTTTCCTGAAAAACCGTAGTACTACCACTACCACTACCACTACCACTACCACTACTACTACTAGTTTGGTGATGCTCAAGTACTTAAGAAACCAATTTTAACTAACAACCATACTGACTGAAATGCATTTAAGTATTTTGTTAAACGCAGTAGGTATTTGAAAAGAATGTCTTTAAAAACCGAGAAACTACTGCAGAAAATTTCACGAAAAGTCTTCAGGAGCTAGCATAGGTAGCGGACACGACAAGAAACGCGCATTTTCAAATAATAAATCACCGAAAAATGATAAAAAACACCACCACTTCGGAAAAATGTAAATTAAGACGAAAAAATGATCGGGCGACGCTATCGATAAAACAAATTTCAATAGAGCAGCTAAGCAGCTAAAAAATTAACATCTTGAAAATTAAAAATTTCAAACCCTTCATTCGAAATTTAACACCATCTAAAAAAATCGATTTCGACTCGTGCAAAACTGCAAAAAGTATAAAGAAAAACAACAGCTCTCGTTGTCCCCGCTAACAAGAACAATATACGAGAGTAATGAACATAAAAGAAGCAGGCTTATTTGCTGAGTATCCGTCCACAACATTTCAGGAACACAAGAGCAGTGCAATAAATATAGCAGCGAAGAGAACAAGTAAATTCTGTTATTTCTAAATGAGCAGTCCTGCTCTGAAACTTCATCGTTATTAAAGTTTCTTCACTGTAGCGTGAGGGTCGAAAAATATTTATTTTTCAGCTTGGGATAGAAAAAGGTCAGCATCACACTGCGATATAGCAACGGAAAAAATATCCCCCAGTGCCTTCTAGTCCACACTTTAAGTATAGCCGATCATTTCACTAAAGCATAAGTAACACAAGGCTAATATTCAAATGATATATTATAGCCGAATAGTATAATAAAATCATTCTCAGCTATTTTCCCGTATTAATCACAGCTTTCTAACAACATCTACAGTATTTATGAAATTCGTTAACGCTATCTGGATATCTAACGAAAATTCACAAGCGATGCTTGCGCAGAATCTCACGGTAAGCGACAATATTTTTTTCAAATCAAAATGGTTAAACAACAAAGCAACCGTGCACAACATATAATCAGCGACTTTTTCCATCCACGAGGAGGAGTTCGGCAATGATTAGGAGAGGCAACGGTAAAACAGCGATTAACCCCCAATGATCCAGTGGTTTTTTCTTTTACTTTTCCTTGTTACTTTTCGATCCCTATACCTTTCGCAGTCGATTGCCGAAGTTTCTTCCGGCGGTGGTCTCTGCTGGGCTATTCACCGCTGACCGACATCCGAATTTGTGGGCCACGTTTTCCAGATTTTTTATCTTATTTCGTTTATTTACTTAACTGCAAACACATTGCGGAGTATATAATCTCTCTGGTAGTTCCTATAGCACTACACTCAGATTAAAAATTATCTAAAAATTGTCCGGTGCGATAACCACCACAATTTAATAAGGGGAAAAAAAGAAAAGAAAAGAAAAGAAAAGAAAAACATCAATCATATTCCTTTGCAAAGTCAAAAAAAAACCTCTACGAGAAAGAAAGAAACAATGCTAAAAACGAAATTACAAATAAAATAAAAAACAATTACTGACATATCGGAGTTATTGTAGCAGATCGAGTGAAATTTATTCAACAATGATTATTTCAGTTATTAATAAACTGCTCGCATATATTAGTAACAGGTTCACTTTTCAAATGATGTCACACATGACCTAGATGAAGACATCTTTAAAACCAGATAAACAGGTATCTTTGTGACGATCCTAAAAAGTTACGATTACGCTTATAAGTTCATGTTAAGTAAGGTGCAACGAAAGAAACATAATACGAATCCGCGCTAAAAGTGAACCCGTTTTTCCCGGGTACAATGCAAACAACACCTATAATAAAACTAATTCCATCTTTTTCGATAGACGGCAATTTCACGGCTCGTCGACTGTGCAATATTTCCATGAACAACGTACAGTCTCCTATACTCCGCAACCATTGTTACAAGTACAAACTGTTTAAACTCTCGTCAAAATTTTAAACTCGCATGCCGTTAAATCAAGCCCGCATTAACATACGTAACAAGGTACCCGAATATTAAGATATACCCCCCCCCCAACCCATTGATGGATCACCGGCAAGTTGATATAAAAATAACGCATCACAGACCGATCGAATCAGATTATATCCTTAAAATAACCAGTTACGAAAAGCGACAAATTGTTTATCTCTTCTCTCGCACCATGTACGCCAACAAAATGCAACAAGTAACGCTATTAATGAGAATTCCGCAGAGCTGGCTCACTACCGAATTAACAGCACATACGTAAACAACAGATAAGTCACATATACAGAACTCCTGAATCTGGCGCACTGCGCCAACCTCCGTCTACAATCCTCGATGTCTACCGCATTATGTTACCAGCGGATATCAAACTTCAGACCTCTCAATATCTCATTTTTTACGTATGCGGCAATTTATGTTTACCATCCAGCGAAACGATGTTTCCCGATGACCTAATATCATAACTAAACTCTTAAAAAATTTCACGAGGCATCGCCGAAAATATAGTCCGGAGTTCCCCCCTTCTTTCGAAGTTGCGACAACGATTCGCTGAATTAATAAATAACGTAAGCGCATAAATGGCAAAGTATGACAATGTTAGGTAGCCGAGAATATACCGCTTCTGGCATTATTTTATCATTTATTTCCACGTTTTACTGGTTCTGTTTAAAAATTCGTAGTTAATTATTTTCGGTATCGTTTTTTTTTCTCCTTTCTTTTCAAAGCCGATTTTTTAACTATTGAGTCAGTTTCCTGCAAACAGATCTCAACCACTTTCTTAAATTAGTTTTTTATACGAAAACGAAACGACATAAAATGAAATTGGCATTCTCATAGGACGTGTCTTTCCTGTTACAAATAGAACCTCTAAAAGTCCTACATCACTACTGACGTCATTATTGTTAAAACTCAAAATATTTTATTAGTATTATCATTATTATTATCAGTAAAGCTACAAATTTAATTTTTAAATACTATATAATTCAACTTTTTTTGCAAATTTTTAATTTTATTTTAACACAATACTTATATTCCGTGCAAATCAATAATTCAGTATGACGGTTATGACAATGTCGTCTTAAACTGCTTTTGTTAGGATATTGCTTAAAACAAAACTTACCCGCAAATGTTTTAAAACGTAACAACATAGGCAAAAAAAGAGATATTTTAACATTCAGACATAAACTGTTAACTTAGTAAATATCCGATGATGATCATTCGATCGTGCATGCAGTCGGAGTGCTGATGACGTAGGTGCTTTTGGTGGTTCTATTTATGAGATTGCCTTCTTCATGGATGGTAATTTTTAAAAAATCTCTATAGCGCTCTGGCAGCAGCCATATGCAATTCGCAGATTAATACAGTATAGGTATTTCGTTATTTTGAATAATAATTTTAATGTCATTAAATGTTTTTGATAATTTTTAACCGAGCGTAAGCAATTTTTACTTAATAAGTATTCTTCAAATTTTATACGTTGATTTAATGCCCGTAACAGTAGTGTGCTCGTCGGTTGAAATCTTACATTTTAGAAATAATTTGTTCATCATAATTTCTCAAATCCCCCCTCCCCATGTAATCCGTTCAACGTTCTCGAGACATTTGTACCACGTACACATTTATTCCTTATACGTACATATATGTATATATATATTTTAATTCTTCATTCCAGTGGATATGAAGCAACTGATAATAATATCTACTAGATTAAATTACACATGTATATGCTCTTAAAAAATATCGGTCCGCTGACGCGTCTTCTCTTTCTTGTTCTGCGTTGAATTTTGTTAGAGCCATTTATCTTTCGGATATTTGGTAACACACAGAAAATATGCTACCTCACTACTCGCAGGCGTAGTATAATAATGACCGAAGCACGCTTGACAATCCTAAGGTTAGACACAAAAGCGAACATTTCCTCACGGACGATGGATACTAATTATAATGCCATTATGAGACAGAGCGTCCCGACACCATCTTCTTTTTAATCTCCTCCTAGGATTGCCTGTCAACGTATTTCTCGACACCCGAAATATATTAGGATTATCACTGAGACTAAGTTTATCGGAGAATCTTTGATACTGTTTTTCATTAATGGAATATTAAGATCTTTGTGGAGAGTATGATTAGAGACATAATTAGAAGCCTAAGCCATCACGCAACGTATCTTTGATTGCTGCCTTTGTACCAGTAATAATAGGCTACTTGCTTTAGTATTTTCGAACAGCTCTATGCCATACTTCCAGATTGGCGCTATAACCATGAGATATATCCGGCTTTTTAAATCCAGACTTTAGACCTTCTTCCTACTATTGAATACAGCAATTTGGCTCGTGCCCAGACTCTTCTACTAATTTGTTCTGTATAGAAACGCCAGTTTAGTCTGCGATCCAAATGCATTCCCAGATATTTCACGGAATTAACCTACGGTATCTCAGAATTATTTATTATTAACTTCGAACGTGTAATAGGTCTATTAGTGGAAGCTGTGTGTTGACATTTTTTAGCATTAAACTTAATTCTCCAGTTGTTGGACCGCGTTCGTATGTTATCAATATGATCTTGAATTGCTTTATTCGCAAAATCAGGATTTTCGTTACGGGCCATTAATCTTATATCGTCCGCAAATATAGACAGAATCGTCTGATTAGAGACAGGTATGTCTGCTGCGTATATTAAATAAAATATTGGGCGGCCCAACAGACTTTCTTGTGGAACCGAAGCACATATTTTTCTTTCTTCAGAAATTACCTTATTAATTTCGACTGAGAATGTTTTAGTTGTTAGGTACAATACCAGTAGTAGATAGAGATCCGGTGGAATTATCTATTTTCTTTTAAATTTTAATTCGGTATGCCAGACACACGATCAAAAGAGCTTGTTCCACATCCAAGAAGACCGCTGAACACACTTGTTTTTTTTTCTTCAAGAACCGCTGCCACTGCATCTACAAGTCTGTGACATTGTTGAATTGTAGAATGTTGAGGTCTAAAGCCAAACTGATGGTTAGGTACAGCCTTTTGATCTTCTACCATCAAATAAACCCTTTTTAATAATAATGTCTTAAAGACCTCGGATAACAGAACATAAAGAGTTTTGAGATTTTCCAGGTTTTAAGACCATTAATATTATTGATTTTTTCCATTGCTTCGGGTTTTATTCAGTTAACCAATATTTCGCCAGTTAATTAATCTTCTCCTGGAGCTTTATTGCGAGGAGTTGATTTTAGACAGTTCGCTATTTTCTTGGACGAGAACGATTTTCTAGGAAGCTGCATTTGAAACGGACTTTCTAGGAAACTTTTCACATATTTGGTGTGCGCATGAATCATCATGTGGAGTAAAAATATCTTTTCCATGTGATCAGCAAAAGTTTCTGCCTTTTGTTCGTCAGTTTTTGCCCAATTTATTATTATCTAGTTTGATATTGTACTGTTCTTTGCTTTAATTAAGTAATTTTTTTTTGTAGCAAACCATAATGAATTGTCCTTTATATTTAAAGGAGTTTAAATTATTATTCAAATGATTTATTTTTGTATATTTTTATTGCTCCTTTTAGCTTTGTGTGAAGTCCATTATACATGGTTTTCAACGATGGGTAGCGGTTTATGTGCCATCGTCTTCTAGCAGCTCTAGTCTGTTTTATCAATATTCTTATTTCTATCGGAATATATTTTTTGGTGTTCTCGTGATTTTGTTTATATATTGTAGAGTTATTACAAGCAGATTGAATAAGTTTTGTGAAGTTCGTAAGAGCAGTATCTATGTCATCGTTTTTTTTTTAAATTTTATATTCAATTCGATATCATGGTTATGTGAGGAGAGTCATTTTTTCCATAGCTTTGTATAGAATTTGTATGCAGTAAAGCCATGACTGGTGCATGATCTGAGGATAAATCTATTTTTGTTTCACAGATTTTATCATAACTGTGAAGACCACGGGTGACATCAAAAACCTAACACATCTGGCAGCCTGTTCAAATGTTCTGGCCAGTAGGTTGGAGTCATGAATATTGTCAACGAATTACGATTAATTGCACCTGTAAATTTTTTACCAGGGTTGCGTGTTATTCTTGAACTCCATAATACACTTTTAGAGTTTAAATCACCCTCACAGATGAATCTATTACCTGAGTTAGAAAAAATATTATCGTATTCTGTAGAAAGTATTATGAATCCTGGATGACAGTAAATTGCAGCAACAGTTAAATAGCCTACACCGACATTAATATTAGCTGAAACTATCTGAACAGTGTTTGTACCGTGTGAAAGATGTTCACGTTGCCGATAGGAGTTTTTTATCATAATCATTGTGCCCCATGAGCAGTTTTATCTGGATGTTGAGTAGAATATATTTTATAACCGGATATTCTAAAACGTTTACCACAGGTTAAGTGCGTTTCAGTTATTATGGCAACATCAACGACGTTTTGATTTACAAAAAACTTCAGCTGTTGTTGGTAAAAAGGACATCTAGCTAGCTGGACGGTTACTCTCACACAATTCACATTTTGCCGGTTCCTTCGCTGTTTTCTTGCAGAGATTGGTATCATGTCTATCGGCGCATTTAACACAACGTGAGAGCAGATTGCAGTAGTTAGCAGAATGACCAACCAATTGACAGCGCTTGCAATGAATTAATGCGCGATCTTTTCTTGGTTCTTCAAATGTTACTACGGTATTTAGAAGTGTCGATTTAATTCAAAGATTTTTATAGCTATTGTGTGACGACTTAATATCTATATAAAAAAAGGGTTTTTATTTATTTTATTTTTGACGAAACTAAAATAAAAAGATAAAACAACAGTTTTCCTATAAATATTATAAACAAACTAATATCTGAGGGTCCAATGGGGTTTGTACGCAAGCGAGCTTCGAAAGAAACAGTTTTACACATGTATCTTAATATAAAAAATTCTAGTGTTTTTTGTTCCAGGTCATATATTACAGTCAAACCGCTCGACTGACTGACACGTCATAATTTCAACGTATGGTAACGATGCGAGATTGATTTGTAGGTGTAATCCCGATGAGTGCCCGCCTTAAGAGAGGGGTAGAACTCAACATTTTCAAACTGTTCATGTTAGATTTTGAAGTACGTGTATTTTAAAATCTGGAGTCGATTTTCAACATGACTTGAATGGAAAACGCGATGCGCCTACTATATTGCGTAAAATGGGCAAAAACTTAAAATCAAAATTTTCAAATTAACTTCATTTGTTTTTCCATTGGTTGGTTAGTGATTTGCGGATCATATTCAGATTGCTAAAAATCAACTTTTTTGTCGCATTTTATGCAAAGTATGGCCCCGTAGTACATTGCAACTCTTAAACAATTACATGCATTTTTATTTTTAAATGTGATCGGCAATATATTAAAAAAAAAAAAAAAAAAAAAAGAGAAATACTTCGATAAAAAAAAAAAAAAAAAATGAATTTTCTTCATGACAATTTCTGCTCGCAACAAAATTCAGAATGATAAAACATACGTACCAAAAAATTAACCTTCAAAATTAAATTAATTAAAATACGACGTTAGTGTTATCCGCAATGCGCAATGTTTTGCTTGTTATTGCCGGTAAGAAGCTACTTAAGATATCAAAGGTAAATGGAAGGAGTACAAACTGATCGCATCTTCCCTTCCGCTACGAATGAAGGCGGTTTGGCCAAATGTATAAGCACATCATTTCATAACCACTCGAAACAGTAGCACTTTTCAGAAGTTTACATCTCTCGCCGAATATTCGAGAAGTTTCAAATAACCAGCTCCCACTTGCATTCACAAAGAAATTAACAGGAGAATAATTCGGCTGGAATAAATAAATACTCTTCGACAGAACGTTGTTGTTGTCAGAAGCGGTACACCAAGATCTATCGAATCGACGCAACAGTACAAAGTATGCGATGATATTTTTAAATAAACATCATGTGCACATAAATTACCGTGTAAATACAGTGTAGATGGCGTACACCACACGAAAACAACCGACATAATATTTAACATCGCGCTATGTAATTACAGTTAACCAGGTCATACGTGGCTATATGCCAATGTTCATATTAACTGCAATGCAACGTGTATAATTCCGAATGATTCTTTACAACTCTTTCTGCTCTATTAATCATCATCACTATCATCAGATGGAAAAAAGTCGCTCTCTTTCTCCAGATGAACTAAAAAACCGACAAGAAAAAGGGAAAAACCGGCTGCTGAAAAACTTCGTAATTCGAAACTTTCCAAATCGTGAAAAGTTAAATTAGCGAACGATACAGAATGAAAAAGTTTAAACTTTTAAATCGAATTCGAATTTTAATAATGAATTCTCTCTCCAAATTTGCACGACTGCACTAAGATTATACGAAAAAAGAAAAGTTAAAATTATTCTCACATTTTTTCATGTCCCCCTCGCACGGAGGAGCGAAAAACCTTTAAAAAAGTGGCCACATCTTTTTAGAACGTGATGAATACGTATAATAATAAATGTGTACCGTCGTAGAAAAGGTGACTTCAACATAACCGATTCATATCCGAAATATTTACGCGCTCTCATTCGCAACGACATTTTAAATTCGCGTCCATCCTCAAATCGCGCGCTCTTTTAGTTAAATATATAGCTAAATCTATTTGATAGTGAATTCGCGCGTGTCATTAGTTTGTCCAAAAGTCTGTGTCGAACACAGACTATACTAAGCTTCATTATTCTCCAAGCGACGAGCTCCTCGAGACTGTAGTATCTTACCTCGAAAAGGATTTTTGTCAAACGTAAGCCCGAAACCACACAGCTCTCCCATATCCGCTACAAAAACTTCTACTTAAGGTAAGGGCCGCACTTTCTTCTGATACCAAATAAAGCCAAACTAAAACACTCCTATCCAGTCACTATTAAGAAGTACTCGTAGCCGATAGAATTTTTTTTTCGTTTTCCTGTCAAACTCCCCCTTAAACGAGAAATGAAAAGAAGAAAAAACTAAAAATTTAAAAATCGGCACATCTTAGAAGATTAGTTTTTCCCTACTACGAGTATTTGATGATTGATTTACACCACTCCGAATTTGCAGTTTCCACAAAAATATAATAACCGACTTTCCAAACTACGTATATGATATTATACTGCTAATAAAATTAATTAATATGTCAACGTTATCGCCTAATAAATCACTTCTTTCTCATTTAAGAAGATGAAAAACAGATTTTCCAAAATCGTTAAAAAACTGCATTAACCAGCGACGACGATTTAATATCAGATGACTGCAACGTTTAGCAACTGAAGCAGAAACCTCCTAAGATAAAAATATAAGCTTTAGAAATGAAATTTAAAAAAGTAAAAAACGGAAAATTAACCGTTTATATTACAAAAAAGACGAACGGGGCTGAACATATTTAATATTGTGTCGACGGATGTTATGTAATTTGCTTAAAAATTCTCGAGAATGTTAATTCTACATTTCTATAGATCGCGAGAAGAAAAAAAATTCTTTCGGAATTTGACGATAAAAACTTGGACAAGTAAAGGAGCCGAAAACAAAAACTGCGGCAATTTTCTTCAAAAACCAAATTTAAAGGCTTTCATAAAAATTAGACAACAGACGCGCGCTTGTGTTATATAACTTTCCAGGAACCCGAATTTCACAAAGGTTTATACATAAAATTATGGAAAATGTAGTAATTTTGTGAAATCTGCCTGTAAACTTTTAATTTCTCGTTTTACCGTTTATTCATTTCCGACATATATATATGTATATATAGTATTAAACTCTGCGTATAGGGACAAAAAAAAAAAAAAAAAAAAAAAAAAAAATGCAAATCGGTCGAAGAAGAATCATCGATATTTTTTGTCAGTTATTTATAATGTTTTTGGAGGCATTGAAAATGGGAAAAAAAAAAAAAGAGAAAAAAAAGATGACCATGAAATTAATATGCAAGCGGAGATTAGAGTTAACAATAAAAAGGAAACGTCGTTTGTAATAAGGTGAAAAATTTAGATTAATATTCTCGAATCGTATAGGCGCGCGAGAAGTCGCAAAAGCCATGACGAATGATGTTGTCGAATAATAATCCATGACGAGTAGCAGGAGCACGTGTATTGGATTTGTTATTCGTACGACTTTCTACAACAGCCACGTGCGCTACGAAGCCAAATTGCGTGACTGAACTGCTTCCACTAGTAGTCAGAAAGCAAGAAAAGGTGCGGGATGTGACAAGTTTATAAAGTTCTGATCGAGGTAAAGTAAACAGACAGTGAAAAATATATAGGCTTAAATTTAAGGAAAGCAAATTTTATAATACTATATATATATATATACATACATATATATATATATATATAAGTAGGACATTTGAAATCCTTTTCAAACGGACAACTTGCAAAACGCGATATTACGAACACGACTATTCATAACACGTGGCCCATTTTTCGATATTGCCGATATTGTCCAAGCTTTTTTTCCCACTATTACCCGAGCCGACTTAAAAACTGCCGAGTACACGATCGTTTCCAGAATCTTCCGCTTATAAATGAAATTTTTGTAAAAGTAATAAAATTCCGAGTCCCGCAAAGCCCTTTTGCGGATACCCAGTTTATATCGCATCTACAACCATTTTAACAATAAAACCTCAATCACGATACACAAGCGCTAAAACAGCAAGTCAACCTAATACGTAATTTATATATTCTCGATGGAATAAAGTTAACGAAAAGTAAAAAATCCCGTTTCCTACACCGAAACATTCTCAAAGGAAACAATTCGAAATAGCCTGATGATACAAAATTACGTGGCTGAAAAAATTTCAAAGTATGTGTATCACACAAAGTCTCAAATTAAAAAGCGAAACTTTTCGCGGGTCTGTATCTACCTGCATGTATATATATATATATATATATAAAAATGAATGTAAGTTTGTCTCCGTACGCGTTCCTGTATCGCCGGACGAATCATGCTAAAATTTTCAGGCTGTATTCGTGTTGTCAAACGAAGGTTTTAAGGTACAGCTGTGAGTTTTCTAGCCCCTCTCCTTCATGAAATATGAGGTTTATAGTAGTTGAGATGCGACCAACGATAGAAAAATGCATTAATTAAAAAATTTAAATAAAATGATTACCACGATAAACAATAAACTCTAGATGACATTCGATTAATCCGGATTGGTTTTCGTTACTTCTCTTTAGTTGGCGTTAATGAAATCAATCACATTACATGATCTAAACATACAAGTCGCGCTCCTAGCCTAGCTGCTGGACTCATTGCAGGGAGTTCAAAAAAAAAAAAAAAAAAAGTGTTTTCTATTACTTTTTTGCAGAGAAATAAAAAATCCTGTAACGGACTTTTAATATTTGTTACCGGAGGAATGTTATTTATACTAAAATTTTAAATCTTTACTTAATTATTGTAGTTTACTGTTGTGGGGTAATGAATTAATTTAAATAAAATGCTCGAGACGAGAGGAGGTCGGAAGATACAAGTGAAAAAGGAATAACTCGAAATGATGGCCATGTGTGTGCTATATTTAGTTGAGCGCTAAACTGTTTATTAGATCACGACAGGCAGTTTTTTTTTTTTTAGAAAGATATTGATAATCTTCAACTAAACATGAACGGTGAAGACCATTTTTTATTAGATAAACACATCCCCCCCCCCCAAAAAAAGAGAGAAAAAATCTTTACATAAATATAATTGCAGATAAAACAAAAATTTTTTTAAGAATTTACAAGCACAGATTTAAACACGGGTATTAATAGACGGGCGAAGCCGTGGGTAACATATATGTACATATTAATGGCTACGTCATTCTTTGGCTGGGAGTAATCACAAAATTCTGTGTTTATGCGTTATGAAACTTGACGAAAACTGTTAAAGAAATTCGCCAATTGTAGCACGAAATGTGGTATAATTAGAAATTGCTGCGCAGATCGTAAATTAAAAAATGGCATAATTAATTAAAACCAAACCTTCTAAAAGAATTTTAAAAAACTATCATATGGGGTTCGGTCCCAACCTCGATAGTGAAGTCCGAACGAACGGCTAATAAATTTGTATACCAAAACAAAACAAACAAAGCACCCAAAGCAATGCAGAATTAGTTACAGTATATTATCTGAAAATGAAGGTGCGATGTATGGAAATATTAAGGAAAAAACGGTTACTGATCTTGCTTACGCATATGGCATCGATCATCTATATTCTCTTTCCACCTGCTCTCTCTTCTGCGCTTTACACTTCATTGTAAAATTCAGCATGCTAAGCCCGCTCTCAATATATGTTCAATGCAAATTCTTTCACTCGGTTCCGGTAGTTGACTGACTCTCCGGAACATCTTTCTCTACGTTCCGCAATTTACCAGCCGTATTAAATCTCAGTACCAGCGTCTAAAAAACAATCGTCATATCGTCTTTTTTTTTCTTCGTATGACAATTTTTTTCCATTTTTGAAGTCTTTTTCGTTGCACTAACTCTACCCTTTTACTTATTTGTTCATTTGCGGTTGATTTTTTGTCAAATTATTGACTTAACTTGACGTACCCGATTATTTTGCTGATCAGCCTACTCTGCACATAATCATAACACTTCTTTACAAAAATTAAACAATACTGACGACAAAAATAACAACCTTATCCCTTACTTCGTTGAAAAAATGTGAAAAGGAAAAATCGATGTGTCCTTAATGGCTTCCGCGCGCGCCTCTGATACCATAAAAATTTGGATGTATATTTCGCTTTTCATTTAATTATTCACTCCTGTAGAATACACCTTGCGCAGCGTACGCAAGTATCAATTACTTTGAGACTCACGAAACGATTTTATCTGACCGCTAAATCTCGGCGCTTAAACATTTTTAATACGAATGCTACTTCGCTCGCTTGAAAGAGGAAACATTAAATTAACGCAGTGGCCAAAAAAACATTACTTTCGAAATACTCTGTTTAAGGTTAATTTCTGAAACCGTTTTACAGTGTATCCTGAACATAAAACATTATAAATGTTATTCTGCAGGCAAGGTTAAACAAATGAATTGTACAGCACGCAACATGACAGACTGTCATTTCGCTCTTTAGACCGGAAGTTAAAGCGATTTATTTTTCTCTTCTGGAGACACACAACGGCGAATAATCTTATTACCGCAATCGTTTAACTAAGGAGCATTTTTCAAAATGTACTCTCTTTGACAGGTGATTTATGGTGAAGATTTTATCTTGCAAAAGAGCTTTTGGTAAATTAAAAGAAAGAAAAAAACAAAACGAAAAAAAAAAAAAACAAAAGAGAAGAATCTTACATAAATAAATATAAATGCGCATTAAAAAATAACCGTTAATTACCAAAAATATAATAGAAATGCTATACAACCGCGCGTTTTGTTTATTACTTCTTTTTTATTGCGGCAGGAGGTGGGAGGGAGGGTCGTCAACTTCAGACATTAATCCAGGTAGTCTCAGTAATCGAGCTTCATTCGACCGAAACATCGTCTCGTCTATACATTCAGACTAAACGATGGTAGCGAAACGCGATTTTTCGTTTAATATATTTTCTGCTGTACGATATGCGTCAATCAATTATTTCGAATAATAAATGAAAAATTGAAATACTAAATAAATGAAAATATTCACGATTACACTATTAGTTTAATGGAAAAGCGAAATTATCATTCATAGTCAGTATAAAATACTTCTCTTTAATAGCTTTGCTGTACACGTGTGATGAAATAAGGTAAATTCTTCTGAGCGAGAATATCTCTAATATTACCACTCGGATTCTGATGTGGTTTTTACAAGAATTAGAGCGTTTCTTAGGGCAGTACATCAGTATACTGATATCACACCGGACTATACTAACAGAAAAGCGAACAATGATAATTTTAGTTGCGCTACGTAATATACAGAAAAAAAAAAAAAAAAAAAAAAAAAAAGAACACTATTGCGAAAATAATTATTTTATAATGAAATACGTTCACTTGCGATCTGCATAGCTGCCTAGATAATTTTATTATCTGCTGACCACAACGTAGGCTGATCGACGGCCACGTATTTTAAATAACTGTGGACACTTAAAAAAAAACCAAACACAATTAAAAGTTCAAAAAAAAAAAATCCGATGAGGTCCGTACATCATTAATTTACTTACTTCGTTCGAATCTGATCAACACCTGATAATAAGGGAAAAGGGTAAAGATGAAAAATAAGATCGAGAAAGACATATTAGCGGTAGAAAAATAATCATTTATTAGATCGTATTAAAATGGAATATGTATAAGCAATCGACCTAAACATAATGTATAAACCTGAAGCTAGTCCAATCAATATAAAAACTAAATTTATTTCTTACCGTCGTCGCTTAATTAATGATGTATAAAATAAATAATATACACCAACTGTTAACGGCGGCAATGTGTCCGCGCATTTATCATCTTTTTAGATACATTTTCTTTGATCGTTGCTTTCACCTCTCAATTTGCTCTTTAGTATTCCGCCAGTCATAGGGGGGGATTGATTTCTTACCGTAGTAAGTTAATGAAAATGAGCGAAGTAAATAATCTGAAAAGAGAACTGAATCGAAATAATATATCGCTACATCGCGAAATCAGGCCAGCTAACGATTATTTGAAAAAGCAATTTTTCTTAATTCGTATCTGCAATGTTTTCCGTTTCGTAATTTGCTCGTAATTTCACTGACAGATGACCACCGTGCTAAGTCAGGATTTTTCATTGCGTCACTTAAGAGTTAAGCAAAGACAAGAACTCTTAAATCTCAACGCCTAGCTCGTAAATTGTACATTTCGATGAAAAATGATTTACAATATAACAATTTAAAAATAAAATAAAAAAATGTTTGTAACGACAAAGAACAGGATCCATTATTTTTTTCACACATACGATGTTCAATAACTTCGCATCTCGCATTATAGGACCGCTTGAACCTCCGGATGACAATCTTCGACAATTCTTATCAAAGAGTCAATTTTAATACGTCATTCTTCGTAAAATAAGAATAACGTTTTTTCGTTAAAATTCAAAACCGATAAACTTAACAGCTTGCGTAGCTCACATTACACAACTTCCATAGCGCACTTGCATCATCCAAATTCTAAGGGAAAATGAATTTAGTCCATTCCTTATTAATATATCAGGTGTACGCGTAAGTTTTTGCCGATTTTTTTTTTTTTTTTCTTGGTAAAGAAAACACATAATTTTCAAGGGAAACTCGCTTTTTGTTTATTAAAAATATTGGCCATTGGCTTCTCTACACACTTCGCCATCTTTCGAGTAAGTCATGAATACCATGTCAGAAAAACTGTTTGTCTTTTGCGGAAAAACCATTCGCCGAGCCAT
This sequence comes from Icerya purchasi, assembly GCA_039619475.1. Taxonomy (NCBI): domain Eukaryota; kingdom Metazoa; phylum Arthropoda; class Insecta; order Hemiptera; family Monophlebidae; genus Icerya; species Icerya purchasi. The sequence goes on along the minus strand of CM077115.1, from coordinate 333,632,455 downwards.
TTTTCAACTTCCGCGAAATTGTTGAAGTGCTGCTCTGCGAGCGCGTGCCCCATTGATGCGAAGAGGTGATAAGTCAGATGGCGCCACGTCAGGAGAGTAAGGCAGGTGCAGAAGCATTTCCCACCCAAGCGATTTTAAGGTGTCTTGCATATCGGTTTTGCATTGTGAGACGGCGCATAGTCTTGTAACAAAATCACTTTGCCATTGCATAATTTAAATTGATCATTTGTTGGCAATATTGTTGTATGTTAACGGTTTCGCCGGGCTTCAAGAGTTCATAATACAAAATACCGCCTTGGTCCCACCAGACACAAAGCATGGTCTTCTTGCCAAAGCGATTTGGCCTTGGTGCTGAAGGACCGGCTTTGCCAGATGTCAACAGGCACGATTTCATCCGCTTCGGCTTTTCAAAATAAATCCATTTTTCGTCACCAGTAACAATTCGGTACAGAAATGATTTTCTTTCGTGGCATTGAAGCGGCTTTTCACAAATGACTTTGCGATTTTCCATTTACCGTTCATTCAAATCATGTGAGACCCATTTACCGAGTTTATGGATCTTCCCCATTGCTCGTAAACGTCAGCTGATTGTTTCTTGCGACACATTTAATGCTTTTGCCGATTGCTCTTGAGTTTGAGTTGGTCCATCATCCAGTAACGTCTGCAATTGTTCGTCTTCGCACTATTGTAGTCTACCAGAACGCGCACTGGCTTTCACATTGAAATCACCACTTTTAAATTATTGAACCATGTTTCACATGTTCTAATCGATGGAGCGTGTTCACCATACGTTTCTACCAGCAAACGATGGATTTTCCACAACCCTTTTCTTTTGATTAAATAAGAAAAAGTGCTAAGCGAGATTAGAGAGTACAAGAAAGAGAATCCATAAAAGGTCTGTAAGAATATAGAATATGATGATCGTAAGTTGAAGGATAAGGGAGCGAAATGATAGTGTAATACAGTTCGAGGAATGAATAGGAGGAGAAGAAATTATTTGAAAGACGCTCTTCGAATCGGAAACAATGAAGAATTTGAAGATACTGCTAGATGTAGCAATGAAAGATATTACACGTAAAATGGAGACTGCTTCAACCGTGATGGTAGAGCAGATCTGAAACATTCAGAATGAAGAGAGAGAGGGAGGTGAACGCGTAAAATACACGAGAGGGGGGAAATAAGGATTCTAGCGTATGGAGAAATTCGGATTTAATTACTTCGCCAGAGGTGGAGTTAACACGAAGAGGAAGAAGAGAGAAATTGTGATTGGCCGCCATATTATGCTAATGAAATCGTAGTAGAAATCGGGAAGAAGCTTGTTACGGGGGAAAACAAATAGAGAAAATTCGTAAATCCGTGCAGCTACGAGTGGAGAGAATCGGAATTCTATCAGGAACAAAATGCTAGCAGTTCTTAATATGAAGATACGAAGGAATGAGGTTGGGAAGAGAAGATGACGTTTTATTAAAAAAAAACGATATACAAGCGGAGATCGGCGAATATAAATGAAGGAAATTTGTTTCGGACAGATTTGTGGCAATAGGAGATTTTAAAGCGCCAATGCAAACGACGCAGGCAGGCGTAGTGTGGATTTTGTCAATCTTGAACAGTTCTCATTAAATTGGTTAAAGGACAATTCATTTCTTTCGCCATGCCGACCTGTAGAACATTTGATTCTTGAAAAGCATATCCCTCGCGAACGTTACGCTCTTTTTTGCGTAAAGAAGCACCGCAATATGGACAAAACGAAAAAGTAAACACGCCGCGTGGTCTCCTCGGTGAAGCAAAAATAGAAAATACCTAAAAGAGCGCGCACTTCAGCATTATAAGATTAATTCGAAAACCATCACACGATCGCAGTACGAGTGAGAAGTGTCTCCCGAACTTTTATAGAACATTCTCAGTTTCCTGGATGAGGGAAAAAAAGAAAAACAAAACGCCTTTGAATTTTTCACTACATCGAGAACGGAGGATCTCATCAGCGAATGCGAGAAAGAAAAACTAATTTAACTAAATGCAGTTTCTGTTCCGACGTTACCTTCGTTAAAAAGAAAAAGCGAAATCGTCACAATACCGAATTTGATATATATGAATCTTTTATAAAAAAAAAAAACAAAAAACGAAACAGCGTAATTAAAATTTAACCAAATTACCCAACTGTTAAAAAAAGAAAATTGCTATAGGAATTTAACCACATTTATCCTGAAACGCTAACAATCCATTTGTTATCGCAGAACGCGTAATTAAATGTTTTCGGCTGATTAATAAATTTTCAGTCGCTGCGAAGTCTAATAAAAATAATGGTGGGGAAATCCTGTTCTAGAGTTGTCTCTCGCTCGAAAATTTCTCACTCGGGACGCAATTTACTTTTCAGCCGGTAATTTTAGATTTACGTACCCCTCTTCTTTTCATTTGAAAGCACACCCGATGAGGATGTGAAATATAACTGGATACAGCTTAATTTAACCTAACTGCGGAGTAAGGTAACATTACACAAAAAAGGCCGACGTAAAAGTACTTATATTTTCCGCTTTCGTAGAAATTGCAGACCAATGTAGCGAGCAAGTTTAACATTTTTCCGTTAAAATAATAATTTTATACGTACTTAAAAAGAGAAAAAAACGATTAAAACACTGCGCTCGTTCGTCACGAAATTTTAAAAATAGTTACGACAGATTTTATAGTGACGAAGAAATATAACGCTTTGGCTACAAATCGGCGTAATCGCCAAATTTTGTTATTTTAATGTTTAAAAATGATAGTATATCGCGCGCACCCGACAAAAACCAACGGCGAACAGTAAAATATAAAAATCGAACCGAAATTAAAACTCCCCATCAATTGTCAGTTCGTCAGCTTTTTTTCTTTTTTTTTTGGAAGCTGCGAATGTTTCAATTGCAATATTATTACCGCCGTAATAAATCCGTTGGAAAAAAGAAAAGAAAAGAAAAAAAATGCAAATATATATATATATATATTTTTTTAAAGTGTGTATGTGTGGTGCGTTGGGTGTAGGGATAAAAATAACAACGTCAAAATCAGTGTAATAAATAATGCAAAAAGGCAGTTAAGCATGATGTTTCACACGCTTAAGGTTCCGTACACATTTACGTAATAACGAAAATTCCGAATGAATATTTCGCACTAACAATATTCCCCGTAAATCTGTATGTCGATTTTTAATTTTTTTTTCATAAATGAAACAGGTGCACTGCAGGGAACATATAAACACATTAGCGAAAGTTCCGTTACAGAGCCGAAACGTCATTTCGCGTCACCTTCAAATGAACACGTCCGGAAGAAATGTTAGATCTTTTTAAAGTTCTCGCTGCCGTCAGGGTACAGTTTTGAAAATCGGAGGAAATTTAATTTATTATTCGCGAAATTTCTCAAATTCCCAGCACTTCTGCGTGGCCAGTTAAATTTTCCCCGATTTTTGTCAGAATGATCATCCGGTTACACATCACTAAATGGCGCCGCATCGAACTGTTCAAACAGTTACTTTTCCAAAATTACCGATAGGTTGACGAAAGGGAAAAGAAGGTAAAAGTAACAAATAGAATAACGTATATGCGACAAAAACCCGATTTAAAAATAAACTATTTTCATAAAAATGCAAAATGCTATTGCATGCCACCAAAATCGGCAACTGTTATTACACTTTTGTCTTAAATGTATATATACACTACACACTAAAAATATGCGAGCATTAAGAATTGTCTTGCCCGGAGCTATATGTCCCGGGGTATCATAAAACCAGCGCTCTTATTATTATCGCCACCAGTTTTACTTATCATGAGTACCGTAAGTTGCAGCATTATAATATGTAAAAAGTGCAAGTAACTTTCATTCGGTAATGATATACGTGCTGCTAAGATAATAAGTCGTCCATTACCAAATGCATAGCACACTGTATTAGAAAAACTTTAACGTTGAAAATTACGAGGAAGTCGACGAAGTTGAATAAAAACGGCTACGCAAACAATATTAAAAATAAAATACACATTTAAAAAAGTTAAAACACAGTCGTTTCCGAAAATTATTTATTATTTATAAATTGAAGAAATCTAAGCCAATATCGAAAAAAAAAAAACAAAAAAAAAAACTAAAAACCCTACTTAATAAAAGCACGAAAAAATGGCATACGGACTAATAATGAAATTTGTTATAAATTATTCGAAAAAAATTCGTTACTTACGTTCATCAAAAACTGCAGAAAATACTACAGCGTATGAATAATGTGTTATTTTTAGAAATTTATCGATGTCAAAGCCCGTATGTATGTAGGCAACGCATAAAAATCACAAAATGATTTCTGCTTAAAGAATATTTTAAAAAAATCGATAGCAATGATGGTAATGTAATAAGTAACATAGTAAGTAATATAATATATATCAAATTAAATAACTTTATTATTATTATTATTATTGTTATTGTTTTGTTATACTAATCACCTATACATTAAAATTTAAAAATATAAAACGAGTATTTCTCGCATATTATTAAAAACAAAAGTGGCATATCGTGATGTTAAAACATATTTCATCAAATATCAAATTTATTTAATAGCAGAATTTAAAAAAAAAAAAAAAAGAAAAAAAAGAGAATCTTTTCTCTAGTTTTTACAGTAAAGCTACCGCAGACAAGATAATTTATATTGAATAAACTTTAGTCATCATTAATGAAAGTTAACCCTCGCTGGAGGTAAATTTTATTAACCACGCAGATGACTTTTTAACAATCCTGTTGCTATTCGCATGAAGCTGAGGACACAAGTTGCATAACAAAATTTGATTAAAAATCCTCGTTTCGGTAACTAGTCGGGAAGAATTTTTTCCCCTAGACAGCGACGCTCAACATTACAACGTCACTTCCACATTAATTGAACCGTCCACTACTACTCACAACAGAGCTGAGGCTCCATTTATCCAATACGCAGTGTTTACTGCAATTCCCACACACTACAACAAACTAAATTTTTTACAACATTCGCTTCCAGTGAAAAATTACGAATACTGCAAAATTACTACAATACTCTGTTTTCTGCGTCGAACTATACAACTTGATAATTTCTAACCACTTTCATGTTACATTATATATATATATATATATATATATATATATATATATATATGTATATATATATATATATATATAAATAAAAATAAATAAAAATAAATAAAAAAAAAGGTACAATAGAGTGCTTACAGTAATATTTGTACAACTACTTTTTGATTACCCCTCGTATATTCAACGAGTACGATTGTTATAAGGAAGTAAAAACGAATTAGAATTGAATATTTCTAGAAATAGAAGCAATGAAGGAAGGACGCTATAATAGGAATGATCGCCGGAGATGAAAAAGAAAGAATAAAAGAATTATATTATATGGAATAGGTAAACCAAGATTGAAAAGTCGTCTATAGAAGTTACGATTGTTCTATAGATATAGACGCGCATTCGAAGAAGATGTGACCTGTATCGCAGAGTAAATCAGAATTATTTAGATGAAGAGAACACAAAGGAGAAGAGTATAATCGAACGAATGAATATATTGTAATAATTGGATAATTTTTTATGCTTCAAATTAATTTTAATTGAATTTTCTCGTTCTTTATTTCATTAAAGAAAAATTATCGAACTGTTTAAATTTAGTGTTGGCACCATTTCGATTGTATTGAATGTCTTTACTAAAATATATATAGTTACATCCGCTAAAACCCTAAAAATATGTTCCTTTATTTTAGCTACTCGTATTAATCAGCAAGCCGTTAAAAGGTAATCTTATTTTATATAAATAATCTTCTACTAATAAACTATGACCCGAATTAAGGTGAATAAAATTTCGGAGTAAAATCAAAAAAAACACTACCGCGTACTTTTGTCGCATTACTTGTGAAATCATTAAATTTATTTAGATAATATAACTGCTGTAAACTGATTTAAATTCTATTCTATAATGTAATAACAATGCTATACGGCTAAATTGTATTGCTGTAAACGGATGACCTCTCCTTTTGCATTCGTTTAAGAAAAAGAAACACTAGAAGAAAATTAGATGAAATTTCCTATTTTGACATTTTGCAACAGTGTGCTACTAAATACATATATGGGTGCGTAACTAGCCCAACAAAACTGTGAAGTTTACACTGAACTAAACTCGTGAGGTATTATGGCTGATAATCATCTATCTACCTTTTATTGCAAACATATTTATGCGCAAATATTAGGAAAGAAAAAAAAAAAATGACAAAACAATATATTAATCAGGACTATAAATGAAATAACAACAGGTTTGTAAACAATGCAATATCGGCAAATTCTTATCTTTCGAAATTGCTAATTTAATCGTTTGGACACAACTCTCCCGGTGATAATCACGGTCTTCGTTATTCGATAATTTTTCACTGTTAACGGATAATCCGAGTGATAACCACACACGTTGGTATTTATTCTTCCCCGTTCGAAGATTAAAACAATTAAACTGCTCTTGAAACCAGCGCCTCAGCAGCAGTTTAACCAGTTACGAATATAATTTATTACATTATACTTATTAATAGTTCATATATAGTTCCATTCAACAGCGACAGACGATATGGTAATAAAACTGTTTTTAGTCGTAAGAGGAAATATTTCACAATTATTGTGTTTGCACTCTAGAGCGGTCAAAAATACGATTGTAATGCGTGACCCTCTCGAATTGGCCAACTAGCATCACTTCCGAAACTGACAAAAATTGATTTCGGTCCATTCAAGATACATCTAAACCATCCGTTTCGTATTAATTGTAGTTTTTTTTTCGTTAAAGATCAAACAACAAATGGAACATGCATACGTTAGCACCGCGCGAATTTCATGTAAGCTTAATTTCCTATTAAGTATGTACAAATAACGCGGTTAGACAGCGATATGTGCTTATTAAAGATTAACCTCTTATCCAATGTGAACTAGAAAAATATTTAACTTCACTTGACCAGGATAGATCAGTTTCTCCTCTGACCTTTAAGTAAGATGGGACAGTTTGTTTCCTACGAGTATAAGTAATATAATAGCTTATTTTTTTTAGATTCGCCGTTCGGGAATATATTTTATTACATTATTTACAACTTATTACGAATCAGCGCTTGTTCGATATATGTAACGCCGTAACATCGGCATACAGGGAAATCTTAATATTATTCAATTTAAAAGGAAATCATGAATGAAAGTGACTCTGAATTACTCCCTCTTTACAGGACGACAAAGCCATACGAGAAAAATTCGTATTCTCTATTTTTTTAACATAAATCGGGTTCTATTTAACTTAAATTAGAATAATTCCCAATGATCTTATTTAAGTAATATGACGGAAAATTATGAAAATCAATTTATGTATATATCAAACCATTTCATCAGTTGTATATCTGATAATTTTGCAACATTAAAAACTACTCAGTATATTTATTATTATCAAAAATTATGTGTGATATATGTATAATCGGCGATACGTGATATTTCATATACCACAGAGGAGGTGCCGGATCGAAAATCAAACTATCTTGAATTACATTATTGTTATCCGAGTGTTGTTTTAATCTTTTTCGCTTAAATTACTAAACGTATTGGTCAAATACCGTTTACAACTGACGGGGTACCTGGTTTCGAAATTTTTGTTTTAGATGCTTCCCAAGATGCCAAGAAGTATGTAATTTTAACCGTAAAATTAATTATTTAATATCGATGCTTTTACTCTGGAAACTTCTGTTGTAAAACAATGTTGTCATACCATCATTACCCGCAGAAGAGTTTTTATTTATAAGATGTTTAATACAGGTTGGTATATTTCTGTAGGACTACAAGATAACAGATAATTACTTGTAATATTATTAATTATACGTGCACGTTTTAATTGCTTGCTTATTTTTCTAATGGTAGCAGCCCGGTCATATTATTATTTTGACAAAGTACTTTGAAATAGTTAGCTGCTGCTGCTTCTCTTTAAAATCATCATATTCAGCTCGTGATAGGAAATCTTTAAGTGGCGGAATCGCCGTGTACTTATTTACTACTACATCGAGCGCACGCAGCTTCCACAAACTGCGATGCTTTTAATACTTAACTTTTGAAATGAAATGAATGAATTTGCTATTTTTAATTTCTTTCAACCGAAATTTGACAACAGTTTCTCTATGGTGTAATTATTTCATGTAGAGAGTGATTTAGCGTACTAGAACGTAAATACGAACATGCTACGATTTTACACGTTTTTTCAAATTATTTATCCGTTAACCCGTTAATGAAATTACACAAAAATCCGCATGTACGAAGAAAAGAAAAATTTTTCTTTCTTTAAGCCACCGACTAATTTTTAACCGCAGGTATTATTTTAAATGAAACTGGTCGCGCTAACAACTCAGCATATACGTTGGCGCCCACCTTCACTCTATCTGCCAGTTTTGCTACACACCTTATTTCCAAAAACAACACATCTCGCAGCATCTAATTAATTACAAACTATTTTCGTTTTTAAGTACTGCCACTCTCACCTCAAATTTCGTCTAATGATCGTTCGCCAGGAGTCCGTTATATATAACATCGATGTCCTTGACAACGAAAAGTCATTAAAAATTCCACGAAATAAATATCAACGCATCCCGTTGTTCTTAGCAAATGGAGAACGTACGTCAAAATTATAAATAAGTATGGAAATCATTTGCAAGCATGCTCGTACAAAGACCGAAATACAAACGCAAATGAAAAGCCCCGAATCGACTACAAGATCAACGGCATTCGAATAATCTCTACAAGTCATGCACGTACAATTCTCGATAAGATATTGACGTATCACTAGCCAAACTGCAGATTATACGGCACCGTTTTAAATACACTACTAATCTAAAACGAATAAGAAACACTTAACTTTAAACACATGAACACTCTCTTTTCGAACATGGTAGAAAGCTGTCAGCTATTTTTTTTTTTTGCATTTCTGACCACGTCAGACTAATAATAAAAGCGGTTAAACCTTTATCCGTCGATGAAGAAAAATTGAATCGCGTATATGTACGGAAATTCAACTGGAAAAATAGACAATTTTTAATGAATCTTTTAAATATCTTTAAAACACTTTCCGCGCGTTTGTATTTCTGGTTCCGAGGTATCCTCTTTTTTAATTAACCGACTTCAAAAAAGGAGGAGGTATTCAATTCGACTGTATTTTTTTTTTTTTTTTTTTTTTTTTTATGTGTGTTGCCACAGAACTTTCTTCTAGATGAACCGATTTTGATGATTCTTCTTTTATTTGAAAGGTAGTGTTTGTCATGTGGTCCCGTTTAAATTTGATCGAGATCTGACCGGTAGTTTTTGAGTTATCCTTAATAATGCGGGAGATTGAAGCTTTTTGGATGCTTTTCATTCATGATTGTTTTCACCGTCGGATTAGATTTATTGACTTATAAAATACTATAAATTTGCCAAATTACCATGGAAATGTAGCTTTTGATGTTTTCACACCGTGGAAATATCTGTTCTTATTAAAATGTTTCAATTTAATCGAATAAAAATGCACTAAAAAGTAACGAAATAAAATGATTTTTTACAAAAAAATAAATACCGATACTTGAAGGTTTATTATAAAAATTTAAAAATGCACTAAAAAGTAAAAAATAATCACTCCCGATAAAATATATATATCAGAGTGATATAACACTTATTAAGTGGTGATATCGTAATTCTTATACAACATTAATTTTTTGGAGTTGGAATTAAATTCTTGTTAGGAACAATTTAATCAACATTTAATGCAGTTTTTAATTATTCTTTTAATATGAATGCAGTTTTTAATTATTCTTTTAATATGAATTTGATGCCAACTCCAAAAAATTAATGTCGTACAAGAATTACGATATCACCACTTAAGTGTTATATCACTCTGATATATATTTTCTCATCGGGAGTAATTATTTTTTACTTTTTAGTGCATCTTTAAATTTGTATAATAAACCTTCAAGTATCGGTATTTATTTTTTGTAAAAAAGCATTTTTATGTAGAAAATTACCATGTAACTTGTTATAATATACTTCACGTAACAAAACACGGTTAAAGATACGTTTATTTTATTATGATTGCTAATGCCAGTATAATTAATGATGTTACTGAATTTATAATAAAGATAAAATTAATACCAGATCCATTTTCGGTTGCCAATATAGAGTTACGTAATCGGTAATACTAACAGTAATAAGAAGGTTTGCGGTACGGGAAAAAAAATGAAATATAATTTCTTGTATGTAAATGCTTAACATAAGGAGTAATACAACGTCATGCATGTGTACTATATATAGTGGGGTTAAAGTAGCAGCATCGATCGTTGTTGAACTCCGGGTTTGGAAATATCGCGCAAAAAAAGTAAGAAATTAATTTTCTTTCTCGTACCGAGATTGAGATTTGCATATCCGCCGAGAATAATGTTAAATCCCACTCATTATTTTCTTTAACAACTTGAAAAATATAACATTTTAAACATTCACCGAACATTGTATAAAGTTTTCGATGTTACGCAAAAAAATTTACCGCATATATGTAAATTTTTTGTTCTACACAATTTACAAATTTAACGTATCAATTTTTAAACTTTATCTTATTTTAATTAATTCGACTAATTTAATCATTTATTTAATTATTTATAATCCGCACACTACTCCGTGTTCTTGTACGAAAAAAAAAAAAAAAAAAAAAAAAAATGGCACAAATTATTATCCGTCTTCGACCATAAAACATATATACATCGGCATCAAAACTCGCTAAACCGCTTTTAACCTTATATCTTTATGCAACGAATATAATGTAAATGAACCAGTCAGAAAAATTTTCTAGGCCAGATGAAGTTAACAACTGTGTCAAATGATAATAATAGTATAGTTAATAAAAATTTCTCTTACTCAAAAATATTTTAACTTTCTATAAAATTTTTACAAACTCACTAGCAGACCCCATATCTAATGAATAATTTCTAATGCCGCAATTAATACATAAAGTGAAGTTGATGAAAATATAATATTCCTGTAAATCCAAAAATCCGCCTAATTATTTAATTAGGAAAATCAAATATTACAAAAATTGGAACTGGTTAAGCAATTATTCCAGCAAATTCGCTTTGATTATTTAAAAAATAATAATAATACAGATTTCTTTTCATTTAAACACTTACGATTCGTATCTTTACCGGCGTGCGGTGTTTTTACTGTTGGGCCTTGGTCAGTGCTGGACGTTACAGATGGACTGCTCTCAACACTACCATCCTAAAAAAAAAAAAAAAAACAAACAAAAAAACCAATAAAATACAAAGCAAAATAATTAAAGATCTGACATAAATTAGTTCGCTTAAGCTTTCGAAATTAACTTGGTGTTAAAAAACAACAATTTAAAGTCTTAAAACTTGTTTTAATGATGCATGTAGTTAAAAAAAAAAATAGGAAAAAAATAGCACTATCGATACTCGAAAATTAAATATAATGGAAAACTTCGTTTCGGGAGATAAAAATATGACGTATTTTATTATGCGCTAGTCTATAAATCCATCTACTAACAAACAAAGAGAGCAAAAATCGCAGCTCATCGATATTTTTAGTGAAACGAAAACTGGTTTTGACTTTTTACATTTCAATAGCCTCTCGAAACAGCAAAAATAATAATAATTATTAGTCATAATTGTTGCGGGAACAATACGAATAGTCAAGGACGCACAGTCGAGTTAAATGTTATATGACAATTTGAATGACACGAGAACTACCGTACACAGAATAATCAAACAAATCGTTACAAGGTAATCTTTACAACGGCAGTGATTCTCAAAATTAATTCAGCGAAGAACCCTGAATCTGGAAAAACTTTTTTTCCCGTAAAATAACAACAAAAGATTTTTTTTAGCTGAGTTGCAACAACTATGAGAGACAACTATGATTTTTCGTAATTAATCATCCGGAAAAATTATTGTTAAGGTTACTTTCAAAATTTTATCACTGACGAATTCTTATGAACTCGTTAATTATTTTACAGTCCCCGGCTACATTCTTTTGAATGAAGTGCAATAGATCGAATAACACAACAAATGTTAATTTATAGTTAAATGATATTTTACTTTTGTAATTTGTTCCTCATTTATCGAAGTGTTAAGCATTACAAGTGCTGGGTGATACAATAAACTGGATTATACAACTCTGCATATGAATTCAATAACTTCTTTCGTCTATAAATTTTAGTAAATCGCAACAAAAAAAAAAAAAACAAAAACATTTTAATGTGAAAATCTAAAATTCATACATTAAACAGAAGTACTATATTGTAATCTAAAAAATTACCGACTTCAAAAACAAGAGGGTTTTTTTTTTTTTTTTTTTTTTTTTTGTTTGCTTAATATAACTAGACAAAAATTAGCGAAAAAATTTTCATTAGAATACAAGGAAATTATGAACAGTAAAATTTTAAAACTGAAAGGACAGGAATGGTTTAAATATTATTAATATTACTTATCATATGGAAGTGTAGATCCGAATGAAGATAACGAACTTAAAACCCCAAAATACGATTTAGAAAATTACTGATAGAAATTGAACATTCCTACCAACCAACGACTTTATAACATTATTCTAGACTGATCTATTCGTATCGTTACTAAAAAATGTAAAGAAAAAAAAGAAAAAAGTACCGACTTTAAGATCTACTCTAAAAAGTTAATAAAAATGCACTAAAAAATAATAAATTTGATAAAAAATAATATATACCTTGATAATTCTTAATCAACACTAATACTACAGTCGGCACGAATATTACAAATTACGGTAACATTTGGAAACAATTTAATGAGTATAATAACACTATCACTCGTTTCCTATAAGTCTAGTCTGGAGACGTAAAAATATTTGAGATCACTAAGTTTTGCCGTAAGCAACGTTTCGCCGCAGGTGCGTCTTGCTATCGGTGACATTACATCAAAAACTACGATTCGCCGAACATCATAATAAACTGTATTTATTTTTAAAGTCGAGGGAAAATTTTCAAATTTGCTAATGTGTAAAACTTATTGAATTTTATCCGCTTCCTACTTTCATTCGATTAGTGTTGAATGAATACTTGTAAAATTGAAACAAATGATAAGAACATTTTATAATAAAATCGTCACTAGAAGTCAAAAATAAGAATAGAAATATTTTAAAACAAAGAAAATTGTTCTGGAAAAATGTAAACACATTTAATTACGTCTATTTTTTTCTAGAACAATTTTTCCTGCTTTTACATTCTAATTTGACATTTGGTAATTACTTTTTTTCATAAAAATTCGTTTTAATTACACGTAAGTTAATTTAAAACTAATCAAATGAACAAATGAAAATTAAATTCAAGACATTAGCGAAATTGAAAAATTTCCGCCGACTTTAAAAACAAATAATTATTTATTATAACGCCGACAGCGAACGGTGGCTTTTCACGTCGTGTTTTTGGAGGCGAACCATGACGATGGCAAAACGTGTCACCGTGCTGCCAGCAAAAAAGATCACAGCGAACTGTGTTAGAATCATACTCAGTTTTAATTAATTATTGTAATTTGAATCTGGTGCTTACTAACAAGTATTAATGTTTTGGTTAAGAATTATCATAATCGTTTCGTCTTATTTCGGAGCGGCCTTATTTCTACCGAAAACAAAAACAAAGATTGACAAAATCCTCCGCTGTCAAATGAATTTTTTTTTTTCATTTGCTCTTCATTATGATCAGTATGTATGTATGTATGTAATATTATATTGTATCATTTGTACGCACACGCACAATGTGCACCTGCTCCACATACACACATATAAAGGAGAGTTCGCATTTTTATGATTCACTCAGAAACACCTGGTCCGATTATTTTAAAAATTTGTTCGCCATTTAAAAACTGTTCTACTGCATACAGTTATAATATTTCCACATTTGAATATATATATATAATTCGTAGATAATAAAATTTTCAGTTGCTAATTGAAAGAATAAAATAATTTTAATTATTATCAATATTGTTGCGTATAATTTTTAAATATTCCTTACCCGGGCGAAATCAAAAATTTTGGTTAGTATGTTATAAAATTGCAAAAAAAAAAAAAAAAAATCGAAAAAAATCTACAACGCATTCTATAGGCTAGAAAACATTTGACATCCTATGTGTCCACACATGTACGATAAGACAAGATCGCACCGATTTTTATGTTTTTTTCCGTAAAACATTACAATCATGTAAATTTCATAACAAGCAAATATGCATTCTAGTAGTTATAGGTTCAGTTTATTTCGTTGTTACGTGACGTACGTGTTGATCCAAATTTTACCGGAAATGAAACCTTTAATTTTAGCATTTTAATTGAATGTTACGTATTTACATATTCTAAATTGCAGGAAAATGATATTTTCCAGCGTTACAATAAATTTTAGGTGCATTTCCTCCGAATTCACAGAAATAAAGCAAATTTTAACCTTGAAGCTATTAAAATATACACACATTTAACAAGTAATAATCTGCATAAGACATAACAATCAAAAAAACTGATTGCAGATTTCACATGATAACGAATAAGAAACGAGAAAAATGGCGCGATTGAACACCATCGCAAATGAGCACGCTCATAGTGTGCCGAATATTTTCTAACGTTCTATATAGTAGCTCTATAGAGTTATGCCTTTTTTTAAACAACCTATTTTTCTCATTAAAATACGGGCAAACCACGATACCTATTTTAAAATTTAACGGTCCAAATTTTTAAAAAATTAGAACGATGATGAATGCGAGTGAAAAGTTATTATCAATGTTGGTTACCGTTAAACGTAGATTTGAAAAAGTAAGCTTAGTTAACATTTCGTAATATTTTTCTCATTTGCATAATTTATTTAGCTAACAGTTTTGATTTTTTTGAGATATTTTAATTTTAAATTTTGAGGAAGGGCTAAGGACAAGCAAAAATTATCTGTCACCAAAGGGAAACTCGGTTTCCCGTGTGAAAGAGACAGGTATCGTCAGCTAGAACGAAACATTTTTAAAAGTGCGTTTATACAAGACAAACCAAGATATCTTTGTAACAGACGGGTATCGACTTCAACGTATTGATGGTACGAATATCAACAAAAGAAATACGTTGCATAACTTTTCCGAGAAATTAGAAATATAAAAATCAAAAGTAAATCGATTAAAAAGAAATAGAGAAATAAAGGAACGTCTGCCCCGCCAAAACATTTTCTTGTCCAAGTCGGCAAAAAAAAAAAAAACAACCAAGATATCATTTCTACTGATCTTATCTAAATATTTACAATTAGACCAGAATTATGCTGAAACAGATTTAATTTTTTAAACATTTTTTTGGCAAGAAACTAAACTGTGTAGAAATAAGACTGCCCAATCTATCTATCTATCTATCTATCTATCTATCTATCTATCTATCTATCTAACTATCTGACTATCTATCTATATCTACCTATCTATATATATATATATATATATATATATATATATATACGTCTATTCCCTCCTCCGACCTATACCAGAAGATAAAATATAATAGTCACATTGATTGGAATGAATAGAAAAGGTCGCAGACCACCGGTAGGTATTATAATATCGTCCAGCCCTCAATTCCCCACGTACCCTGGTATTTTTCCCTTTCCAAAAGTATTTCGGCTCGTTCTGTACGTAAGTTCGTCACTGTTATATGCAGATTGAAAATGAAGGATTCCCGCATAGCTTTGAATTTCTATGATTTTTCGGGACATAATAGTTTCATACCAATTTCGTGAACGATTTTAACCATTTGTTGTTTCGTTGCAATAGATTTGAGAATGATAGGTTTACGTTTTTTGAAGAACTGATTACTAGAAACATCTTTCCCCCATATGCGCTGTATCATCTTTTATGTTGTGAGGACGCCACCTTATTTACGATATTAAAATTTATTGTAAAAAATAGAATCTTGGTACAACCTTTTGTAGATCCATCTGCTAGTCAGTGGCCAAATGGTTCCTCGCCAGGCCAGGAAAAAAAAAAGCAATTTTTTATAAAATAGTTACTTTTTACTTTTTAGCACGTTTTTTTAAAATTTTTAAAGTAAACCTAGAAGTTGGTATTTTTTTTAAAACAATTCTTAAGAAATTTTATAATTCTTGTTTATTATTTATGAATAAAATTGATCAGAGTAAATTTCTAAGTATTATCGTATGCGGAAATCCGATTTATGCTTTTCTAACATAGTAACCAGAGCAGACCAGATACAATTTTAAAATAATCGTAGAAAAAGGTTTCCAATTAAAGTTCAAAACAATATATTCAAATCTCCCTGCCAAAAAAAAAAAAAAATAATAATTTTTCTAAAAACTTTCGATTATTCATATTATTTTCCAGTTCGCGCAGAGCGAGATTTATTAACTAACACACGCACTCACGTGCGCTCACAAAGAAGGGAAAAAGAGAGAAAGAGAAAGACCCCCCCAGCTAGATAGACATTAGGAAACAATAAACAAACTTTAATTCGAACAGTATTTTAATAACAAAAACAATGGAATAAAGGTCTAGAACAAGGCTTTAAAAGAAAATATATGCACATCATCTCAAACTTAGAAGTAAGACTATTATTATTACTCTCCTACTTATATTAAATACTTCTGCAGGAAGTCTAATCAGTTCAAAACTATTGCTTACAGGACACAATCGAACAAGATTAACATGCCCTTGTAAAATAATTCGTCTCTCGCTGTAAGACTTTATTAAAGTATTAAATTATACTGTAATAACACTGACGGTGTAGTTCTACAAACAAAATAATCGCAATTCATCCGCGTATATTCGAAAAATCATTATCGTAACTTCAAGATACAATTTTATTCCGTTGTCTAGCCCAAGAATGCACAAAAAACAAAAAAAAACAAAACACTATTACTTTTATTACTAAACTTCACACGATTAAAACAGTAACAATTTCAACCAAGCATTATCAATCAGAGCAGACGAGATGCAACTGTACCAGGCTAGACAGGCTGCTACTCATCTAATTCCTGTCGGATCGGCCAAGAAGTGCAAAGCACGCTGACAATCGAACGGAATGCTGCATGAGAGAACTGACAGTGTTTCAAGTAACTTAAGGAAACGAAAAATTCGCAAAAAAGCAAAAACATATCAAAGAGCAGTTACGAAACTAGATTATCAACTATCAAGAAAAACCAAATTTTGTTATCTTTCCACTTTTTATTTCATCCTACAATCAGGCCCGTGCCCAGAATTTTTAAAGGGGGAGGATGAAAATTTTCTTCACATATTTATTTTACAAATAACAATACATTTTTCACTAATATTCGTGCTATTAATATTTTCATGAATTACCCCCCGTATATGAACATTAATAAAAATTACACACATGTTATTGATTATACTCGTAATAAAAAGTTTTTCCGTAAGATTTTAATGAAGTACCTAAAAATATGGAGCATATTTTTTCCTTTTTTCTTTTGAAGGTGAGAACACCCTAAAAAATCATCAATATTTAGTTTAAATTTTTGATTTTTTTCAGATTTTTGTGCAGTTATAATAACTACTTCAGTTCCCACGGGGGGGGGGTTAACCCCCCCCCGTGAACACGGCCTTGCCTACAATGTTTCTATTAATTCTTTTAACATTCAGCATGCAACACTGCGTTTCATCTATGTATCATGTTCTTCACGGCGATACCTGTTTCTCTTACCGTTACTATTATATCTTGGCTACAAATAAATATTACTTAGCCTTTTAATATGTTTTTCAAAAACATACAAGATGCATTTATTTACTTTTTGCATAAATGCCCACATACTTTTCCGTCATCCAAAAAATCACTAACACAATTCCGCGATAAACGCAGTCACTATAACGTGCACATTACATGATATTAAAAATGAAAAATTTAATAAATAATCTAAATATTGAGCACGTAGTAAGAGAGAAAATAGTCATGTGTCTTAAATCCCGTTGTTGGTTAGAGGTCGCACCAAAGGAACTTCGACCGAGCCAGTTAGTTTCTCCTTCAATAAAAAGTCACATTTCACCATCCATCCTTTAACCATTTTCTTTTTCGCTTACCACTTGTTTCTCCGCCAAATTGTCCTCATCCCCTAAAGAAGGCAGTAGTATCTGCAGTGCTGACCGTGTCTTCTTTGAATGTTTGTTACACTTTCTATCGAACATTGTACATTGTATAAGGTGTACAAATAAGTTTCCGCCTTTTTTTCTTTTTTTTTTTTTATCAAAAATTAGGAATTTATTGTGAAAGAACAGTACGTTACTTTTTATTCAAAGTATCGTTCATCATTAGCTACTACTTTTTCCCATCTTTCTGGCAGCATTCGGATACCATGTCGAAAGAATCTTTTGAAGCTAATCGAGCCAATTTTTAGTATTTTCATATGATGCAAAGCGCTGCGTTGACAGGCCAAGTGCCATCGACTGGAACAAGTGATAATCGGAAGGACCGATGTCTGATGAATATGGCAGATGCGGTAGGACTTCCCAATTAAGTAAATAGGTTTTAACCGGCGCCGCAACATGCGGACGAGCATTATCATCTAGGAGAATAATTTTTTCGTGTCTGGAGTCATAATAATAGGGGCGTTTTTCCTTAAATGCTCGGTTCAATCTCGTTAATTGTGTTCGATAGAGAACTCCAGTAATTTTTTCGCTCGGTTTAAGTAACTCATAATACACGATACCAAACTGATGCCACCAAATACACAGCATGAGTTATTTTCCATGAATTAATTTCGGCTGTCGATGTTGAAGCATGGCCAAGTGGTGCCCATGATTTTCTCTTCTTTGGGTGATCGTAGTGGATCCACTTTTCATCATCAGTGACTATACGATGCAAAAAAAACCCTTGATTTTTGCCTGACAAGCAGAATTTCACGCGTTCAATGTCTCTCAGCTTCAATTCATATGGAATCCAATTTCCTTGTTTTTGAATCATTCCTAACGATTTTAAACGGTGTAAAATTGCTTTTTAATTCTAATGTAATTTCAAGTTCTGCTTGCGTTTGGCACGAATCTAATAATGCTTCTAATTCTGTATCTTCGTACAATTCCGGCCGTTTTTAAACTTCTGAAACTACTCGCGACAACTTCTCTCACTTAAAGCAGCCTCACCGTATATGTATGCTTCTACAAGCAATCGATGAGCCTCAACTGCAGATTTCTTCAAATTAAAAACGAAAATCAAAAGCTCCCGCAAATGACGCTTGTTCGGCTCAAAACACGACATTTTCGTACCAACACAAATAACTGATTGATGCAAAATTGGTAATATTTTTAGGTGACGGTGATGTCAGATGTCTAAACTTACGATAAAACGTTTTACATCTGACAATTTCACCATAACTTCACCATATTTTATCAAACGGTGGAAACTTATTTATACACCTAATATTCACATATTCTTATCTGCTAAAACTCAAGTTCCTTACCCTTTAGTGCGCATGTTATATTCCCCGTCTTACCACTTTCTTCTATTCATCATTCGAGCTATCGGTTTATCTGACTGAAGCAAAAGTTAACCAACGACTTCTTTCGTTTTGTTTTTAGGTGTGGATTTCTGGTAGACATACCTCCACTTCCACTCCCCGGGGTAATAATTACCGTTACGTTACTTAAAATAGCTTAATTTTACGCGTTCCGAGTGATATGAAAACAAAATTAAACGAATATTTAGCAATTTTTCTAGAGAAACCTTTACATTAGTATATGTATACATTCTGTTTGTTAATTACATTCGTATAATGAGATAATGAAAAATTACAAACACAATAACAAACATTTAAACTGAACATAAATAGATATATGCCGATAAAAACGTTTTCGGATATGTCCCATCTTCAGCTAGAACATAGAAAATAGATATAAATCAATAACGATATATTTAGTTTATATTTTTAGTACCTGAAGGAGACCTAATTTATCTCTCTTCAGCTAGAAAAGAAAGATTCAAGTAACATTTTCACAAATTTCTTTTTCGATTTTCTTTTCTAGCTGAAGATACGATAATTATATTTCATTCAGATTCCAATGATATAGACTATTCATTTATATTCGATTTAAATATTTGTTATTGATTTTAAAATTTTCATTATTTTATTAACTTTACAGTGTTCTTTTAAGAAATTTTGTTCTACTTTATTTCCGACTATACTCGTGTTCAATGTAAATCATAATATTTCGACTAAAGGCACAAGTCGTTTTAAATTATTTTATTAAAGTTACCGGATTTAAAGAACAATAAGTATACAATTAACCAGCGGATTAGAATTTTAATGAGTACGGATAATATGATTGTAACCGCAAGCGTACGATTTCCGACAGAAGTAAAAGCTGGAAGAAGAAACGTCTCGAAATTCAAGGAATTGCAAACGCTATATATTGATAAATTTTCCAATTTTCCATCATTATAAGTTCTATGGTATATCACGTCACTTATCCAAATACACTTCAGAAGTAATCGCAAAATACCAGAATTATGTACCCCGTTACACGGATGAAGCAAAATCAATAGTTGAGAGAGGCAAAAAACCCCTTCATCCGAAGCGTGTTTATTCGGAATTAATGGAGAAATAACTGCCAACGTACTTATCACATTATTGCTCTCCTCTAGACGCGCAATTATATGGAATCCTTTTTTGTTTAGAAACGTACCTACTATATCAGCTTCACGACAAAATCAGAATACACTTTTAATAACAGATTCACTGGCAGCCGTAAATGCTGCAGGGAATCAAGATTCTAACGTCAGATTAAAATATAAAACCCTTTCTCGCATATTACATATTCAATCAGCTGTCTATATACTATTTCATTTTTGTGAATATCCAGTGTTCATTTGGGCAGCGGCCTACTCTGCTATACTGCGCCCTGGTCCATCTTTTCCACCAATCCCGCCACAAGTGTCGACTGTTTTAATGTTCTTTTTTAAGCAGTAATTGTGTCAGGATTTTCCTTCTACACCGTCCACTCTGCGCATAGTCAACGAGTTCAATCGAGGCTTCCATAAGAAATGAGACAATCTGATTATTCTTTGGTAAATCATCTACGATTGGGGGACACACAAGGTCATCTCATAACTGTATCTTAAACGGTGTTGATCAAGCTTCTTATACTTTGCATAAAAGTTAAGCATATTCCCCTCCGTTCAACACCTCTTTACTGAGAGTTCAATAGGCTACAGACTACTTGAAATAAACATGGGATGTCTATAGCTTAGATACTGTTCTATCGAGCTCAACTCAGAGCATAAGGTTAACTCTGGATTTCTTACATGGAAATAACGCGGGTTACATTCTTTAAACCTTAACCTGCAACGGACCGTAATGACAATAAATGTTAAAAACGGTCCGTTAAAATATATTAAGAAAGAAAAAAAAGAAGAAAAAAAGTTACCCAAACTGCAAGCTCTTACCGACGAATTTAAATATTCGTGGTTCAACGATGAAGAAATAAATGAAACATTTTAGACGGGACATTGTGTATTTACAATGTATCTGCACCTGCATTGTTTTAGCTACGGAAATGCTAATATACATTTGACGTTAAAAGTTGGCGCTACAAACCAAAAAATAATATCTTCTCTTGAATCGGACTCGCCGTAAAGGTCCGACCGGTACGGATAGAGAAAAATGACCGCAAGTCGATCCTCACAAACAAAATATCCTTTTATAGGGCATAATAAAAGAAGAATCTCTTTCCCTAAAGTTTCCATTTTTATATGATTTTTCATGTTTTAAGATGCTTTTTGTGCTTCTTTTTTTTTTTCAAACCGATCTGAGAGTCTTCGGTTTTTTTGTTTTAGCACGGTACATGCTCTTGCACTGGCCGAAAAACGAAAAACGAAAAAAAACGCAATAAAATAGCGTACGCGCCTCCTCCGTACAAGTTACAGGGGAGCACGATACTAACGTTGCTGTTCCCCTGATGAGGAAAGTCGGAACTGTACAACAGAATGCAGATAAATAACGCTCAGATAGCATGTTTCATGAAATGTCAACAAAAGACGGCTTCGGAAACATTCTAAAGTGCTAAATTCTAAATCATTTTAAATTATCGACTGAGAAGTTCTCAGCGTGTACAAAACATGTACCTCATGTTTTTATACTCGTACTTTTAGATCTGAAAAAAAAAAAAAAAAAAAAAAAATGATGGTTCCCGATGGTGGTAGTTTGGCTGGGGCGGGGGAAAAGATCCGCCGAAGAATTTGAAATTTTCAAAACATCGTATTATAAAAAACAAAAACTACAAAAGTAACTAAAAAATGTTAAGTATTTAAAATTGACGGAACGTGGTCGAAAAAATAAAAACCGTTTTTATGCGGTTTCTAGTTAACTATGACATTGTTAAAATAAGGAAAAAACATTTAATAATTATATACGTGTGTTTAATTTTTTCAATTTTGTAAACCGAAACGGACGAAAGAAGCAAGCAGGGAGCAGAGTCCTCCAGTTATTAAAACAATAAAATGTTACAATCGGAAATTAATAGAATAATTATAGTAATAACAATAATAATGAAATAAAAAGTATAACATTCGAGAATTCAGGAAAAGCCGAAAACTTTAATGAAAACAGACTACTGTTTAACCGAACATTAAAACTCAGTTCCATTTGAACACTTGGAATTACTGAAAACGTATATATCATTGGAAACACCGGCGGCGATCTCTCAGAATTGTTCTTTTAAAAATACTTCAAATGACATCTGTGCTTCGATATCTATGAATATTATACTGAACATTGATCTTATAAATAATCCATTTCCCTTGTAAATAACATCAGCTAGTAAACTTCATTTTTCAAGCAGAGAATAGGAAGTTCAACAAACGTAGCGAAAATTAATATATGTACATCATTAGTATGCCACTTAACGTGAATATCGTAATTTCACGCTTCCAATATTAATATCACGCATAAAATTACACAACGCAAAATACATAGTTCGCCACTCTATCGTTAGTTTACTTATAGGTTATTCGCGCGACATTATCATTTTCATCGAGCGAGCTTTCTTGGTCATTATGTATTCATATTTAATAACGACATGATAAGACAGTCGTTCAATAAAATAATGTCAAACAACTTAATTACTTAATAATCCCCGGCCAATTTATTTTCTTATTAATAAATTCGGAATTTAACCGGTAAATACGGCACCACATCAGAGCAGTAAAAATAAATTATAATGATCCCAAACTAGTAATGAAAAGGAGAGAATAAAATAAAAAACAAGGTAAAGAGTGTAAATGATGTTTTTTTTAGAGTTAATCAGCTAATCCGCCAAAATTATTTTTTACATTTCCGCTTTACTGCGCATAGCGTGTCTAATAGAATAGCACATTACAGCAGCATTCCGAACAACAATGCTGAATACTACTCATTAGAAGTAAAAAAAAAAATCTGAAATGTATAAATTAACGGACACACTTTATTACTGTATTCATTCTGTTCATTTTACACACGCATCCGCCGTTTGATACTTACTGTGTTCGTATTTCCATCTTCTGGTTTTCGTTAATTTTACAATACACAAAATATTGCGCGCAGTTACTCGTTTATAATAAATATCCTGCACTTGTTGTAAGGTCATTTAAATAACATAGTAACAACGGCTATAACGGAATTTATTACGAATTAATAACAACTTTTTCATCGCTGGCTTACACCACCAGAAGAGTTAACACAGATGAGAGAACGATAAACACAGTGAATCGGCCCCGGAGGAATATCTGAATCAACTTTTGAGAGCATGTTGGTAGTACTAATAAGATACACGTCGATCCTGCAAGTTTCGGATCTCTATCGATATTTTGGTGTTTTTTTTGAATAAGTCGAAGAAAACGAAAAATTCGAAAATAACTTTTTTTGCTCAAGAACGGCTTAGTCGATTTGAATGAAATTCGAACACATCATAGAGGTATATATATAAAGACTATATTCGGTAAAAATAACAATTCATAATCTTTATAATAACCGTTGAAAATTGATGTTTTAAGATTCAAAAGAACACTCTAACAAGGGCACCGTACGGCCTTGGAGAAACGAATTTAAATGAATTTTTTGGTATATTGGTAGTATACTACCATGTGAGTATACTATGTGTAAAATATTAATTAAGGTACAATATTGAAATATAATCGAGAAAAACGAATTTAAAATTTCTCCACACTTTATATAGAAGTTACACATAAGTTATAGAACATCTTTCTTGAAATTGCCGTGGCCTCAGTGATAACGTTCGTGACGCGTACACTCGATACGCAGATTCGAATCAAGCTGTACGCATTTATTTATTTATTACCCCCCCCCCCCCCCAATATAAATACTTATAATTAATTCATTTATTAAAAAATCTATTTATTTATTCGTTCATCTATTTTTTTATTACTTATTGCTTTTTTCAGTGTTTTTTTTTTTTTTTATCATTTATTTCGTTAATTTAATTTCTACTATTTGCAATAGAAATTACACTTGAATAAATACTAAAAAATCATTAAAAAAATCAATAAGTAATAAAAAAAATAAATGAATGAGTAAATAAATAATAAGAATTTATGTATAATAAAAAAAAATGTTCACAGCCAGATTAATAACTATCGTAAATAATATTTAAATTAGAAATTTTTGTTTTGTTATATTCAAATAGAGTAATAACTTTAATAAAAAAGTAAAATTATGAAAAAAATTAGACGTGGAATAATGGAATGGAATTTATAATAAAAAAAACAAAAAACAAATGAATGAGTAAATAATTAAATTATTTATTTACTTTTCTAATGAAGAAATTAATTAGAAATATTTATATATAATAAAAAAAAAAAAGTAAATGTACACGGGTAGACTGAAACCACGTACCGAGTGTGTACGCATCACGAACGCTACCACTTAGGCCACGGCAATTTCAAGCGAAATGTTCTTTAACTTATGTATATATGGAGAAATTTTAGATTTATTTTTCTCGATTATATCTGAGTACTGTAATATTTTACACATAGTATTATACCCACAACGTGGTGTATACTACCACTACACCAAAAGTAATTTAAATTCGTTAAAGCCGTACGGTCTCCTTGTAAGTAAAATTATTAACATCTCTCAATATAGATTATAATTAATTTTTAAATATTTTAAGTTATATATTTGCACTTGCAAATTAATCGAATAAATTTCTTTTCTGTCGTTCCAAAAGTATAAACATTGAAATAGATATATTTTTATAGCAAAAATTAGTTTTAATTTTTTTTTTTTCAATATAGCGTACCTTTTTAATGAAATTACGAATTTGAGAGGTTTTATTCTAGATTAAAAAAGACTTTAAAAAAAAAAATAGTTTCAAAATTGTAGGTAAACGTTATCGTAAGGCGGAAAATAATTTCGGAAAAAATAGCATGTTCCTAATGGTTATTATAAAAATGATAAGTTGTTATTTTTACCCAGTATAGTGACTTTATATACATCTACGATGAGTCCAAATTTCATTTAAATCAATTAAGCCATTTTTGGGGAAAAAATTATTTTCCGATTTTTCGTTTTTTTTTTTTTCGATTTATTCAAAAACCAAAATTGCAGGACTAGCGTATCTTATTAGTACCAACATACTCTCAAAAGATGATCGAAATATTCCTCTGAGGCCGATTTACTATGCTTATCGTCCTACGGCCTTTTACCTAAAATAATACTCTTAATTCTCATCGACGATGGGTAAAAAAGTGGTTCAAAAGAATTATAATTTCAATAACTCATATTTTTGATCTGAATTTTTCGTGTCAAGTTTTTAGGCCAATCCAAACTAGCTAATCTTCTTATTCGGACTAATCTGCACCAACTTGAAGTATATCATTTGAAACAATTAATGTAACTATCTGCCCCTGTTATTATGTTAATTTCAATCGATAAATAAATTACACAAAAACAAGAAATTTATTATTTAAATTAACAATGCCAACACACGTTTCATTACACATTCGTGATAACAGTACCGGTGTATAGTTAAGAAACGATATGTTTTTACGATAATCTGTAGACAATAATGTAAACTGATTATAAAATTTAATAAATAAATTACAATTAAACAGATATAATTATTCGAAATTAAATTATAATTATATTTTACTGCTTTACTTATCGACTTTTACTGTTCGTTGTCATTAGCGACCATCATTTATCATAAAAATACATTTCTAATTATATATTTAAACTGTTACCGCCAATAAATAGTACGTTTGGCCTGAAACCTGATTTGATTAACACACACCAGTATCGAATACAAGTTTTTACTCGTATTCGAAACCATTGTCGGTTGTCTAATTACACAATGTGAATCCTCCATATATTCCTATATATGCATGAGAGCTGTTACAAAAATTAATGTCCTTAAATTTTTCTTTTATTCTTGAATTATACAACACTGTGAAATAAAATTTGCACCAAAGAGAAAGAACAATCTTGGAACATACTGCACTTTTTTTTATATGCAATATGCTGTGTGTTATCTAACAAATATAGTTTGAGATCCGCAGATCAATTATGCAATAGCGAAAGCGGGAACTTGAATTAAATAAATCTAAAAAAAGCACTTGCGTATGAGATTAATTGGACACGATTTTTTAGACTAAAAAAAAAAAACAAAAAAAAAAAAAAAAAAACCCGTACAATTGACCTCATAAATTCATTAAACATAAACAGTCGTTAAAATTGAGAATTGTAAATTAACTGTGTAATATCTTCGATCTATTATTTCGAAAACAGTTCTATATACTAATCATTCATTTGTAACATCAAGAAGAGCAAGGGATTGCAGTACTGATAATTAGTTTAGACACATCAGCTACTAATAAAGGAATATTTATCACTTTTTTTATTCTACGCATTATTCTATTTTTGCAACTTCACCCTCATTATTTCGGTAAACCTTTCACAAATGAACATACCTATTCCCTTCGTTTCCATTAAATCTGTAACTCAATAAATCACATTTTCCACAAATTTAAAATGACATGAACTGACATAATAGATATCTCAGTAAACTGCATCTTCCTTTTAAATCAGGATAAAAAATGGAACAAATTCCTCAGCGCATTTAATTTAAAAACATTTTCTCAACAAATACAATAATTGTGTGAAAAATTTTTTCATCAAAAATTAAAATGAAAAGCGTGAGCGCTGGCATAAACTTTTCGGACAAATATTGCATAGTACACACCGAACACATTGATCATGTGTAGAAAACATACTACACCGCACGATGATTTACATCACATAGTACATACGGTAACGTTCTGATAAATCTGATACTACAAATGGAGAAAATTTATCAATCGAAAGAAAATATTAAATTTACAGCAACACACAATACAATTTACTACACACGATACAAAATTAGTATACATGAACGACTACACTTTGTAAGAGTTTATCAAGAAGAAGACTATCAATCTTGCTTCCTGCTTCGCTCTTTCGTTTCTCCATTACTCAGTCTCCTCTTTGTCCATTTGATCCGTTAGAAGCAAACTTCGTTTGTGATGCGAACCACATTTTCCTTGAATGTCCTTCCATTTCTTCAGAACGCGCGATACTGTATTCCGGTCTTTTGCGTCTTGGCCTCCCTACGCCCTACAGCGCTCACAGCATCCTTTCTTTTCCGTCTCCTTTGGTTATTCCTTTGTTAGCTTCTTTCGTATGTTCCATTTGTAATATTTTTCCTTTATAATTATTAATACCATCATACCGTTGAAGTGAGTAACGTCCTTAGCCGACATGCTCAAAAAAAAAAAAAATAATAAAATAAAAAAAAAATAAAAAAATAAGACTATCAATGAAAATGACATGTTTTCACGTAACTATTGTACTTGTTGAGAAAATGCTTTTACGTTATATGTGCTAAGGAATTCATTTTTTATACCTTTTTAGTAATTTTTTTTTGGTACATTTTTTAGAAAAGTTTGTTTTTAAAAATTTTCTTTTAATTTTTTATTTTATACTCTTTAGTTATAAATGAATTTTCCAAAATATTTCATTAACGTAATTATTAAAATTATAATACATATTTTATTCGGTCTATATAAATTAAATGTGACATTTTTTTTTTTTTTTTTTTCTATTATACATAATATTAAAGCTTTATTTAGTTTGGAAAGAACATCCCTCATGCGTTTTATTTCTTTTAAAGCGGCAACATTGCAGAATTTATTACCTGTTAATTTGGAAACGTCTAATTCTTCGATTCGAAGACTACCAATAGAGATCTAACTCTACTTACGCTGACGTACGCTTGCCTCCTGGAGCGAAAAGTTTCGAGCCTAGATATACGAGACAGGGTAATCAACGGTTGTGCCTGGCATTTTAGTGCTCAGACACTCGTCGAGAACTGCACGCCAATGGAGGCAGACGATCCTCTCAAACTTTTTGTGATCAAATGATCTTCGATCTCCACGCTGGTCCAACGAGCTTTTTCAAGCAAGCCTGTATTGTTCCTTTGATTCTCTTATACTTGAACATAGACAGCGCATAAAACAGATATAATCGTTTCGCTGAAATCGTGAATCACTTCCGAAAATCCTGTATTTGTAGTAGTCTATAGGACTGATGTTGTGGGGTCTCGGGATTCACACAATCCACCGGTTCCACATGGAAACAGAAAATATTGTGTAAGCTCTTCTGTTTTCAATTCGTACTCGCTATTAACGATATTATCCCCAGTTTTTCCGTTGATCTTGTTTTGACATTATCAGAAACCTCCAGCACATCCTCGACATCCGGCTGCGCACAGTCGATTGAAGGCATTACCGATTGCTAGTAGCTGTGAATGTTTCGACGATCAAGTTCTAATTGAATTTCACGATAATCTTTCGTTTCAGCACTTCTCCATTTCGATATATATTGATTATGCTAATCTTGCTCGTTTAGCATTATCATTTTCTCCATCCCTCTTCTCGCGTGATATTTTCTACGGGCTTTTTCCAAGCATCGTTTGCGTTAAGCGGTTGTTTCCTTCATTACTGTGAATAATTTTTCATATTGCAGCTAATGTTTACAGTCAAACGTAAAAATGATAATGCTAAGCAAGCCAGATTAGCAACATGCTTTTTTCTCGTTTCCTACTCTCGTGTTTTTGTTTGTTTTTTTTTTTTTTCTATTATCCCGTAACAGTCATATATATGTATATTATATACGAAGATATTTGGCCTAATCCCTCGGAGAAGATGTTACATATCCTACACATCCTGCGACGCGAATAGATCGAAAATAACCATGAATTATTATGCCATGTAAATTTATAATTTTTCATCAACGGAAAATGCCTCCAATAGTGTAGAGCTTCCCAGATTTGATTACAGACAAACAGACGTGAAAGTGAATTAAAGAAGTGTTAAAAAACATAAAATAAGGAAGTAAACAAATCGCAAAAGCGACTATCGCCACTATTATGATAATAATTTTAAACGTTCTAATGCCGACAAGACAGAAACATCGCATATGTTACTCTGAAAGTATCGATTTTAAAGTTCCGCTTATTATTTCTGAATAGATAGAAAAACAACAAAGTCAGACGAAGGTGTAAAAGAATAATTATAACTAAGAAACGTCGTCAAAGATGTGTGCAATTTAAAGACAATAAGTTAATAAAGTTTGTTCATTAGCTGTCGACTTCAATAATATACAAATACGCTTGCAAAATAATATACTATGCTACATCGCCGGCGCAATTAAATGAATATTTTTGTTTTCACAATTTATTATGCTTGCCATGAAAATTCAAACGCATTCATTCTATATTTTAAATAAATAATCTGTATGAAATTCAATACGTTCCGGTTACTTTCATTTGTTACTACAAACGAACACTAAAAATAAATTGCGCAATAAAGCCCGATACAATGGAGATAAGTCACTATTAATACTAAAAAAAAAAAAAAAAAAATATCGTCAGTAACACTAACCAAGCTATCGTAAAACGTCAGAAAAATTATTGATCGTTTAAAATCCAAAAACAGCTTACACTGTTCCCTCACTGCGAAAAAATCGACGGAAATTAGCAGAAATAAAGATCCCTCGAAGAATTAAATTAAGGGGAAACTAAAGTGGTTATCGTAGAAAGATTTCCAATATATAACGAACCCTAACTGAAACAAGAATAACTCAACGACGCACACAAGTATCAATAATTGTGTTCGTTTTATTCCTCACTAAGAGAAACTTCATAACAACCTTTTTTTTCTTTAGAATTTTTTAAATAAATAAACAATTTCCGGTTTTGCTCGTCTATGGATCCAATTTCGCTAATTTATATTTAGTTTAGAAAAAAAATATATATATATATATATACACAGAGACACAGTTAATTATTTTGTTGCAAAGTTCGTGTTAAATTTTACTTTTGATCTTAAATTTTATTATTCACATATAGAATATCGTTTCATATATGCTAAAGCGCGTAAAGTTTTTTGCAATACCACGACCAACAATTTAAAAACAACTTATAAGTTTCTTAAGCAAGCCTCGAGAATTAAAATACTTTGATTAATTTAAATTTCATCATTTTCCAAAGAACACAAGAGCGAAGAATAAATAATAATTCGAAAGGAAAATATCATCTATGTCTGGTAATATGTAAATATATCTAAAAGTATGTTCATTTGCTAAATATCTCTTCACAATGTAAACACCGATTCAGTTTCAATGAAATCTAACAGAAAGAAACAGTCTTCAAAATCACAAAACGACATTAGATTTACCATTTATTATGAAAAATTTTTATAATATCTCTCGAAACAGCCAATTTAGTTAAAAATGTAAATTTGTGTATGAAGATTATTTCCAAAATAAAATGTGGGCGCTCATTTGGTTCCCTTTATTCTTATCTTTCATATCTTCTTTAAGGATTATTTCTTAAAAATTGGAAAACATACATTAACACAACTTTATTTTTATACATTTTACACTCCTAATTTATAATGCAATAAGCAATACGCGAGAGCTAGTTGAAAAAATTAAAATGAACGATAAAAAATTAACCCATTACATCAAAAACGAAACAGAGGTAACTTATTAAAAAGCTATTCTGAAATTACAGTTATTTCAATGTCGTCTCAAGTATATCACATAAGTTCACATATGTCATTGTTTAGCATCCTTGTGACATCTTCTTAAGTTGAAACAACTTTACTTTCAAGGAAACTGTGATAAAAATTTACAACAGAAAATTCAATGAGAGCATGAAATTGAAACAAACTTTGGCATTATCGCAAATGCAAGTACAGTAGACGCTCGGTTATCCGACACAATTGGGGAATTGAATGTGTCGGATAACTGAAAAAGTCGAATAATACGGAGTTTTTTCAATTTTGTTTTTGTTTTTTAATTTTATTACATATTTATAAAGAACAATTTCAGTTAAGAAAAAAATTTCAGCATAAAAATTATTTTTTTAAAAGGGTATTCATCGACAATTGTTTCACCTTACTTATTCGTTGTTGAGCTGCATAATCTCGCCATTTTCGGAAGATTAACGCTGTCAACGCTGCGAAATAGATTTCAGTCGACAGTTTTAAGTGGACCAGAAAGTAAATATAGCTAATCGTGGGAAATTTTTATATCTCTCGGAATGTGTTGTAGTCGTGTTACATTATCATTGGAATGCATAGTTGATGCTAAAAAAATCGAGGGAAAATCAAAACTATCACATATTAAATGTGTGTTGTGCATGATTATTCGCTTCCCTGAGAGATTTTTTAGTGTCGGATAATACAGAGTGTCGGATAAATGAGTGTCGGATAAATGAGTAAATGAGTGTCGAATAACCGAGCGTCTACTGTACTTCCATTTATGAAAATCTTAAATTAACCAAAGGCGGGTTTCACTTTTAAAATTAATAACGATAACATGAGGCGTCGTGTTTAAAATTTCTTCTTTGACAACACGACTTTTACAATGTATATAAAAGAGTTGGCAAGAATCGACATCAACCGAAATCAGGTGGTAGAACAAAAATTATACATAATCTAATTTACCGCAATAATTTATAGTGAAAATTTTGATTAAATATCTACGGGGTATTCAATTCCCCGCGACATTTACCAATGGCTAACAAAAATAACCGAACCGTTAATGTAGCAAGCCTAATCTGGAACTTCAAGGTACAATATATCAACTCTAAATATTAAACGGAAAAAATTTTTTGCAGGCTTTCACACGTACAAGTAGGGTAATTCACGTGGTAAAAGTATACCATACATGCATATCAACGGTTATACAAAATTATAATTCGATATTTTAATTGCCGAACTACACGCAGAGGTACTTTTTACGAATCGTCGTTTGCATTTTTATGACTTAATTTTTTAACAACTTATCAGCCATTTTAAGTGAAGCACTATATAGGTCATCCTCAGTTTTTCCAATTACTTCAGAAAGTTATCGAGCATTCCTCTTTTTTTTTCTTACTTAATTTTCTCACTCATCCGTTCCCTGATATGTCCTTCAACTCCCCGCTTTTAAACTTTCTATCAGGCAAGTACAACCACGACTTCTTTTCGAGGGCAAACATTTTCATGATCAATACCGCATTAGTACACAGGAAGTGACTAAATAAACTGATATATATCGTTAACACCATTGCCTAGAGAATATTCATTCGTAAATTACTCGCTAACTGTATATCGATCAAATTTTATCGCGGCCAATGAATTCGTTATACAAAAATACGTAACTACACGATACTATTGGAAAAAAATGCTTCTTCGAATTAAAAACTGAAGAAAAACCGATCAATTCTAGCAATCAAATGTAGAACTTAATTCTTGAAATTCGAATAAACATAAAAGGTTAATTAAAAAGTCAAATTACGTTGAGACTTCATAAAAAATATAATCTATTTATTTATGAATGGAAAAGGTGACGAAGAATGAATTATTAATGGTTTCTACGGACGCCTTGACATAATGGACGATCTCATTTTGAATTGAAAATGTTAAATTATTCATTACAAATCATCTACTGCAATGAGCGTAAATCAACATGAATATGCACAATAGAAAATTGATTAAATTATATCGAATTTCAGTCCGCCTTTTAGACAAAAATTAAAAGATAGATCTAACAGTACAACTTCAAAACGTACGATATTCAAAATTTAACTAATTCGTATATTTTTTATATAAATTAAATACTTCGAAAAGAATCTTTCATAAAATGCATTCATCATACATTTATCATTTAAGTATTAACTACAATACATTATTATATTCACCTTTAAAACTATCGCCTAAGAATTTACATATTTTTTATTTTATGCGATACAACACTTTTCCGATGTAATACAACAAAACAGATTCGTTAAATTAGGAAAATTATCTAATAATTATTTTTTGGAAACTACACTACAGAATGCGTATAAATTTTGAAATAATCATTCTAATCTATTAAAAATGCTTTATTTAATATTTTGAAATCGAAAATTGTGTGGTTTTATTCGAAAACAAAAACTAATTTTACACTTACCGAATCAGAAGCTGTTCCTGTGAACGATTTAATCTTATTTCGTAATTGAGGGCTCTTTTTTCGATTCATCGGACCTGTCAATTTTTCCACATTTAAATTCCCCGGTTCTGTAGCTATATGTCGTAGACCAGTGGTCATTTTATGCATTAAAGCTAATATAAGTCGCGCCACAATGATATCTTCAAGGTTTATCGATGAATAAATTGGGAAAAATGAATTCTTCACAATATCTCATTAAAATTAAACTTTTTCATAATCGAAAAAAATAGTAAACAATTGTAAAACTAAAAAATACATTTACAATACAAATTAAGAAACACCAACCGACCACCCTAACACTAAACCATACAGCGGTTCGAACAAAACTGAAACTAAATTTAATACTGAACGGAACATGTGCCGATTACGTCTAACACACACAAAACAAAATTACATCTTATTGTTAGGCGATAAGAAGAAAATATCAAAATCAATTCAGCCAATCATAACGTACCATTTTTATTACTACATTTCCATTCCTTACCCACAGAAGTAATTTAAAAAAATTTATTTTCTAATTGATTATTATTATTATCGATGCTCGTAAATACACTTCCGGTTTTAAGTAATTAAAACTATACTCTAAACGTTACACTACCAAAAATCGATTGTCATAAAAATAAATTAAATTTCCGATATCATTCGATTTCACCGCTTCTTTAAACATCGAGTTAAATTAACAAAACTACTGATTATTTTGATTTTTGATAAATACGCATATTTATTTGTAAAAATTGTTTTTCAAAATTGTTCCTTAATTTCTTTTAAAGAATTTTTAATTTAATAATGAATAAATAAGTTAAGTGATATATTGACATTAAAATTTTTTGTAATATTAATATGAATAAATTATGATAAATGTTGTTATTGTAATGAAAATTATAAATGATTATCTGCTATAAAATAACGAACTTTCATAAAGAGCAATTGTATGTATAATTCGAATTTTTTCCATATTTTTTTAATGCAAATTTGTTATTTTAAATAACGGTTTATTGTTTAATAATGTTCTTTAAAAAGAACTATTCAGTTTCAAAATATTTTACCAGAAATGTAATGTGAAAACTTACATAATCGTTAAAAAACACATTTTTCATAAACTAAATATTGTACTGTTTTGTACTGCTGAAAATCTTTTAAATACATTGGCGTACCCGAGGGGGGTACTACGTAGTTGCAGCTCCCCTCAGGGAGATTAAACGGACAGTGTTAATAATGGCAAATATATATGCAAGAATTAATTGATACATAAATTTTCTTATGATTAATATGAAATAAATAGTTAAGAATTATAGTTACAATGTAATGAATTCTTACAAAAATCATTATTTACAATTTATGCAATAAAATTATTGTAAAAAATCTATTAAGAATATGACTTTAAATAAATACCACCAATTCATTTTCGTCACAATTTTAATTCATTAAATTATTATTATGTCGCGATGGCCTGGTTGCTAGAACGCTTGACTTCCGTTATGGAGGTCACGGGTTCGATCCCGGGCCACAACAGAACTTATTACAAAGAATTAAATTAAAAATATTCGCTAATAATCACATGGAAGGCAATGGCAAACCACACAGTACATTAGCGTGCTAGGTTAGTACACAGCAGACACACACGGGACTGCACTTGTATATCGATAAATCAAACGATTATTGATCAGTACTCCCGCGTTGCATATAATTGCCTGGTACACAATCTATATCTGTACAGCTAAAAGTGTACGAGTAGGTTGCGCCAACGCGCCATGTAACGCACGGTACCTTAAGAAGAAGAAATTATTATTAATTATAGTTTAAATTCGAATATATTACGAATTTGAACTAGAAATGACTAACATTAAACATTAAAAACTTAAAATATAAATTTGAAAATTACATTAAAATAAAACATTGTGTATACCGTAATATACAAGGGCATATTTTTGAAATTAGTTTGTAAAATAAATGAATCTGCAACGGCCTAGATACTTGTTCTTTGAAGTAAAATTCTGCCGGTATAGGAAAGTTATATTCTTGGTCATCCTATTTCAGTATTTCACTTTGAAACATGGGCGTCGCCAGCGGCGGGCAAGGAGGGGCAGCTGCCCCCTCGGAGCCTTGAAACTTTTTAATCAACATGCATTGATGAGTATTCACAGGCGCGTAATCATGAACAATTTGCCAGAAACCCACGAAAATTATGTTTTAATTAAGATCTTATTCTTGTTTAATGAAATATTAAGCCTTTACAACTTATAAATTTTATTTTTCCTATAACTCATATCCTCTTTCTATCATCTTGTCCCTCCCTGGCTCATCGGCTGGCGACGCCCTTGCTTTGAAGCCTATGCCATAACTGCTCAATGTTGTTGATGTGAACTTAAGAATATGTCTTTCAGTAATTTACTGCGCGGACGTATATATAACTTTTCCATTCAGGAGGGGGGAGGGATCGAATCTGAAATTTTCATAATTTTTTTGAAAGCAAAATAAAACAGTAGGTCCTTTTATGTTATTATATTATACACAACGTTATTTCATTCTTTGCTTATATTTTTATAACCGACTTCCAAAAAATGGAGATAATACGCACGTCGGTTTTTTTTTTAAATATTTGTTCACGCATAATTCATATTCATAAAGACCGATTTTACTGATTCTTTGTCCATTGGAAAGTATACCACTCAGACCATAATCGGTGGACATCAACTGAGTGTTAGTCAAAAAACGTAAAAATATGTGATCCCTTTAGATCATTTTTTTTATATTTTTTATTAGTATAACAGAGGCGATTGACTTAAAATACTATCAATTTGTTAAATTACCGTGGAAATTTAACTTTGAATAAGGAAAGCGATTATATATTTCGATGTTTTCACCATGAAAATGCAGTTTAAAATAAAAGAATCCGCTTTTTTTTAAGCGTAAATTATGGAGAATAATCTGAAAAAAGAGTTGATTTTTGAGTAGGAAAAAATTCAAGTATAATGCAATACGGAGCAGTCGCTGATTAGGCAGTGGTGTTTCGTCCAAGTACCATCTGGTTTAAATCCCGATATTCATCTTGCGCAGGGTCAATGTCTCATAACTGATAAACTTAAAAATTAAATAAAGATAAATAAATATTTTACAATATGAAATTAATTTTTTATGTCATTACTTACGATTATTTATTGTTCTGTTTAATATAATAAAACAACTGTGGTAATTAAATAATTTTCAGCGATATTCAGAGAAATAATACCCATCTATGCAGAAATGTATTTATTAGTGATACACATATGAAATATTCCCCCAAAATCTAGAACTTGAAAACATGCCATACTTTACAAATAAGTAAAAAAAAAAAAAAAGCTACGTATTCTTTCGCATTTTTACAAGTTTGTGCTTGTTTTTTTTTGCCGTCGGTAATCGTGAATTTGTGCGTTTAAATGGATCGTTCTGTTCACAGAGATGCATGTATTTTGGATGAAACGTTATATCGATGTACTTTCACTTATGGTTAAGAATTCTTTTTACATTCAGTATGACGCATATATTTGTAAGGAATCGGTGGTGGATCCGAAAAGTAATTTGCGACAAAATCGTGTAGGAAATTAAGCCCATCTTGTAGCACTGTGTTTGAATGCGTGACTAATAATTGGTATGTAGCGCGATCTTTTCTTTATGATAATAATTTATAATAAAATTCTGATTCGTACGATGGCGCTGTGATCGCGTGATAACAGCGGTAATAACGTGATTGATAATTTGTATATACATGAATAAGAGATTTTACGTTTTGTTTTGCAAAATATTAGATTATTAATAAATAAATACAATAAAATTACAGGAAAATCGATTTTTTGTCGAGTATGAATGTGGTGTTTAATGAACCTTAATAGATATGATGATTATTTTATTGCGAAGAGAAGATTTAAAATAATTATAGATCTAAAGGATCTTGAATCATATTAAGGATGGACAATTGTGGTGGCCCTGCTTCGGCCAAAATGCAATGTAACAGAAAAGTTTCATATTTATTCAATATATTCTGATTTTACTACGTCGTAGGAAATTAAAATTATTTTTGTAAACTGGTGCTATCGGGATTTTAATAATTGTATCGCAGTTCTTCATATATTTATATCCGATGTAAAACTAAAGCAGTGAGTAACGTAACGTATTTTAAATGCAAGAGCTTGAACAGCGGTAATTTGGTAAGTAAACTTACTGCCAAAGTGAAAGTGCACGGGGCTGCCCGATAGGGACAAAAGTATGTAGTACGGCTGATGGTATATGCGTAATGCTGGTGCAATACGAGTGCAACTTCTTTGGGTATACTCATAGCTAACCGCTATAAGGGGATTTACACGCTTTCGGTAAGACCGATGAGCGATTTTAATAAAAGAACATCGTCGTAAACTTCGATGTGATTAATTCCTCTTGTTCCGGCACGCAGGAGTGGATCTATACCAAAAGCATCTGCGTCAGAGTATTTTACGGTCGTACGTATGCAGTCGCAATCGTGAATAATAAAAGTTTTTAGTTATTTAGGAATCTTTCTTGACAGCCGTCTCTTCTTTCACAATCACATTAACCATCTGCATCTATCCTCTTTTAAAAAGCTTTTTCTAAGGCGATCCCTATATCTTTTTCATGTTTTATAAATCCTTTATCTGCTCTGTCCCGGACTACTGTTGATTCATTTAGGGCAATTTTTCCAGGTCTCTTTTTTCAAAATTAAATCGTATTTAAAATACTTGTCTTCTCCTCCGTCTTGGTTCCCTGAGATCTACCCCAATACCGGCTATCCTTGCTGAATCGCATATTCCGCCTCTCTTTATTCGCAGATCCTGTTTGGGTTATCGCTTTTTGATTAAGCTCCGGCCTATTTATTCCTCCTCGCTTGTTTCTTCCCACTCTTCTATCCCTCATAAATGGCGATTTTCCTCTAATGAAACTCCAATTTTATCCTCCTTATATTTCTGTTCGTCTTCGTCAATTTTCGGCTTTTATTTCTAGTCACGATAAACTTTCTTATTTCTCTTTCAGTTTTTTTTTTTTTTTTTTTAGTTTCCTTCATCCTATTAATTGTCCTTCATTACTGTTCTGTTTTAAATCTGTTTCTCAATAAGTTGCCAGAGCTGAATTATCCTGTGCTTTAGGTTCCTTTTTCCCTTCACACATCACTATATCTATACGAACGATTTTAAAGAGCCCAGCGGAGTTGGTTCTGCCCTTTTTGTCCCGCCTTCAATTAGTTTTTGGGTTTTTTAAGCTTCCTTCCTTTTGTTCATGTTGCTATTCTACGCGCTGTCCTTTTTGTTTCCTCATTAATTAATTTCCCATAAAGTTCTCATTATCTCAGATTCTAAAAGTGTTCTACAAGCTATTTCATCTTCTCTTCCAGTTACTTCGCATACGTTTTCTCATTCATGATTTTTTCCTCCTCCACTCAATCGAGATCGATCTTCTGTGGATTCCTGGGTATTTTAGTATTTAGAACAATGAAGTGGTGGATTCCTTAGCCCGTTCTTTCATTTCCAGCCCATAATATTGTTCTTCTTTCTTTTTTCAGTCGCTCATTCCAAACTATGGCTCAACTCCTATTCTTCTTCCTTTTTCTAATCCTGCCTTCTTTTGTCACTCTATTCAGCCACCTGTTCCTGCTCGCCCATGGTCCCTTGACTTCCCGTCTCTTAAACGCTCTACAATCTCTGCTATTTGTCACCTTCGCTTTAACCATAGTCTCTTTCCCGTATTATTTGCTCGGTTATCATTTGCATCTACTCCATTTTGTCCTTTTCACCCATTTTATTTGAATGTGTGGCCTTCTCTGCCGAGCAATCGTCCTTATATTCTTCGCTGTTAAAACTTGATTTCCCCACTCCCCTTATCGGTGCTGCTTGTATTCTCTCATTTCCTCCGGGTTTCGGTTATTCCTGCCCCCTTGAAGTATCTCTTTATCCTCTGTTCTTAAACGCATAAGAATATAAATTTATTGCTCCTCTTTCCATTTTCTTGGGCTAATGTCCTTGCTGACAAACCCACACTTGAATAATAATAAAAAAAAGAAATATTTCAGTTAACTCTGGTTAATGTTAATTTTTGCTCCAAGCAAATAGTCAGTAAATGAATGGCCCAACTGGTTATTTTCTCATGACTGATTCTGGTCTGATGCAAAAATTTAAATTGCCATCTGTATTTACATTTAAATGGGAACGAATGAAAAAAGCAAAGCCATACAGATGTAGAGATAAATTAAGAAACGCCGGGTATAAATTAAAAGTGCACAGTCCGCTAAACACAATCTTCTCAAAAATTTATGAAGAAACAAAAACAGATAATATAAAACAATGTATAACGAAGTTACAGAGGGTATTACAATATATGTACATAGATTTTAAAGAAACCACGGAGTACACAAGAAATCTTGGAACTGACGAATCAACGTCGTATAGTTAAAAATACTAATAAAACACTATATAAATGTATACAACATAAAATATGGCAGGCAAAGAGCGATTGGATGAAAGAACAGAGTCAAAAAATTGGAGAAATGAAGAAATCTGATTCTCTTAACATACGTCGTTAAATTAAAGAAACAACAGGTCCATTTAGAAAGAAAACCCCAACGAAACTAAATAAGGAAGACGGCATACCAGAATTCAACGTAAAAGACAAACTGAAAGTCTGGACAAGGTATGCAGATAATATGTTTATAGATAAAAGAGATATAAATCCGACGGGGGAACACTTAAAGATGTAAATTTAGAAATTTTACAATCGGAAGTAGAACATGCTATAAAATTAAGAAAGTTGAGAAAATCGATCGGTCCGGACAATGTACCAGTTGATATTATTAAATTGTTAGACAAAGCAAACATTTTAAAATTAACAGATTTTTAATAACATTTATAGCACGGGCGAAATACCAATGAATATGGTTAGAACCAGTGCTTTTATAATCTTACCAAAGAAGAATGTATGTAATGACTATAGAGAATGATTAGTCTGATGAGCCATATATTGAACATCTTCTTGCGCATAATACGCGCGAGAATACTCAATCGATGTGAACAAGATTTAGATGAGAGTCAATTTGGCTTCTGTCAAGGATTTGAAATTAGAGACGCAATAATTGCAGTTAATATATTATTGTATAAATGCTGGAATCAGAGACGCGATGTTTTTATCTTCCTTCTTTTGGTCTACGAAAAAGCTTTTGATCGTGTTAAACATGACAAATTAATACAGATATTAAAGCAAAACGGTGTAAATGAATATTATTAAAGAATAATACAAAAGTGCTAAAATTCATATAGACAATATGAAGTCAGAATTAGAACATATATGCAAAGAGGTGAGGCAGGGATGGCATTTTGTTACCATTATTATTCAATGTGTATGCTAATGCGATTTTTAAAGATGCATTACAGGAACTTCGGAATTAAAATAAATGGCAACCATATTAACAATATTCGTTACGCAGATGATACCATTGTGTTAGCAAACTCCTGCTAAGAATTACAGCGGCTGGTGAATAAAATTGATTCGAAAGGTATAAAGAACGTAAATTGGAAATAAACGAGGGTAAAAGGGTAACCAAATATGATCCCAAAAACGAATGGATGAGTCAAAAAATCATAAATTTTATGAAAATTAGAGATCAGTACTTTAAGCTCAGTAAAGGAAACAAAACTAGTATTCGATATAAAAACTTATACCGGAAATATCGAAATATAGTAAAAACAGAAATAAGGAACGCTAAACAGAAATATTATCAAAATCAAATAGTGTTAGCAAACAATGATAGCAAAAAAACATGGTGCATAATCAACAATATTGTGAATAAAAAAAACAAAACATCAATTGATCACTTTGTCATAAAACATTTTGAAAACACTACAATAGTAACCAAACAATTTAGTGAATACTTCACACGTTCAGTTTAAGAGCTGACATAAATGTGACATACAGTTACTGAATAATAACTCCGATAATTCTATATTGTCCTCTTTTTATATTCCACCTGCAAATTCATCTCAAATAGAAACAATAATAAACGATCTAAAAGTACATAAGGCTCCTGGATGGGACGAAATTAGGGTAAAAGATATTAAACAAAATGCAAATATTTTTACTCCTATTTTAACTAACATGATCAATCGCTCTATAAAGGAAACGTGTACTCCAGATGGGATCAAAAAAGGTATTATTAGACCAATCTATAAAAAAGGAGTGCAAAATCAATGCGATAACTACCGTCCTATAACAATAATATCAGCAATAGGTAAAATATTAGAACGATACGTTGATAAACATTTAAGGAATTATTTGGAAAAAAACAACCTACTTTATGAAAATCAACACGGGTTTAGAGAAAAAAAGTCCACGATAATACTATTAAGAACGATGATAAATAAGATAAATGCGGGACTGTCGATGGGGAACCAATTTATAATTACCTTCATTGATCTAACAAAAGCGTTTGACTTAGTTGATCACGATTTACTGATTAATGACTTAGAAAATCTGGGTATTCTAAAAAACCAACTAATGTGGTTTAAAAATTATATAAAAAACAGGAAAAGTG
This sequence comes from Icerya purchasi, assembly GCA_039619475.1. Classification (NCBI taxonomy): domain Eukaryota; kingdom Metazoa; phylum Arthropoda; class Insecta; order Hemiptera; family Monophlebidae; genus Icerya; species Icerya purchasi. Next base: position 333,590,309 of record CM077115.1, on the reverse strand, counting down.
TAGTAAAAATCGCAGGGAATAATAGTAATGAAAAAAATATTCAATTTGGGGTAGGCCAGGGAACTATACTTGCTCCTATACTATTTCTAATATTCACTAACTCATTATACAGGCACATTAAAAATGCAAAGGTATATGTTTTTGCTGATGACATTGCGCTGTTAATTGAAAATAAAAAGATAGAAGTGCCGGAAAAATTACTGCAACAGGATATAGATAATTTTAGTAAATGGACACATGATAGGAGGTTATGTGTAAATATAAATAAATCTAAATTGATACAGATCCGAAACAGTACTAAACACAAGGGTCGCGACCCGCGAATCATACTTCATAATAACGAATGCTTACACGAACTCCATGAAACGAATAATTCACCTACATGTTTATGTCCACCTCTTGAAAACGTAAAAGACTTTAAATATTTAGGAATATATACCGATAGATCCTTGAGCTGGAAAAAGCACGTTCAAGTCTTAAATTCGAAAATAAGACAGACAATTCCTGCTCTATACAAATTAAAGCAGGTACTTTCATATAAAACACTACGTATATACTACAATGCAATAATTATGGCTAGAATTCTATATGGAATCTAAATATGGGGAGAGGCTAAGAAAACGGAAATCAATAAAATAGGTAAAAATCAAAAAAGGTGTCTTAAAATTATACTACCCTACTGGAGGCGAAGTGACTCGAGATCAATTATGTACAGAAGGAAAATGATGAAATGTCACCAAAGATGTACTACTACTATTACAGGTTACTCGAATATAATATCAATAATATAATGTTACCAACTAGGCCAAAAACTCGAATAACAAGAAATCAAAATAATATATATTACATATACCCTAGAGGGGCAAATCTACGAATTGACAACATAGATGATTCGGTTTTAATTAAATTAATGAGAATAATCTCCAGTCATATTATAAACGAAAACAGTATTGGTGTGTGGAAAACGGAGGCTGTGAAATGGCTGAAGGAATGGTGCAAAGAATAAAAAACAAACTGCTCCCGAATTCCTCACTCCTAGATAGTTTCACTCATACAGCTACTGATATAACATGTATTCTATGTTGTTGTTTTGTGTCGCTCCTCTTTTAACATACTGTTCGTAATTCATAAAGAAGATATTGTTTACGCTATCATGATATACATGTATATATGACTTTTAGAGTGAATGTAGGTATGTGTATGGTTTTTTCTTTTTTTTACACCTATATATTATATATAAGTTATATATATTTACTAAGGCATATATTAATTAAGGTTTATATAATTTCAATGTGTATAATAAGTATGTATAAATTTGTAACGTGTTCAACATAAATAAACGATAATAAGTGTCGGGCACTCACACAACGGGCATACTTGCCCAGTGAGACCCACAAACTTATTTTAAAATTTAAAAAAAAAAAAAAGACAAAAAAAATTACTACGAGCTTACAATTAATGAAAGAAAAATCAAGTTCAACAGCAATGCAACTATTATAATTAATGGAAAATGTACAGAAGTTGCAGAATTTAAATAGTTTAGTATCTGTATGACAAACACGCTTGATCCACCTGTTGAAATCAAAAGATGTATGTGGTCATGCTAGTTTTTGAAAAACTGTGAAAACTGTTCGCGAACTCAAGTTTGCATAAAAGGTAAGATTTTATAAGATGTTACATTTACTCTATTTTATTATATGGCGTAGAAGTAGCAAAATATATATTAGAAAAACACTGAGATATCTAAAAGAGCGTGGGAAATGTAGCTGTATAAGAGAACCGTGAGAATATATTAAAGTTGAAAAAAAACTTTATATGTATTCAATCTTAATAAATATAAATTTTAATAAACACAAAACTTATAAAAAACTATTTAATAATAAATTGCCGACTAGTTTTGGACGATAATCGTGGCGTTGATTCTGCCGATTTCCTGCATAATACAAATCGTGGCGTAAGTTATTTTCTGGTGTACACAACTCTTAAAAGATCTCGCCGTTAAAATTTTAAATAGTATTTGTATTAAGGAATAGTTCATTGCAGTATATAATTTACTAATTGAGCCGAAACACTCCGTCACGAACCTTATAAATTGCTAAACTGCTTGAAAACGTGACGATTTGAAAAATTTGCAGATTAGTTAATTTCTAAATGCCCCGTGTGTTTATACAGTAAGATAAAAACGATTTTAATAGATTTTCAGATTATTACGAAAACATTTCCAATGTTCAGGAAAAACAATTAGACTCCCGTTGATAAATTGGCATTAAATGTCTGCGGCACTTGAGTTCTCGCCAGCCAGAAACAAAACATCGGAATTATATTACCTGTTCACCTCAAAATCGATACACAAATTACAGAAATAATGGATATATTAATTACAACGTAATTCTCAGGCCGGTCCCCATTAGAAAAAATGTCCCAATTTTATGTAACAAAAAAATGCCCCAACTTTATGTAACGTTTGTTATATTTTAATTTTTACTGACTTCCAAAAGGAAGAAGGTAAATACGTTCGTCGCGTATGTTTTTTTTTTTTTTATGTTTGTTCGCGTATAACTCATATTTGTATAAACTGATTTTGCTGATTCTTTGCCCATTAGAAATAGTACCATTCAACTTTGGTACCATGTGGGTAATGATGAAAATCGGTGAACATAAATTGAGTATTCGTCAAAAAAAGGAAAAAGTATTTTTTCTTATTTTTTATTACTAACAGAGAGGAGGCGGTTGACTTAAAATCCTATCAAACGCTTCAAATTTTTCTACACAAATACACTTCTTATTACTGTGCAGGTTGATGAATAAGAAGTCCCACCATAAGTTTAAGCATGTGTAAAGACTATATTGCTAATTTAATAATACTATGGAAACACAAAAAAAGTATTATTTATATGTGTTGTTGTACTACGTTAAGTTGCTTATTGGCTGTATTTTTTTTTTTATTATATAAAATTGGGACATTTTATCATCATTATAACATCTAATCTGGGCCGGCCTAAGAATTACGTTGTAAATATTAATCACTTTATAAGTATATAAATATAAGCAAGAGGGGTCAAGAGGCACTGTCCCTTGCAAGATAAAAATGACTGAGTTTATATATCGTATATATATATATATATATATATAGTACGAAGGACACAAAAATACAGTAACGTAACTGAAGTAAAGTGGTGGTTGATAAGCACGAGAAATAATTATGTTTAAATGTCAACGGCGTGTGTTTTTTACTGTGCACAGAAGAGATATAATGATGGTCGCCTTTATTAAATAAAAGCGAGAGATTATTTTTAAGCGTCAGAAAATTTAAGAATGCAGCATCAATAATTGAAAATGAAGTATATAATAAAACACCAACAATGTACAATGTACCATAGAAAATCTGATCGAAAAAAAAACCTTTGACGACTGTAGGAGAAAGCCTTTATATTAGTCACTTGTTTTCGCTGATATAGATACATCCGTTATATCGAGATGCACTCTTCATACATTTACAACTAGTCGCTGGAAAATCTATTCGCACGCTTACTAAACAGTAATTCAAAGACCAGAGAAATTTGACAAAAGCGGATAAATTAATATTAAAAATGATGCAGATGTTTCTGTTAATTCTGAACACGTCGTATGCTTATGAAGACGTCTCCTCAATTATGTCGATAAATTCTCTTCGAAATTGGCGAAACGTTGCTCACTGTTTCAATTACTTCAAATGATTATTTTTCTTTCAATTAATTACCAACACAAATATTTTCTACTATCGTTATTCTCCTCATAACCATTTTCCTCACTTCAAAAGCTCTGAAAAAAGAGACACAAAGCTGAAGAGAATGCATCCAAATAATCCGTGAAACGCTCTTTCAAAAATGAAAAAGTTTCGATAGAAAAACCTTGAACTTTATCCGCTTCAAAGCAAAAGAGGGATCCAATTTTTAAACCTCAATTATACGCTAAACAAATATTTCTCACTGCTAACTGTTTAAACTACAAAAAACCAATCGAATAAAATGAAACCGGTAGAAAAATGACGTCGGCAAACTTCAGCCGAAATTTGAATAATTTTACGAGCAAACAGTCTCACATTGTAACATTTGAGTGGTGGCACAGACAACCAGCGGGCAATAACATCCGCCAAGGAACTATTAAAACCTACGACATATACTGTTAAGGAAAAATTCAAAAAAAAAAAAAAAAAATACCCCCTGACGATATACATTTGGTTTCGGAATTTATGGATTCTACTCTAACTGCATTAAAAAGGGAATATTCGGCAAGTATTCAACGCGCTTTCTCTTCTGTATCTGTAAAAGTCCGCTTCACTAAACTAAAAAATAAACTCTCGACCCAAACAGCTCATCGTTAAAACAAAACTTATTCAGTTAGGCGAAGATAATTACGTTATCAGCTGCAACATTGCAAGTTTACAGACACACATTAAAAATACTGATCAATAATTACTTCGTAAACTTTAATTTTTTTTTGAAAATACATACTTTTTTATACTTCTTATTTGCTGTTCCTCTTTACGCGCGTTAGCAGTCAATTCGTTTGCATTAATATTTATACTGCAATAGAAACGGCGACGAACTTTTAACTTTAGCGGCTTTGGAGCGGTACTGCCAGCGGCTTGTCATTTCGCCACTTTTTATCGAAAAACAGTTACGCTTCTGCTGTCATTATCGGTGAACGAAAAATCAACTACAAATTCTGACAATGATATCAACGTGGTCATTGACGAAATTTGACCAATTAGTAGTAGATTACAGCCGGAGTGAGTCCAATGGAAACAAACAAGTCGAAAGGAATATTAGTTAATAGTTTTAATAGTTTTTACGCAAAGTTTTTGTCGCCTTGTGGAGATAATTCATCGGAGAAAGCTTTTTCATAAACCAACGCGGTCCATTTGGAAAGAATGAGAAAAAACCTTATTTCTACTCGACATCTGCGAGAAGTATTTTTTCACTCAACAGCAATTCCTTATATTGTAATCTGGTGATATCCGTAAAATCAAACACTTTACTCTCGTCGCAATCGTCAAATTTATCGACGGCGACTCTAATTTTAAAAAATCTCCCACATTCACAATAGCTATCAAAGAATTGTTGTTGCGTAAAGAATTAATATGATTTGCAAATATCATTACCACAGAGTAATGCGTCTCAATCCGAAGTAGAGATGTACAGTTCGCGAACAAACTATTAAAATGAACGATTCTTTTGAAGGAACTATAAGAACTAGTTCCCAACAACGGAACTAAATAGTTGTAGTGGAACTAAACTTATTTAAGTTTCACACCGAACTATTTGGTGTAGAAACGGTTACGCGGCATATGCAGTAGAATCAGATATAGGTACGCGCACTTCGCACATACACAACTTATTCATACTATCCGACCTTAGAGTGACCTCTGACCATTGAAAACAAAACCATATTGTTTTGACTATTGTATTAGCGCGTTCTACTCTTCCGATACTTTACTACCATTGTTATTTACTCACGCACATCACCTACTATTCTTCAATTCATATCATACGCTGTTAGTGTTAGAAGATACTAAATAGGTCCGAAGGAACTAAACTGTATTTATCGTTCTCGTTCACTCATTTTATCTGATCGACCGAACTATACATTTGGTCGGAACGATTTCACAACCTAAGCACTTTCGATCCAAAGCAGTGTGATTATAATGAATTAATGAGTGTAGTCATTGCTTACCGCGACCATGAAACAAACAGAGATCTCTATCCCGTTTATTATAATTTACAGTTAGTGAAACGTTATACGAATTTAAAACTATATAACTAAAATAATGAAATTGATTTATAAAAATATATACAACCTATGATAAATAGAAAAATAAACTTATAAGAGCATAAAAGATATTATGTAAAGATATGCGTTAAAAGAAAACTACAAATTATGATTTAAGAACATAATTTCTTCAATTTTCTTCGATTAGTTTTTGCCGTTCGCAGCGATAATCGTGTCTTCGCAAGCTAACGAATCTTTATCTCTATATCTATTATTACCGTGTAATTCGATCACCACTTTCGTTTGTTTTTGTTTTTTTTTTTTTTTGTAAAATAAATGTGAAATCGAATTAGGACGTTTTTAGTTTATTTTTCGTCCGAAAATCATCCGGGACCACTACACAACTTTGAAAATATGTTCCACTTAATAGTTCATTCATGGACTACCCACACTACCTTGTCTAGTTCCTTTCGAAGAACTAGACCGAAAGAACTAGTTTCTCAAAATGAACTATATTACCTATCACTAATCCGAAATACGTTCTCTTCAATGAAAACGAGCGGAAGTAAACATTTTTGCAAAAATCCACGAACATATGCTATCCTATGGGGTTCACTATTAAAATAGATAAACGATATCAACGTGTAACATTATGCCGAATTTTCAGTTTGATTTTCGCAATAGTAGGGTAGATGGTCAACCGTACTAAGGGATGAAATTGAATGGAGCGTCGACGAAAAAGTTGCAGTATTCGGTACGACACAAAGGCTTACCGCGCAAAGTCAAATATCTCATCCGGGAAGCTGTTGTCGACTTACCGTTTATTCCTTTGGAAAACCTCAGACTACGCTTAGATGAAGCTATTTATTTTAGACAAAGTTGTAACGTGTGCGAAAGTTACTCGAGGAACTGTCCTTGAACCGAAGTTTTTCCTATTATCATCCGATATAACAACAGCCTTATCCTTCGACGACACAGCGCCTTTAGATGTTACTGATCAACTTCAGTTGTAGCAATAGAGACAAGTCGGCGCTTTGGACCATATTAGATGTTTGATTCACTTCACATTCGCGCATGCGATGAGGAGATGAAAACAATTTATAAACAAAATGCTTCTTTGTAACTAAAACATAGCGATCGAAATCGGTAATTATTCACCAATTTTTAACATTAGTTTAACTCGGAACACAGAAACACAGCAGTCAGTCGGTATTACGAAAAATTTAAAACTAAAGAAAACCACAAGAAAATAGCATGAAAATAACTACGCGAAAGATGTCACGATGAATTATTTGAAAAGCAGCAATCAAATCCTTTACAGCATTTGCCTAACCCGCTAGGAAAATCATGTCCATACGGCTACGATACCTCTCTTGTAGATGACCGACTAAAAAAATAAAAAAAAATAATAAAAAACGTACATTTAAGATCTTAAATGATAATCTAATTTTTAATCAGGTAAATATATTTATTACAAAAGTATACTAACAATGACTGATAATATATGAATATACCTATAATAATCATGATTTTCCCCCCGTCTTACTTCTATTCTAACGAAAAATAAAAATTAACAATTATAGTTAAACTCATTGCATTGAGGGAAAAAAACGAACAAAATGTTTATCCTTCATCAGCACGCCTATATGAAATCTTGTAGATCATTTTATACAACATGTATAGTAAAAAAAAACCTAATTGAACAAAGTTAAATAACGTAATACCATTTTTCGGAATTTCGATATTTACCTTTGACAAAATTCCTTCCAAGTTAAACATTTTTCAACGCTTCTTGATTTTTCAGAGAAATTCCTTGAATATAGATGTGTATACTCGCGTTTACATATTTAGGGATTATTTTTTTAAGGATAGACTTCTCAACTGTGGACCTTATCCTAATGCGAGAGGAATGTGTAGTAGCAGCGGAATTTAAACCAGATACCACCTGAACGAAACACCGTTGCCTAATGCCACAGTAGCTGGGGCTATTTAGCAGTTTCAAATAACATAAAATAAATTCCCGATAATATTAAAATATTTCCGAATAAAATACTTTTACGCGATTTTTTTTTTTTTTTTTTTTTTTATGTATGTATTTTCGTACGCGGACAGTTGTAATTAGTGATAATTCCTGGCAACCAGTTACTTCGTTAAAAGAGATATTTTTAATTATTTAAAATTTGTCGATAACGCATTTTTTTAATTATAGCGTGTACAATAATTAGTCAGTAGCACAAATCGTTATTACAGGGTAGTAAACGATTGAAATAGCGAGGGCAAAATAAGGCAAGGCACAAGAATACAACACGATTCGATAAAAATGTGTTTCCGAAAAACATCGGCAACATTCGTTTTTTAATACTGACGTTTAATAATTATTTTAATAATACAATTTAAATTTACACGAGAATATTTAGACAATTAAATAAATAAAAATGTTATACACACAATTTCCTGTCTTTACTAAGCAAAAAATTACATTTCGAACAAACGCAAGTCGATAGGTAAAACTAAAAACCCGTAAAAATATCTTACATCGATCGTCATCGCATAAAACGAAGAGAAGTATTCCGCGCATTCACTTAACAAGCGTAGGAACAACTTATTTTAGAAATTGTTAAATATAAGAGAATCGATGATCATGAACATTTCTTTTAAAATTCGCAAAAATATTTAATTTATTAAGTACAATATATCGAACGGTTATAAAAGGCAAAAATGTGTAAACTGCTCTATTTGCTCTGTTGTAATTGATAATACAAAATCGTTTTCGTTGCGAAAGATATATCGTGGGTAAACACATTTTATGCGGGCGTTACCGCAAAAAGTATTTTCATTAATTCCTTTTCGTATCATAGAAATACTTGGCGCCATTAACAGAGGAAAGCGACATTTTTACCAAACCAGGAATACATAATAGTCGCGATTTATTTTATAAAATGTTAAATCTGAATTATTAAAAACACCCGGGAACACCTAACTTTTATGAATTAATTACGGATACTTACGAGAAAAAACGAAGAAAAACGGGAAACAAAATTCGAAAAAATAAAAATCACACTACGTTCGACAGTTAATATTCTTTCGTAAGTGTTTTAATCGTATTATATATTTCTTTTTTTCCCCATACAAGTAATATTTGCACAGGAAAATACGTGATGTAACCTTCAAGTCGGCACTGATAAAATTCGCAAGTGTTTAAAATGATTATCCAATGGGGGCAGAGAATTTTGTACATACCAGAAAGGGAAATAATCGACCTGAGTGATTCTACATATTAGGGAGCGACAAATGCAACTATGCATTTGAAAATCGTCAAGCAATAATATTGCGGAATAGCAATTAAAATCTACTCTCGATAACGATAGGTAAGAACAATAATAGACTTTTATGGGAACAACATTTTTGCACACCGCCCGACAAACGAACCACCACCTGTAATACTGTGCAGTTTCGTAACAACGAATAAAAACGTCAACTTCGTGTACTTCTTATTCTTATTTATTTATTATTTTTTCAGTATTATCGGAATAAAAATATTTCAGCTATTATTAATTAAATTTACAATTGTATCTGCAGCTTCGCTCATTGATAAAACTGTATTTTGTATTACGTTCGAAAACTTGAAGCGAAATTAAATTCAACTCATTGCTTTCCTGTCGGATAAAATATTTTCTAAAAACAAAAAACTTCTAGGAAACTTTATTTAAACAAATTACGCCGAAGCCAATCAGTTCCTGTGAAATATGCACTACAGTTATAGTTTGAAATGAATGGTCGATCAATATAGTTCCGTGCTGCATCCAATCAGTTTATATACAATCGCTAACTTTACATCCGGTCGTAAAAGAAAAATTAATTTCAGGCGTGTATTCTACAAATACGATATCAGATTGCGCTAGAACCAAAGCGAGCTTCGTGAAAAGGAACAAATTCTGAGTACCCGACTCGGATAACAATAGAAAAATCAGGTGATACTATGTTGAAACGGTGCTATGTAGACTATAAAAAGACGTTTGATGCCGTTCAATACAATCTTTGGCCGGCTTTGATCGAAAGTCGGGCGCCAAGATATTTAATGCGGTTAACTAAAAATCTGCGTGACGAAGGAAGTTCAGTAGAAGTCTAAATAAGTAAAAATTCTTTACTCAAGATCGTTACTCATCACGCCATGTACGCCAATCTCCACCATGGGGAGCCAAATTGTGAAACAATATACATACTTTGGTTCGACAGTTCAACATAAAGATTGATTTGAACTAGATAGAAAAATTAGGCACAGAATTCTTATAACAAAAAGTGTTCTCCGTCGCGGCTAAAACATAAAGAACTATTTCTCTATAACAGTGGTAATTTTCAGCATATTTTTATGGCGTGGACTCATAGCGAGAAACCGAAGGACACGAAAGATAGATGCGCTATAAATGTATTACTGGAGAAACTTGACTAAAAATATTTAAACACAAAGTATGCGCATTTTCCAGACTGTATGCAGCTACTATAGCGAATAATAAGAAGAAACAAAAAACGAGGCTTACCTGTAAAAATATGATCTCAAATATCTCGTGATTTTCTACTTCCTGTCCCCCACGATCTACTCTACGTTCGCTGTACACTATTTTCTTTCATTATGTTTCGTCGTTAACAGCGACAAGCCACGCAAAATGCGATTATTATATGCAATTCCGTATTTACGATGAAATTTAAAAATTACGCATTCATCAGTTTTTGTCGCGTCTAAAAAAAACTTACTGATAAAGCAACTCTATATTACCGATCATCCTGTGTTCTGTGAATAAAAATTCCGGGAAACTAAAGAACGGTCAAATCGGTGATTAACGTTTGGAGCTGCCTTTCGAATTTAACAATCCACATTAATCAAGACTAGGTTGAACCTTTGTGTGTGATTCATTAAAAGTTTGCTCGGTTTTACAACCTTTTATAACGCATTAAAAATTATTACAATAAAAAGCATCGCAACTTTAATAATAACAATAATAAATATCGATACCCCCCCCCCACACGCCGATATACTTCTAACAGATGTCTATAAAAAGTTTAACATACTGGGAGATGCATTGTTATACTAACGCATCGGTAACTTAATACCATGTTGGTAAACAAAGCTAAATTTCATTAGAAAATATTTTTTTATCGATAAAAATCAGTTCGAGAAAATTTTAAAAAATTTGAAAAGAAAAAAATACGTTCCACGATTAAAAATGAAATAAATCGGATCACAGTGATTGTTCCGGCTCTTAACGTAATATTACATTTTGCAAACAGCGAAAATTTCGGTAAACATTTTAACCACCGAACAATTCCGGGTCCTATTTGTAATAAGACCTTCTCTCATTTCTTTTATCCGATGCTTACGCTGAGATTAAGTTGATGTTATCAAAAGGAAAAAGATAAAACAACGTATGATCCGCGCGCAACAGAAATTGCACGTAATTCAAAAGTATAAAATAATAAAATTTATATTATTTATAAAATCTGAAACGCTTCTTTAAAATGAATAATATTAAGAAGAAATCATTAATATCGGTGAGTGTTTACTCAAATCGTAGATTTTTCGAATAAAACACTCAGCGATACTAATAATACTCGGTTTAATGCAACATCGACGCACACGGTAAACACATCGGATAAAACAAAAATAAAAAACCCTTTACGCCTGTTAGTAAATATTTGTTTTTATAGTTTTAAAAACATTCCCATTTAGGAAAAAAATAAAAACGTTACATTATCCACACTCGAAGAGAAGTTGCCTATAAATTCATCGATGAAATGCGGTTTTCTTTTTTCTTTTTGGGGAGGGGGTAAACTCAAATTCCACCCATCATCTAAATGCGGTTGTTTACTTATAAAGTAGTAGTCCGAAGGCAACACATCTTCAGCATTTCCGTTTGTATGTAGTTTTCCCATTTTCTTAAATAATGTACCTTATTATTCGCTGTAATTTCATATAATATTATTACGTTTTTTCTTCAAGTAACACTTACTATTTCTACCTTTTTTTCAAGATAATTTTAAATAGTAAAAAGTTTTTGGAACGCATTTCGTGATTTCCTTTTCGTTGTTTTTTATTACAATACTGAGAAGAAGAAAAAATATATACATTTATATATTTATCTTACTTTTAACATTTGATTCTCTAAATTGAGATATTTTTTTCCCCAGCGGTAATTTTGAAAATTAACGCCTAAATTTCGTAATTTTTAATTAAAACATATAAAAATAATTACACAAAGAGAGAGAGACAGAAGGAAACTTATTAAAAATTACGCAGATCGTAAAAATAACTGTATATACGTTTAAAAGCAAAATACTACTAATCGCTTTACAAAATATTTTGGCCGTTATTTTTCAGTATAAACGGCAATTTTTCATCGCTTGTAAGCAGTAATGCAGCGATGTATAAAAAGCCGAAGAACAAATTTAATTTAGCCGTCTGCCTCGGCACATTTTTGATCGTTTGCGGATACCTCAATTGTTTTTCGATACGGAAAGCGGCTGGTAAAGTCAATAGTGGTAACAGAAACGTTCGCGAACAACGTATCGACGCGACCACGAACATAATGTACGGAGAGAATAGTAAGAAGGCGTACAATATATGGGAAGCAGTTCGGCCAATCAGAATAGCCAGCGTAACGATACCGGCTCTGGAATCGCTTTCCAAATCCCGGGTATTGTTACTGTGCAGAATGGCTTCCGTATTTAGGGCCAACGGTATGGCGTAATATATGGGCTCCCAGTTGAATTTTCCGGTCTGTGCTAAATACGAGAATAAGACGGAAGCCGGTCCAAACACGATGACGAATATAAGATCGCCTAGCGCGATATATTTCAGTCCGAATCCGCCGGTGTAGAGAAAGGAAATTGAAAGGCCGCAGAAGAACGTACAAGCCAAATGCTCTACCTTGGCCGGCGATAAAGCGGCTAGCAAGAAAAAGACGATCGAGCCGATCAAATAAAAGAACGCTCCCAACGGAACCACTTCGCGCTCGGACAGTATGTGATCGACGAGGGTACGGTCGTCACTGTTACGACCGTCGATGCCGCGCAGGTAATCGTAGAACGTATTAACCAGATTACCGGCGCAATGCACGCACAGTACCGTTAACGAGGTAAGAATCAAAATAATCCAGCCGAACTCCTTGTCCGGATTCAATTTGAAGGCCAACGCGCAGCCCAATAAAGTTGGAATCAACGACGCGCTCCACGACCATGGCCGCAGCGCCAGCACATACGAAGACAACTTCATTAATTGCCATTCTGAATCCGAATCGCCGTTTGATTTCAGTTCCCCGTTCATAGTACAGATCTGTTTTTGCTCGTCAATCAATCCCCTGAAACAATTAATCCATATTTAGCCGTTTTCTCGAATATGTTCATTGAAGGTTTCTTTTTTTTCGGATTATTTAAAAATTTTTGGAAACCTAACCTCGTCAAAACTTTGTTGCAATTTAATTTATATATATACTATATATATATATACTATATATATATACTATATATATATATATATACTATATATATATATATATATATATATATATATATATATATATATATATATATATATAGTATATATAGATACGTATAGTAAAAAGGTGAACGCTGCTATGAATTATCTGTGGAATTCCCGTCTTGTATACATGGAATTACTTTATTTCATATATATAAAAAAGAAAAACTATTAATAACAATTGAAACTGCAAGATATTCTTTCAAAAATACATACCACTGAAAAAGTAAATAAACAGGTAAGAAGGCTTCATCGTTGGTATTTATTTATTACCTGTGAAAAAACTGCAACTGTCAATTCCACTATTGTATATGTCAATGTACAGTGGGACTCTCATCCAGACAGGGATAGGTTTAGTACGTTATATCAAGGGAAAAAAAGTTTTGCATATTATTATAGGACTCCGCGAATAATTGCTTGCCAAATTCTTCGATCAGTTCTCTCCGGTTTCTCTTGTCCAAGTAAAATACAGCAAACGGTGTGCGCTTCTTCTCCTATTATTTAGCGCATACTTATTTTTTCTGAATAACTATATCTTGTTTATAATTCCGAATAATGAACCGTTTCGCATTGCTCACATGTATTTCGGAGTAACCAATTCACCTATTTTTTCCTAAAAGTCTCATGTCCATATTTCGCTAAATTCAAACGACATATTTTCAATTTTTTAGTTCTTATGAACGAAAGGGAACACTAATATTCCTTTACGAAACTGGGCGCTGTTTTTGTAAGAATTTCCCGTCGTTGCCAATTTTCCAGATCTTTCTGAGAAGCGACCTTCTGAAACAGAAACACTAATTGTTTCATATACCATAAACACATTGTTTATAAATTCGAATAAGCGTGATGCTACGTGTTAAAAACGTTTCCGTATATAATATTAATTCTATCGGATAAAAATAATGAAATATATTGGAAAATAAAAATTATAAATAATGCAATACAGCGAATAAACCGTTAAAGCAGGCTCAATTTAAATGAAACATTTATTTATCATCATAATGGTACAACGAGCAAGTCATTCGTTACATAATAATTACATAAGTTGCATGAAAAAACTTCATTAAAAGTAAGAGAAATTAAAATTAAGAAAAATTAAGAAAAAATTTTAAACGTCGTATATAAAGTATTTAAAAATTTGAACTTTCTAACGTAATATGAAAAATATGCTAACATGATTTTATATGACTTAAATATATTTTTATTCGAATAAATATTTCCGTATTTCGATATTTTCATTTTTCAGTTATAAAGGTATTTAAAATATTATGTATATTTCGCACGGTTCTACTGCCTATAAGATTTTCGTTTTTTTGTTTTGTTTTTTTATATACGGGGTTACAGGACATGACATTTTTGTTTTGTTTTGTTTTGTTTTTTTTATGAGGGTAGAGTTATAGATGCGTTGCATGTACCTACTTAGGTTATCACATACATACACCCCAAGTTTATTAAACCAGAGACTCTTTTTAGACCGACACACACACTGAATAAATGCCAAAATTCTGATGACGGTAGGGCAAAATGCTTGAAAGAAAATTGGCCAGTATTATTGTACGTCGACGTAAACCAACACATTTAATTACCGAGGAAATAAAAATTATATACAACAAAGACATTAATGCGTAAGAATAATTTTAAATTATAGTTCAAATTTTTACTGTTAAAATTGATAACGTTTTTTTAAGAATAGCGACAACAAAAGCGACGTAAGTCAACTATTTTGTAACAGAACTCGTTTTGTCGACATGTTAAACACTGAAACATGTCAGAAAATATGAAATAATAATTTCACCGTTTTACCATCTAATGCACACAGTATGAAAAAGACGTCAAATTATTCAGACATGAGGAATTTAAATGAAAATTGCGCGACCGCTAAAAATGTGATATATTTATAATTGTTTTTTTTTTTTTTTGTTGTTGTTTAAAAAAACCGCGTAATTCTTCGCAACAAATAGTTTTTTCTCTCCCAAAGTTGCTTATTTTGGTCGAAAATACTATTATTCAGTTACTTTTCCGCATGCTAAAAAGTGAAGGAAAGGTTGTGTACAAAGTTCAAACGTATAAATTCAGAAAGTCAAAAAATATCTTTGCAGTTGTAAAAAAAATACATACATCGTTCTGGTACACAACTCGACAAAGTCATTTGTTACAGAGTAAATGCGACATAAATCCTGTTCCCTCTCGTATATATGTATTAGAATTATGCAACCAGCCCCACGAAGAACTGTATTACCGGTCCGTTGTAATCGGTTTCAGAAGCTACTGCGGTTTGGGGCTGGTACCATATGCCGACTCGCCGTAAAACGAATTGGCCGTAGGGCCCATTCGCCGACTGATCAAATGGCCGTACGCTGAAGACGAACATTTCGAATACCTTTTTAGTCTACCTGTTTTTAAAATTTCATCAAGAAATTAAAATATGGTTTTGTTACCTCTAAGCAGCAAGTTTTCCATTGCTACATAACACATCTGCAATTAAAATAATTTTTTTTCCGTCTCTGAAATTTTTAAGGTATGGAAGATACAAATTTTAAGTTCCAATATCCACTATATTTCTTCTGTAACATCCCCTTAAGTATGCATATATTTATGAGCTGTTATAAATTTTCTAAATGTAATATTCTCTCCGTTAAGACGAAAAGACACACTGTGCTAAACACTTTTTTGAATTTTTAAAGTTTTGTTGAAAAATTAAAAGTTATATTTACGATTACTAAGTAGCGAGCTTTCCCCCTAGAAAACAATTAACATTTTTTAATCTCTGAAACTCCAACATGGAAGTTAAAAATTGTTTTTGTGATTTAACTTTCTTTTAATATGCATGTTAATTTTTAAGATTTTTTCCGTCCTTAGTAATTAAGCGATTTATGTGCACAATTTCAAATCTGTAAGTTAAACGGTTGCAGAACCATTGAATTTCATTTGATTTTTTTATGTTTTTCAAATCGCGTTGTATTAACCCTTTTGTGCATTAGTAATAGCGTATGAAGTCGTAAAAATGACAGCACGAGAAATGCCAATTTATCTCTTCGGTTGATGTATTTATCACAATAATCCTTTGAACTATTAAATTGATTACAGATGTATTGTTTTTTTGTTTGTTTTTTTTTTATTTACCACAAAATTACTCGAAGCACACAAAGGTAGTGTCAACCGAGGTAGAAGGAAGTTTAAGAATCCATGTGTCTAGAATCACGTTTACACCCGGTGCAGATAGAAGAAAACAGCAAGCAGTCTAAAAATCTATTCGAAATGTTTGTCTTCAGCGTACGCCATTTGATCAGTCGGTGAGTTAGTCCTAATAAAGTGAAAAAATAACAACTATAATATAAATGATGAAAAAATAAAAATAACTTCTACATCAGTAAACTTGGACAGAAGTATGCGTATTAATAGAAAAAAGAAACGTAAGTATGGTGATTCCGCACAGTTAGTAATTTATTGAATAAAAACAAACGCGTCAATTTACATATCAACGTGCAAATGTATTAACATAAGTTCGTTATTTGATCAAATAGTTTCTCGCCGGGCCGAAAAAAAAAAAAACTTGGTTGTTCACTTTATTCGCTATTAAGCACTTTGAAAGATACATAAATTATCTGCAACTGGAGAGAAGAGAAAAAAGAATAAGAAATGGAAAAACAAATAACAATATAAGATCCATACATTCCCAGAACTGTATTATAGATACTATGTTGCTCTAGAAATAAGCAGATGATAATTCTTCACGAACGCATTACCTGGCAGAGATTCAGATACACATACACACAAAAACATATATATATTAATTACAACGTAATTCTTAGGCTACTCCCCGTTAGAAAAAATGTCCCAATTTTATGTAACGTTTATTATATTTTATAGGATTTTTGTGATTGTTATTTAAAAAATGTCACAATTTTATGCAACGAAAAAGTGTCTTAATTTTATATAATGAAAGTTAAATGTTAGGATAACTTTCATTATATAAAATTAAGACATTTTTTCGTTACATATCTCGTTACATAAAATTGTGACATTTTTTAAATAACGATCACAAACATTCCTATAAAATATAACAAAAGTTACATAAAATTGGGTAGAATAGATATAGTAACAAACCTATACCGGCCGCAATTCGCAATCTTATTAAAGATACAAGAACAGCAAGAAAAAAGTGGCAACAGTATCGGTATCCTTCATATAAAATCAGGTACACAATCAACTTCACAATAGATTGAAAAATAAAATCAAAAATTTAAAAACTTGCCTTACAAATACTATATGGATTCATTAAATATACAAAAAAACTACTTCAGGATATACACACGCCGTATAATATTAAACTTAGTAATAATAAGTGGACCAAAACAGATTATCAGAAGGCGGAAGCATTTGCTGGTTCCTTAGAAAGTACCCTCACTTCATACAGCTGTAATGAATCGTTTTCAGAATATGTAATAAGCTCAGGTATACAGATGTCTCAGAAGGACTCCTAAGAAAAAGGCACCGGGTGCTGCTAAACTAACGGGAGAGATTTTGTTGCAACTCCCAAAAAAAAAAAAAAACTACAATCATGATTTGTTACATATTTAATGTAATCATCCGAAGTGGATACTACCCGGAGTCGTGGAAGAAAGCAATTATCCTAATGATACATAAACCTAACAAACCTGAGTCAAATTTATCCTCCTATAGGCCCATCACTTTACTTAGTACATTGTCAAATATGGATAGAATGTTTCCAATCCTAGAAAAAAAGAACATAATCCCATCTCACCAATTTGGATTTCGGGCCCATCACTCAACAGTACATCAATGCCATAGGATCATAGATGCAATATCAACAGTGTTGGAAAGAAAGGAAGTGTGCTCAGCAGTGTTCCTGGATGTATCTCAGGCATTCGATCGTGTCTAGCACTCTGGACTTCTTTTCAAACTAAAAAGAATTCTTCCACCGGATTTTTATCTATTCTTTGTCTCATATCTGAATAACCGAACATTTATCGTTAAAGTCAACCACTCAAACTCCGAAGAAAGGAAAATTCCGTGCATCCGTTCCGCAGGGTAGCCTACTCGGTCCTATGCTGTATACTATTTACACAGCTGATATGCCTACATCAAACCAAATAATATTAGCTACGTTTGCTGATGATGTGGCCATCTTATCTTCCGATATGAATCCAACGTTCGCGACTGTGGCGGTACAGTAACAAGTAAACAGGATCCAGGAATGGGCCAGAGATTGGCGTATCCGGTTTAACGAGCAGAAATGCAAACAGGTTATGTTTACAAACAGGCGAGTACTGTGTCCCAGCGTAAAAATTAACAATATGGAAATACAACAATCGGAAATGGTGAAGTACTTAGGAATTACGTTGGATAGGCGGCTTACGTGGCGATATCATATAGCACATGTGCGAACGAAGATGATGGTTCGTGCCAGGACATTATATCCGCCAACAGTCTAAGATTTTGCAAACGTTGACAGCAGCCCCAAAGTATGTATCTAACGAGACCTTGCACAATGATCTAAGGATGCCATTCGTCAAAGGAAACCCACAAAGAACAGTATGAAATTTTTTTTAACAAATTATCACATCACTGTAAACCAAACATTAGAAAAATGTATAGCAGCACTCTGCCGGGAAATCCAGCCAGGAGGCTAAAAAAAAATGGTGCCGAGATGCGATTCTAATTACCTAACTTTCGTTTTCATTAAACATAATAAGTAAAAGAGATGGACTGTACTCCGGTTGTCTAAAATTATTCTCTATAATATGTTACAAACACCGCTGTTTGTGGTATGAATGCATACCGGTACAGGGTAAAAAAAAAAAATGTTAAGATAGGATTTTTATGATTATATTTTTTTTTTTTTGTGTCATGTCAATAAAAATTACGTTGTAAATTTTGATAATTTTATATAGAGTATAGAAAAGAAAGAGATAGAAATGAAAGCAAGAGGGGTCAAGAGGCACAGCCCCTTGCGACGCCAAAATGGCCGAATTATATGTATTTATATTTTAATATAGTACCTTATAAGAACAGCTACTTTATTTTTGTGATTTTAAAACTAATCTAAATAAGCATAGGTTTGAAGTGTTTAAGCCTTCTTAAGTCCAGATTTGTAGACAAAAGGGTCAAGGTCATCGGTTTCGAATGATTATGAAGCCGTTTCTCATGTTGTCAAGCATAATCACGTATTACATCGTTGATCTGATTAGTCAAAGAAACTTATTTTTCGATTCGATGCTTCGGCACATTCCTATATTTATATTCCATGAGTCCATATTGAACGAATAATGGTTTTATACAATAGAAGTTTGTTCTCCAGCTTTATTTTAGAGTGACGCCCAATGAGCCAGTACATTTAACGCGATTTTCTCGTATTTTGGTAACTTTGCGACTGATATGAGATCTCCATGTTAATTTTAAATCCATATATATATATATATATACCTAAGTACTTTTCAGAATTTGGAACTGGAACTTGCTAGTTATTAATAACATAACACGGATCCCGATTTCGTAAAGCAAAAATTACATGTACAAATTTCTGTTCATTTAACTGAATTTCCCAATCCCTCGTTCATTCTATTATAAGATCCAAAGCATGCTGCAGATTGCTATTCACTACAGCCTGGGAATGACTGACTGATCATGATGCGGTATCGACAGCGAACACTGTGGTTAACGCATCCTGCGATGATGATATGTCTAAGTACAGATATATTTAAAATCTATCGTTCGTCTATACGTTTTTAGAAGACAGAGTAACAAAATTTAAAAAATATCACCGTTCAACTGTAATAACACAATAATGAAAATACTATACATTCCACACCTGTGTCAAAAAATAAAGCGGGGGGGAATTAAAATATATGAGCAGATAGCAAAAATTGAATGCAAACTGCGCAATTGCTTACTGAAAAGTTCAAGTTCAAAGATAAAAAAATTAGTTACTCGATAAGGCTACTCACTAGACAGATTATTAAGAAACCTAAATTAACGAACGCAGCCTCGTACTTACTTTATTTATCTTACTTTATCATTTGTGAAATGTATAATGATGTCCATACTACGTTCGCCTAAACTCTGTTTATAATCAAGTCTTCCTGTTACAAATAGAACTCCTATTATTATACGCCACTAAGTTAATTGCAAATTTGAGTTTATGGTAAAATACAGTTCAATTTGAACCTGTACATAGAGACTAATATAGTTCGTTTCAGTTCGCTGAATGCAGTTTATTTATCGGATACGATTCCTTTTGGGTATAAGCGAATAATAATAATTAATTTTGGCACATGAAGCATTCGGTTTGGTTAATTTTGAACTAAACAATTTAAAGTTTGATTCATTTGTTAAAAGCGTGTTCACTTCATTTCAGAACTTTGTAAAACAGCAAAAAGCTATTTACCAACCAACTAAATGTCATAAGTTCACTCTAATGAACGCGAGTCACACAGGGGCAGAACATGTTCTGCTTGTTAGAACTACCAGTTGGCCGACGTTACTGGTGTCAATATTTAAATTAATCATTATCAATATTATTAATGAAACTTTAAACTTACTTAGTTACTATAATTTAATTAGCGCAGCATCATGTTAGTACTTGTAATATAATTTTTATTTTTCCAATGAAATTTAATTTGTTTATAAACAGACTTAATCGAAATTCTTTTTAAATAAAAATCTGGAAATTCAAAAATACAAGAATATGATACATTATTGAAACAAATATTTATATCGTACAAAGACTATATTTTTTGTATTTTGTTGGAAAGTTTTAAATACTTTGACTGCAATGCTTAAAACAGATTCAATCTATTTTAAAAAATTTATCTAATACACGTATAAGTTTATGCATGTTTTTCATTTTCTGAAATATTTTATTATTAATAACAACAAAGTTGCAAAACATAGTAGTAGAAAACCTTCATTTCTGGATTTGATATACCTTGAAACTGACTTAACTTTCGCAGAGGAATATAATGCCAGCGTCAATAAAACTGGATGTTTCATATCCACACCGTAAGAAAAGGAAAATTTTCATTTCACGAGAAAAAAAATAAAATTATTAGTTATATAATTTCGTAAATCCATGAGGAATATACCGGGAAAACTTTAGATGAATACGTTTATAATTTTTGACCAATTGCTTTCTTCTTAATATTATTCTCTCTAATTTTCCACTCTTTTCTATCACGTGTATACAATAATATTTATAACAAAAAAATAAATAGCGATGTTCTCCAGAAATATAATATTCGATGTTCCGATTTTAAAATAACTTTACTATTGCATCATCAAATGTAATACATATTCTGTTAAATGTTCACTAAATTGTTCCTAGATATTGTAACATGAATTTGATGGCAACTCCAAAAAGTGTTATATAAAAATTACGATATCACCTTTAAGGGTATTATATCACTCTGATATATGTATATTTTTTATCGGGAGTAATTACTTTTTTACTTCAGTGCATTTTTAAATTTTTATAATAAACTTTGAAGTCCGGTATTTATTTTTTGTAAAAAAGCATTTTATATTATACAAAAACCGGTAGTATAAATTATTTAATTTGTCTTACTAAGTCCAATAAATTAACATGCAGCCATTAATTTGTTTAACGTACAAAATCATAAACAATTTAAAGTCAATTGCGCGCAGAGTATTATCGTTAATAACCACTACATACAAAAACACAGTTCTTAAGATATATCAGTGTAAATGAATATTCCAAAAAGAATAATTAAAAATAAATATCATTTGTAAATTTATAATTTAAACTCGAAGACTGAAAAACCCTTAAAATGAGAAACAAAATATGAAATACCTGTGCATAAAAGTACAATCAGTTAAATTGATTTGTAAGCTCTTTATACATCGACAAATTATTGACTAATTATCTTTGCAGTTGAGTATTTTAAAATTACTGTTTTTTTTTTACATTCAATATTCTAAAAAGAAACATGATGGCGAATTAAAACAACTAAATAATTACCATTTCACACCATTCCGCATATGTTAATGAAACGGTTTAAAATTTAAACTCATCGTTAGTAATAAAATCAACAAACTCGGTATTATTTGATGACTCACCAATCTTTCTATATATTTAATCACCTAATTTAACCTTTGATCCGACGTTATTGGTATAACATTATCAATGTTCGGTTAACTTATTTTTTCCAACGCGTATTTATTCGGTATTATAGAAATAAGTGAATAAATATCTACATTTATGAACACGCGCAGGTAAACACAAAAACAAAAAATCTCACATATTTCTATTAAGCAGACAATGTAAGAAATTTTTAAAACTAATCCTTTTCTTATTTTCATTAAAAAAAAAATGTTTACAAAAATATAATTTTTTTTTAGCGCTAAATCCCCGTGCTATTTTTATACTTTCATTCAAGCATCTTGCACATTATTTTTAAACAACAAAAGAAAATAATAAATAACACGATAATACTTAAGTGGAAAGTCGCGTTTAGGTGCGATTTAAACTGATTTAAATAGATGTTTTTACGGAGATAATAGGAAAACGCAGACTTTTTTCGGTAACCTATTTTTATGACAACTTTGCGAAACGATCACCAGCTATAAGACATATCTGTGTTAAAAACAAATAAATAAAAATACAAGATACAAGAACGATTCAAAAAATAGTAATGTGAAAAAATTATAAAAAAAACGGTATCTACCAAATTCGTTTTCGAAATAACACCCACCAGTAGAAAGCTATAGATACGTATTCCATTCCCTTATTCGTTTTTCAAAAAACGGAAATTGAGACCGAACTTTTGAAAGCCACAGTCTTGATTATTGTAACTCGCGATTCAAATCTCGCCCTGAGAGATTCTTTTTGGCTTCCACCAGAGTCAGACGAAACTAAGCCACGACTGTTTAATAGCAAACAGTTTTTAATTCTGCATCAGTATTGTGTGCGCACTACATTCGGACTAGCTTTGTGTCTCTGGTACAAAAAAAAAAAAAAAAAAAAAAAGAAAGGGAACGTCACTGCGTTATTTTGGTATAACGTTGCTGCATAACTTTCAAAAGCTTAACGTAAGACGTGGCGACAATCATTTTTCCTTTCGCAATGGAATATCGCTGCAGAAAAGCATCGTAATCGAAACGTATCATTGTCATTATGTTCGACGTATTCCTTTTCCTCCATGTATTTTCCGATCATCGTATTGAAATATTCACCACTCTGATTAACGATTCTCAACATTTTCACTGCACAACCCAAAATGTTCATCTGTGATCGTATTGCGACCGAATTGTTTATAATATAAACTCAGGGGAAAAAAGACAAAATAAAAGAATAATACTGCGTGAGCATCAGCTTTAATTTTAGACCTTCGCTTTTATCTCATTCTTTTAAAAAATATCTCAATTTGCAAAAATTATTTTCCTTATTTTCATTACGTATTAATAAATAAAAGCTTTTCTTTAAATTTTCTTCTATTAAATTTTATTAATATATAAGTCAGCTGAAAAGTTACCATCATATTTATTACCCAGCTGATGCTCACGCAGTATTATTCCGTTATTTTGCCCCCCCCCCCCCAGTTTATATTATAGAAAATTCGGTCGCAGTACGATCACAAATGAAAGCCTCTAATTAAATTTTTTCATATCATTTATTTTAAAATTTTCAGTTACATTTTCCTCATTTTCAAAATATTTATTACAATTTTCATATACTATAGATTATCTTTTTTTTTTATTCACAAAGCAAATGAGAAAAAGTAAAAGAGAATGAAATTTTTCGTATAATAATTTTAGTTTTAAATAACAATTTGTTTAATAGTCAGAAATAATTGGTTGAATTTTTACTTTTTTTTTTTCAAAATTCTATACATCCATAACAAAATAATTAGAAGCAACGTCCTTTTGAAACCGTTTTTTTTTCCTTTTTTTCGCTAACTTTCTGCCGGTCCAGGTCTATCTAGGTACACCAACTCCGTTGAAATTGACCTCGCCAATTTCGAGATCCCAGCGTTCCAAGATTTGCAAGAATTCAAGAAACAAAAAAGTGGTCAAGTTAAATAAAAGCCTTTAAAAATAGTTGATTTGGAACAAACACAACTTTTTAAAATTTAACATCTTTCGCTTACTACTCTAAAGCAGAACCTGGCCTCTAACAAGAGAATTGGTAAATAGAATTAAAAAGGTCGAAAGACGAATGGAACGCGCGTTACTAAGAATAAGACTAAACGACAGCATTCCAAATTCAGATATACGAGAATACACAAAGGGTTCAAAGATATCGTGATTAGAATTGCAACAAACAAGTGGAAATGGACGGGATATATCGTAAGACTAACGGACGAAAGATGAACTAAGGAAGTGCTGAACTGGCGACCGTACGCAGGAAAACGGAAGCAAGGAAGGACCCCCAAGAAGGTGGACAGACGATGTAATAGCGGAAACCGGGAACATACATGGATACACGAGGCTTAGAATGAATAGCGATGGAAGAATTTAGGAGAGGCGTACGTTAATTACTGGCGTCCAAAAGACTTGAAGAAGAAAAAGAAAAGCAGCAAGCGGCACGTTATTTTCCAGAAAAACACCATTCCTATACGAAATGCAATAAAATTTATGAAAATAAATTATACTCCAAAATTCTACTTAAAGTGTGAAAGCAAAAACTTTTCAAATTAAAAAAACAAACAAAAATAACCTGGACTTACACACATTAGTAAACAAAACTCGCGTATATTGATTTCGTTATCATTTAAATTTGCGATAAATGCATCATTTGCTGCTAATGTAGACAAAGCAGATGCACATATTTCGAAAATTTTTAATACGACCTATGCTTTTTCTTCCAATATATGTGCTTATCGTGTAAGTAATTTTATACCGGCAGCAATGTAAGGTTGAATAATTTTGCTCGACACATGCTAAATCTCAGATAGTTCTCGATAAATATCAACCTACTAAAGCTCGTTTCAAATTCGGCAAAGGGCGGGAAAAGCATAAATTATTAATGCGACGAAAAACACAATGATGACGCCTATAAAACAACTTTTTTATATAGTATTCTTAATTGCTTATTATTATCACTTTTTTTCTCTTTATTTTCTAATCATCCATAAAACATTTGAACAAAAAATAGCGCAGTTTAAAGAATAAAAAGGTGAACTACTTTGAAATGACTGGATGCATAATGACACAACCCTGATCATTGGAAAGTATTCCTTATCTTGACTATGTTTAAGATTCTTTGAATCCATTGCTGAATCCGTATAATACCCGGTACATTTATAGTTCTTCCGCGAATTCCTTTTTCAAAGTCGAAATCTCTTTATTCGTGTTAACCGATTGCCAATTCCATAAAACCAAAAACCGATTTCACTTTTTTTTTTTAAACCCAAAACGTACTCCACGATCTAATTTCAAGCGACCGTTTTTCTTTTAACAGACTACATCTGCTCATTCTCAACCGTCTTTGCTTCATAATTTATCACTTTCTGTTTTCTCCATCGATCACAGAGCCTTTCCTTCTTGATGTATGTACCGCTATGGTCGTTACTACCTTTTGTCGCAGTAAAAAAATTTCTTTCGCTCTACTTTCACTCTTTCATCGTCGTTTTATTTTATTCATACGTCGTACATGCTACACGTCACTTACGCCCAAACGAACCACACATATACGGGACGTGAACAGCGAAGCATATTTATACTCATAAATAACAGTAAAAGTGTATATGAACCGCTGACGCCGAGGAGCTACAATAATCTTTATTTAGAAATAATTTTAATTTAGCGTCATTTTTGTATATATATTTTTCTTAAATTTATATATTCTGAAAAATCAATTACTACAAGATAATTCCGTCATTTACGGGTGGACAATTTTTAATCTTTTTCTTTTCCGTTTTGTTTTATGAACCGCTTAATAACGACTGAAATGGCCACATCTGCTTAACATAAAGAAAGTAAAGTGACATCAAGTATTAATTTTGCGCTCATTATTTCAACAGAAATTTTCTGCAAAAATTAGGCAGTTCGGGTTATAATTTCCCGTTGTAATACTCGCAATTACAAAAATTTATAATAAATTTTTAAAATAGTGAAAATCATAATTTCAACTAAACGAAACAAAAAAAAAGTTCAACCAAATTCACAACATTTTCTGATATGAATTTCTTCGTCAAAATGAGTAACGCTATTTATGTAATGTTCCCTGAGTTTTTGTTTCAACCTCATCTCGCTTCAATAATACCACCACAGGTTCATCAAAGCCCAATCGTCAGTTCGAGTAAAATAAGAATGATGCAGCTGCTTTTACTCTAAGTAATCAGCAAGTCTTCAAGAAGGAATACACATCTACCGATGTTGTTCTGCATCACATGCCACGTTGCCTCTTTCAGTAACAACCACCAGGTTGAGAATGACATTTCACCGTCGCAATCTTTCGATAATCAAAATAAATAACCCGCTTACGGTGCTTTTCCCACGATACAACTAATACGTACTGGTGCACATACAAATTAGTTTCTTTTTTCTTTTTCTTATCACGATCATTCCATTGGAATAATAATTAAATTAAACGTTATGATTAATATATGAATTTATTTTACCCAGAGTCATAGGCGGAAATCCTGAGCACAACTGAACACGGAGCGAGCATTAATTTAAATATTGATTATGTTAATCGTAAACGTAGTGTAATGTACATTGCATAGGTCATATATAAAATAAAATAAAAAATAAAAAAATAAATAAATAAAAATGCTTAAAGGTTGAGGACCAGTTAGGGACTAGTGGTTGTCGCATGCAAATCGATTTTTCCTTTGACGGATGCGTGCGGTGATCGGACAGCAAATAAACTGATTGGTACATCAGTGGTGGGCGCGCAATAAAAAACTAAATCGGAGATCGTCTAAATCGAAAGACAGTCTTGGTCAAGTCGTGAAAGATTATCGACCACTAAGTATTATAGAGGACAACCAAAACAAACACGTTCCTAGAAGGTCCTAGTAATCGGATCGCTTTGAAACTCGGTTTTACAATTAATAAAGTTCACAAAATTTGTAGAATATAATAATTTCGATTACAGCATCTCCTCCTGGCGTTCATCAGGAATCTAAACCGAACCAACAACTTACACCAGCCGGCCAGCAAGGAAACTACCCAGCAGTCACAGCAGATGGATACGTATCATTTATATTATTTTTAACTAATTGTTTTTGCTCGTTTCCATTTGCGTATATTTAATCATTGTTTTTTTTTCAGCGGCCAGCCGTTCAAAAGATAAAGAGTGTAAGGAGTTTATACATTTAAAAAACTTAACCCCGACTTAATAATTTAAAAATAATAATAAAATAACAACTTAATTCTACGTCTAAGGTAATTAGGAATGGTGGTATCCCTGGGAATTCAGTTAGACGGATATTACCGTTACAACGTATTCACATTTCCTAATAGAAGTTGTTACAAATATCTAAATAATTCAAATTTACAAAAAAAAAAAAAACTGCTTGCAATATTATTGAAACGTTTATAATCTAATTGCTTATACACTAATACTAGATATATCCCTCTCACAAACACTTCACATTTGTTATCCAAAATTATACCACTATACCTTCTTTATTACCAATAACAGTGAAAAAATAAATTAACAACAAATAAATCAAAGAATCTAAGTTTATTAATAGAGCTAACCAAAAGCTAATTTCTTTAATACCGGACGGGGTAAATTACATTTATCCAACTGTCGAACAATGATCAATAATTCAAAAGATAATTCTTAGTTGTACTTTTATTCGTAAAAATAACATTGGACCAATGGTACAACTTTAATCGAGATATTCGTAAGAAGTTCTCTATATGATACTATAATTATATATATGAACATTACTAATTTTTGAATCACACAATTTTATTTACAGACATTTTTTATTATTAATATTAAATTATACCTTTTTAATCACCCATAAATTCGCCACTGAATATAAGCTAGACTTTTGATAAAGAACGACATGCAGGCTGTTATATAAAATCGAAAACTATTTTTCTTATTAATACTATAAATTATTTTCATCTTATTTAGAAGAAAGATTTAATTAATTTTGGGTATAAAGATAAAGTGTTTGATACATATCCTACAGCTGCTGAAATTTCTCGGGGAAATGTTTTAGTGTCACTTTTATATTTCATTAAGCAGCAAATTTGCCAGTTCACGATAATTCCTTTTCATTTTTTTTTCAACAATGCTCGAACGTATGCCAAACTGAAGTAAATACAGCCTTGCAATCAGCACTTCATAAAATAAAAGTAAATCCGTAAAATTTAAAGTTCGCAACAAAAAGTTCTGCCTAAAAAGGATCTTCAGTATTAACCTAGAAGGCTAACACGGTATAAATATTACGAAACAAGAACTGAACTTGAGATTAAAGGTAAAAAGTAGCATTGATTATTAAACGATCACGATTCGTTATGTGTAATATACAATTAATCTATAATCAAATACTTGTTTCAAATTTAGAAATACAGTTTCAATCGATGGGATTATACTGCAAAAAATAATTCCAAAAGATTCAGAGATACTAAAACGCAGTACTTTAAACAACGATCAGAATTCCACAGTAATGTAAACATCAGAACAATACGTGCGGATTTATACATGGAGTATGTAACAGAAGTAATTACAATATTGCCTGTAAACCATCGAGAATGATTAACTAACCGTACAACTGAATAGCAACCGATCTATCGGATAATAGTTTCCAAAAGCAGACACGTAGATTGACAAGAATTAAGCCACTAGATTTCTCCTATTTTAATGAATATCGAGCTTTGCCAGTGAGCAAGGACCGTGCACATCGTTATTAAAGCCCGTAATTTAATCATAACTTATAGAGCGGATTATAAAAAATGACTACAAAAATTATTTATATAAATAGGTGAACTTTTTTAAAAATTCTAATTAAAATAACACAATGTATTAATGTATAATAACACTTTTGTTTTTTATGAGAAGACGCAACCACCGCAAACCATTTTTTAAGCAATACATGAAAAAAACATATATGTACGTTGTCGAAAACTGCTGTTCTATGAATATTTCATATTTGTGATACAATGATTATTTTGCTCTAAACAAATATTATGTAAAACAAAAAAAAAAAATCTGATTTCGAAAAAAATGAAGCCGCATTTGTTATCTTTGAATGTGTCACCCGAGTCATCTACCTTTTTCTTTATTTACATCGTGAAGTTCAAACAATATACAGAGATAAAATACTATTTAAATCGTATAAAATCACTAAGATAAACGGTTTTAATTTATCTGGCTAAATATACAATCTCGTAATAAATCATACACTATCAATTGCATACGATTTAGGATGAATAAAAATTCTAGTATTTTGACAATAATATAACACTTATAAGTTCTTATTGGAATCTTTTGTTGATAAATTATTTAGGAATAATTTTCTGAAAAAATTATCTCCTAAAGGAAGTAATATATATTGGATACTTGTTTAGAAATCAAATCGAACTATCTCCTAGTAAAATACATAATAATAAAAATTTCAATAACATAACTCGATAGAATAATGGTCTGACATTTCATGAATACGCATCGTAAAAAGCACGATAAACAAAACCAATAATATCCTTTCTTTCAATTTAAAAGCTGATTATCTGGTTACGTCAAGAGAAATCATCAAGTATATGTGTATACTCCTAAAAATTCCGATTCTTTTCGACATAATTAAATAAAAGTCAAAATGTTTAAGAATTTGTCGAAAATAGCTACAATTACTACCGTCTCCGCTCGTGTTCACGCCAGTATCTTTATCCACTTCTCCGTATATAATATTTATAGTTGCGTATATGCTTAAACCTAGTAGGAATGCTCCAATGGTGCAAAATATTTGATCCACGAGCTTGTTAAGTAATACTGCTAAATTACTTAAAAAAGTAATTTTAAGTAGATTAAGAAATTTCAGCAATGTAAATGACGCAGTTTGAGATACTACTTGAATAGAAGTTAAACCGATCTACGATTGATAACCTACTAACATAATATGTACATTAATGTTGTACCTACGAACCAAAAATAATTACATTAAAAAATTTATACCGCACAAATGATGTATACAAGAGGAGCATATCGAATCTTTTTTTGAATACATCATAAATAATATATCAAAAATTAATGGTGTTGAAACAAAATTGTATATAGTGCATTATTTACATCATTCTTTAAAACAGATACATTTTCAAATATATGAAATAAAATAATCAATAAAATCAAAAAACATTTTCAAAAGGAAATGGCCCTTTTACTCTCTTTAGTGCCGTTGGGCTTAATACATTGCGAACCTTAACTTCACAATCCCCAAAGCCCTGTCAAAGGTTACTTTGCTTTTCTTATATATACATATATATATATATATATATGTATGCATCTTTTTTTTTTTTGGAGCCTTTTAATTTCTATTTTTACTATACTAGATCGGATAAAGTTACAACATTTTTCTATTTGTATCTTACACTCAGTGGTGCGTTAAAATTGTAATTATTCGAAACGCCTACATGATACTTATACATATTTATCACTTCTAATTTACAAATCCTATTAATTTTCTAAGACAGGACAAAGACGTGTTATCTACAACTCAGTAACTATTTTGCATTTTTAGACGATTTCTTTTGTTTTCTTAATGTTTTTATATTTTTATTTTATAACCATTTTTATTATCGATAACATAATCACGGAAAAAAGAAATAACCGTTAATATATACTGACTACCAAACATTGTAACCATACCTTTTGATTTACATGCGTTTCATATTTTCCTAGACTTGCCAAACGAACATAAAGTAATGGCCCTTACATTCATCAAACACATTACCATTTAATAGTTAAACACAACATAAAAAACGAAAAATAATAATAAACAGTATACTAATAAACCCAAAATAATAAGCCGCTTCTTCCGACCTGTTTATTGTAAACTTCATACCATGAAAACAAAACAATACAAATTAATTAGGGAACTAGGCCCGCAGAACCATTGAAGTGTACACTCGACCCTAACAGGTAAATGCAATGCTGCCGCTAATTACTGAAATTAATCATGTGACAATTGTAGTTTTTTTTATTGCGTTATATCTGCACTAGTCATGTACGATATCGTGATTTTTTAGTAACAATTCAAACATTGACCGTGATTTCAGAAAACCGGTATTTAAAAAACGTGTGTAATCACGGTACCACTGCATGTAATCAATCGCTCATATAGCATTTGTTATCTATAACTATGCACTTGTTTCGTATTCATTGATTTAAATTGTAATATTTTTTTTGTATTAATGTGAAAAAATATCCAAAGCAACTAAATAAAGTAAAACCATTATTTAATAGCAAGCCTTTAAAGAAATTAATTTAATTTTTCAAAATTCAAAACATACAAACCAAAAAACCAAAACTATCATTTAAAACAAGTGTTTCAAGCTTAAAGAATTACTTTTGCAATAAAAAACGAAAAACAGGTAAATGATTTTTAATGACAGTATACATTTTTTATAAATCAAAACGTTCTTTTTATAAATAAATTTTAAAAAAAGAATTTTTCATTCAATTTTATTTTTACTACAAAATTGACAATTGTTTCATTAAAAATTACTATCATTTGTAAATTAATGAATGTGCAGAAATTTTAAAAATAAATCCCTTTAACACTTTAGTGAATTTAGCCCCTATTTTTAACACAGAAATGTTAATAATACAATTTAACAATAGCAATTTATTAAAAAACAAAACTTCCATGTAGATATTTTTGCTGTTAATTTCAT
This sequence comes from Icerya purchasi, assembly GCA_039619475.1. Lineage (NCBI taxonomy): Eukaryota > Metazoa > Arthropoda > Insecta > Hemiptera > Monophlebidae > Icerya > Icerya purchasi. The sequence continues at coordinate 333,558,193 of CM077115.1, read as the reverse complement.
CACAATCACATCAGTCTAACAGTTGTAACATAACTGAAAGCCGACGCATCCAGTTAAAAAACGATATTTTTATTCAAAGAAATAATTACATTAATAGTAGTAATTTAATAAAATATTGTTATTTAAATTATACATTATGTTTCTATATAATTCAACTTAATTGAACAATAAATATTGTTTTGTACAAGACGGTTAAGAATGATGTAGCCAATTGAAGACGATTCTTCTAAATGCAGTTTAGATTAAAAAAATTGATTAAATTTAACTCTAATTTTTATTAAATTAATGATTGATTGTATGTTTAGTAGAATCTGCATTTGCTCAAGTAGTAGGAAAAATTTAATTTAAAGTAGTGTCATACAGCTTTTTTATAAAATTTTATAAAAACTAAGAGAAAATATTTGTAATTCGTTGTTTTAATTTATAAACCAAAAAATATTATTGATCATTTTTATAAATTACTTTAGCAAGAAATCCCTAAACATTTTTAATAATAAATAGGTCTAAAGATTGTACGGATTAATCTAATGCTGTTGCATAATTTTAGTTTTTTGGGATCAATTTCATTCATTATTTCATTAACAAGAAGTGCAGAATATAATACTGTCTTTAATTCTTCTTCTTTCAGCGATTTTGGCCGTCTTTGGACCGCGTATTATAATGCATCCCGTCATTTCTTCTCCGCTCCTTCCAGTACATCTTCATCAGCTTCCCATGCCGGATCTTTCTTTCACTTGTCCAAACTGCTCCCGTTCTTTATTTTTCCTTCGCCATAAACCCCTTCCAATCCTATACCTTTCTTCGAAATTCGTTTCTATTTTTTATTTCTTCTTCATTTATTCCCATTTCTGCAAGGTCACTTTTCACCTCCTGAAACCAGTTCAGCTTTGTGTTTGTGTTTTTGTCGAAATAGTCAAGCAGTTTCTTCGTCATCCTTTTTCCGTCCATTCTTTTCAAATGTCCGTACAGTTTCACTCTTCTTTTCCGCATAGTGTCACCTATTTTTTCAATGTTTTCATAGATGCGTATAAACTTTCTGGTTTTATGACCGAATTACAGTGTTTGATTTTTGCATTGATGGACAGTGATTTCTTATTATACACGTTTCCCGTTAGTTGAAATGGGGTTTCCATCTTTCTCATTCTTAACTTATTCGCTTCTTTGTCTAAGCCGTTGGGTTGTATTATTTCTCCCAAGTATTTGAATTTCCGTACTTTTTGTATCTTTCCATACTTCGTTTCCATCCAATTCGGGGAATGTTCTAGATCGGTCATGTATTTGGTTTTTTCAAACGATATCTCTAAACCTACTTTTTTGGCCGCCTCTTTTAAGTTGTTTATTTGCTTAACCGCATCATCAAAGCTATTCGCCAATAACGCCAGGTCATCAGCAGAGGCCAAACAGTCCATATCAAAATCTTTACTTCTGCCGAATGTAATTGGTTTGATGCCATCTTTCCGGTTCCTTTTCCTCCATTCTCTAATCACTTTTTCGAGTGCGCAGTTAAAGAGTAGCGGAAATAGCCCGTCTCCCTGCCTTACACCAGTTTTGATCTTGAACGAGTTGGCTCCCGCAAATTTTACTTTCGATTCTATGTTTGTTAGAGTCTGCTTAATTATGATTAATGTTTTGTTATCTACTCCGAATTCTTCTAAGATGTTAGTTAGTGACTCTCTGTCTATTGAATCATAAGCTTTCTTGAATTCCACAAATGTGATAAACATGCATTTACTTCTTAGTCTTCTGTAACGGATAATACAGTTTAGGTTAAATATTTGTTCCGCGCATGATCTGTTCCGTCTAAAACCTGCTTGATTGTTCTAGCCTTTTTTGTAATGCTTTAGATAGTATCTTATAAGTTGTTTGTAACAATGATATCCCTCTGTAGTTATTCGGATCTTAGTTTCGCCCTTCTTGTAAACTGGATGTATTAACCCTGTTCGCCAGTCTTCCGGGATAGTTTCCGTCTCCCAAATATATTTCATAAGTTTTTCTAGACTTCTAATTGTGCTATCGCCCGCTAGTTTCCACATCTCTGCCACTATTCCATCTTCTCCTGGAGCCTTTTCATTTTTCAAGTTTTTGATAATTTCGATGATCTCTCCCACACTGGGAGGTTTCGAGTTGTCGTGTTTGATTGCTGGTGATCTCTTTTCGAATTTTCGGTTAGGTTCATTGCAATTTAATAGTTTCTTAAAGTAGTTCGCTAATATTTCACAGTTTTCTTTGTTGTTTACAGCCAGGTCTCCATTTTCTTTTCTGAAACGTAGGTTCGGAACTTGGTATTTTTGAATGTGGTTCTTAAAAGTTTTATAAAATGATCTTGTATTATTATGTTTAAAATCTTCATCCAACTTTAATAGCTCGTCTCGTTTGTACTTTCTTTTGACTTCTCTAATTATCCTAGCTGTTTCTGATCTTTGTTTTTTAAAGACTTCGTAGTCTTCACTCCTTTTGGTGGAGTACCATTTTTTCCAAGTTTTCAATCTTTTCTCTATAGTTTCTTCACAAATTTCATTCCACCATCTATGTTTTCTTGATTTCTTTAGACGTGCTATTTTTCGGGCAGTTGTTATTCTTGCATTTTTCATCACTTCCCAATTCCTTGTCTAGTTTTCGCACGAATTCACGTTGATTTACTTTCAAGGCTCTTGTATCGACTTTTGCTGTCTTAGGTTTTTGCGAAGTGTTTTTCCTTCCTGGTAAGAATTTCATTTTGATTGTTATTAGATAGTGATCTGTCTCTATGTTCGCTCCTTTTTTAACTTTGACGTTCATTATTTCCTTTAGACTGTTATATGTGATCGCCACATGGTCTATTTGATATTCTCCTAGCTATGAGTTGGGACACTTCCATGTCATTTGTTTCCTTGGTAGTTTTTTGAAGTATGTTGACATAAATTTGAGGTTAAAGGTCTGACAAAGCTCTATTAATCTTTCTCCATTTTTATTTGTTCGTTTGTGCGCTGGAAAGTCACCTACAACTTTCTTGAATTTTCGCTCTCTCCCTATCTGCGCATTAAAATCTCCTAGCAGTACTTTGATGTTTCCGGTTGGTATTTTGGATATCTTGAAGTCTAACGTTTCCCAGAAATGTTTTGTTTTATCAGGATTCTTTCCGTTTTTCGCATTTATTGGAGCGTGACAATTTATCAGAGTATATGTTTTGTTTAGACTTCTGAACGTAAGTGTAGACAAACGTTCATGCGGTGAGTGAAAACCGACTACTGAATTCTTAATTCTCGAGTTGACTGCAAATCCAGTTCCCAAATGTGGGATACCTTTGCCTCCTGCCTTGTTCCATCCTTTTTTTCCTTTAAATATCCTATATCCTTCTATATCCATAGTGTCCTCATCCGTGAATCTGGTTTCTTGTAGAGCTAATATTTGTATATTATATTCGTCCAAAACTTTCGTTAACTGTTTCATTTTTCCTGTTTTTAATAACGAATTTATATTCAGTGTTCCGAATAAATATTTATTTTTCTTTCGAAATTTTGATGCTGGTCTTGAGGTTTGTTGGGGTTTGCATACTGTTTCCAGCTCCCCAGATTGCATTGATCTGATGACCAAAGGCCCAAATGTGTCGCACCTTGCGACAGAGGATTGGATACCTCCTGGGGTAGTTTCTCTCTGTGAATAACGACATCATGCATTATGTAATTTTTTGGGGTACCGGTAAGCCGATCCGTTTTTAAAACTGAGCAGTCTGCACGTGCTCATTCCAATCTATGGTTTGGATTGTTACGTCTCCTCTTTCTCCAACCCAGATTCCTTTTTCTTGTCTATTCAGCCTTCCTTTCCTCGTTTCCCCTGGTTTCTTGACTTTCCTTTCATGCGTCACTTCAACATCTCTGCGATTTGCCACCTGCGCTTTGGGCACAGTTTGCTTCCTTCCTCGCTTTTCCATTACTCTCTTGTGCCATCTCCTTTTTGTCCATTGCACCCCTCCAATATTCAATTTGTGTGTGATCCCGATCACATAATGTTCGGGTGTTGATTTTTTTGTAACCGATCAAGCTGCTTTCTACTCCTCACTTTTACAAATTGGTATTCCCACTCCATACAGTGCTTCGTTCATTCACTCCCTTCCTTCTCCTTCAGTTGTCCAGGCTTTTGATTCCTTTTTGCGGCTATCTCTGATCGTGTAAAGATCTGAGTCTCTTGCGTCCTTTTTCCTGTGTTCGTGGACCAATGTCCTTGTAGACGAACCCAGAAAAAAAAAAAAATTTTAATTGTGATTAAATTAGAACCAAAAACTTTTTTATCTAATTTTTTAAAAATATTGCTAATATTTCACTTTTAAACCTAAATTTTACCAACTTATTTACATATTTGTTTAGTAATATTTATAAATAAAGAAGCCAACTATAACCTAGATTTGGGATAAAAAATTCAATCAAGTGTCTACTGGTCTTTTAATCATTCTTTGCCCAAAACCCATTTTTTTAATAGAACAAGAAGCCTTTATAGGTATTTTCAAATTTATTATCACTTTCCAAAAGGAATATTAGTTATTTTTGTTATAGTGATAGACTTAATAATTGATTATTGCAGGAATTACTTGCTGCATTAATGGGTCTTTATATTAAGTGCTAAAAATAATTAAACATAAAAGATTAAATTGTGTGAATGCTAAGTGCAGTAACACTTCGTGTTCTGTAATATCTTCATAAAATAATTTATTCATTACAGTACTTATTGCTTCTGGCATTTTTTATGTAAAAGCCGTGTCCAAATTGAACATGCGATGTATGTGTCTATGCGTTACAGAAATTTTTTCAAACTTATGCAATCTGTGTGATGTGTCCAATTTGAGCTAGCAGTGTGTGCATGTGATTAAAACCATACACGGATTGGTTTGATATTCTTCAACAGTACTCAGATTTCAAATTTATGTTTTTACATATTTTAATAAATCACAGAAGTGGAAAAACAATCGATTAATTAAATAAAATAGACAAATATTATAAAAGACGGGATATGGTGGAAAAAAGTGATTATGATTAAATATTTATTTCAAAAGAATTATAATTCTATAAAAAAATTATATAAAGTTTTATACAAATTACAATGTTAAAATCAAGTACATTTGCTAATAAATTATTATTGGAAAAATTTTAATTCTATATTTCGAAAATTTAGTGCAATTTTAATAAAACTTAAATAATTATATAATATATTAAAAAATTAAACCGTTTAAAGTAGTTTATATTAAAAATAAAAATGTTCAAATACAATATTTTTAATAAAATCTATTTCATTTCTGATATTGAACTGTGGCGCTTTAAGTTTGTTATAGAGAGGTTCATATTTGGAAATATCACATCCGCTAAATAATTAAGCGTTTATATACTTATTCTGGAACATTCCAAAAATGCACTTTTATTATTTTTAACTCGAGGAAATAAATAGTGAAATTCACCAAATATTTTTCTTATTCTATAAATTTCATTTACTTTTTTCTTTTTTTTTTTTTTTTTTGATAACATACGCTAATAATAAGTGATCTTTTCATACGTTTAATATATATTAGGATATAAAAACTATGTAGTTGCAAAATAAAAATACAATATAAACAAACAGCTACTGATAAACTAATGCACACGCACACGTCCGCATTTGTCGCGCTCCAGCGAGGTGAACTTTAAATCGCACACACGCATCGCACCTTCAATTTCGACACGACTAAACTGTATGTTGATTCAGGTTTGTTTTTTTTTTCGTTATTTTTATTATTATTATCATTATTATCTGTGTTAACTATTTTAGTAAAATTAATGCAAACGCTTATATAAATTTATCATTTATAATCTACTGTTGTTCAGACACGTTGAATAAATTACAATTGTAATATGACCGCAGCTGAGCTCGTGTAAATAAGCGAGTAACTCGCCTCATATTTAAAACGACTAAGGTCAGTTACTTTTAACTTGTGGGCTAATAACTGGTATATAGTGTAAACAAGCCCAGTAACGGCAGTAACTACAAAAAAATTCATAAATTACAAGAAATGGACAACGTAGATGAGTTTACTTTAGCGCTAATTTGTATTTGATGTTTACAAAATACATTAAAAAGCTATATGTAGCCAGTTAATTTTGAATATATTTGCCAAGGATTTAAAAATTAGAAATAAAATGTTTAAAATTTAAATAAGTAAAATATTAATAATATTCAGATATCTAAAAAGTTAAAAATTAAGAAATATTTTTATTAAATTTCCTCACTGTTTCTCCTTTTTGGATGCGATAATTTAATTCAAGAAAGATGAAAATATGTTTGTAAAAATAAGACATAAAATATGCGCTATTCATTTAAATTTTAAATACAAATACGATTTACAAAGATTTGCTAAATTTACAAATAATCAATAATTCATAATTTTCATTAAATAGTACTCATCATGGTCAATGTTAATTCCGTAAAATTTGTGTTTTAATTATTTTATTTACCTTTCATTAATTATTTTTAAACTAGACATTTCTTTTTAATATATTAATTTATAAAGAATATCTCGTACTAGATTCAATTAAAGAAGAAATAAAAATCGGAATAATCATTACGGTTGTCCGCATTTGGGATGATAAATAGACCGTAGATCGATGGTAACATCAATATTTGTTATGACGAATACGTAGTTATGGTTACTGGTTCTTAATATATCTGTGACATTCTTCGTTAAGTCATTTCAGCCATTTTGTAGTTTTAATTTAAAAACAAGTGTGTTTTTGGTTGAAGGAGTGTCGTCGTTTTTATGTTAATTAGATTTGTACTGAATATTGAAAAACGAGAAAAGGTAATCTTTAAAATTCCAATAAGTTTTTAATAACATTGTGTCTTATTTCAGGAGTAGCACAATAAGTATAATTAGGGTGTATTCGTAATCACCCGTTTGAAAATTTCAGTAAAATGATTTGCAGAGCGTTTAGCAGTTGCGGGAATTAACTTATTGCCAAATTATTCGGTATTTTAAAATGTTGAAGTGTTTAACGCATATTATTTTATAAAATAATACGATTGTGAATGTTAAGGGCTTTTGTTGTTGACATTTAAATTTGTATCTTTCAATGTAAATTATACGCGTGAATGATAACAATAAGTGAAAATATAATGATTATAATGTAGAATAAATAAATTATTTAATCGCTTTATTGTATTATTTTGCCGTTCACACACGACCTTACTGAAAAACCGTTTAATCTTAATTTCTGTAATTCGAAGCGTATCGAATTTATTTCAAGTAAAATTGTTTAAAACTTTATTCAGATTTTCTTTAATAATCAACTTAGTTTGTTTCCGTCATATATATATATACAGTACATATGTCAACGTTATTATCGCGAGAGGAAAAAAAGTACACTAAAATTAAGTTTTCTTCTAGTTATGGATCAAACGGAATACACTGATTATTCGAATTTGATTTTACAAAAGTTTCAATGTTTTTGCAACACCGTATTTAACGTTATTTTTAATTCGATTTTTTTTCGTTTTTTAGCATTCCTTTTTTCTTTTCTTTTTTTTTAAAGCGAAAATACTTATGCAGTATTTAACGTGCTGTTTTTGTTTTGTAGGTTGTGTGTGATCGGCTAAATTCTTGTTATTATAACGAACCTTGGTTACGCCTAATTTTCTTTATGCGATTGCAAAATGGCTCTGTAAATAATGGACCACCACATCGCGGTAGCGAACAGTTTGAAAATATTGAGAAAATGCTCTCCTCTATAGAAAACATATCGCTCACACTGACTAAAGACAATAGTAAAAGTAACAATAATTCGAATATTTGTAATAACAATAGTAACGGTAATGGTAACATCGCCAACACAGCTAATATCATAACCGGTAATAATGGCGTCCAACATAATAACGTCAACACTATTAATAATAAAAATCAGGAAAATATATCACCTCAAATCAACGGCGGTACCGGTAAAGTACCGAAGGCGATACTGATATGTCAGCTGAATTCTCACTCGTTTCTAGACCGAACGTTGATTCTAGATAAACCGGCAAAAATAGGACGATCGGTTGGTCATGCTAAAGCCAGCTTAAACAACGGCATATTCGACTGCAAAGTATTATCGAGAAACCACGCTTTAATCTGGTATGCCGATGAAAAGTTCTATCTCAAAGATACGAAGAGTAGCAATGGCACATTCGTCAACCGGGAACGGTTGAGTCGGTCGATGGAAGAGTCGAGTCCGCAGGAAATATTTTCCGGCGATACGGTGCAGTTCGGAGTTGACGTGGTCGAAAGTTCGCATAATGTGACGCACGGTTGCATAATAGCTACAATGAAGTTATTCCTGCCCGATGGTCGAGAAGCCAAACCGAAAGCAGTTCCGACTTCATTGTTCGCCGCCAACAGCGGTTCTTCCGTCTGCGATAAGGGTAGTAAAGTGTCGTTGCAGGATTTATATCATTTGAACGAGTACATTCAAGAAGCGTTGCAACGGGAGCAGATGTTAGAGGCGAAACTTAGCTCGTTGAGACAACTTATGCAAACGTTACGTAACAGTACGGAACTAGGTTGGAAAGCGTTGATCTCAAATAATAGTTTACTTTCCCGAGTTGAGTTGTTAGAGATACAGTTACAGTGCTATTCAAAAAAATTCGCTGAGGATAAGCTGCGAGAGGAATTGCGACTGTTGCAAGAAGACAAAAATAATTACCAAGGAGCAGTTAAGGAATTCTTTCAAAAGATTGTAGACGAAAAATTGGAAGCAGTTCAACGCTATCAAGATTTGGCCAGGGCGCTAGTAAATTCTCGGACGGAGTGTAATAATACGAAGCAATTGTTAAGCGGCTGTCAAAATGAATTGCGGGAATTGGCGCATAAAAATACGGTACAGGAAAACATTATAGACGATCTGGAAAACAAATTATCGTTGGCTGAAGAAACTAACAGAGAATTGCAACGGAAGTTATTGCTTACGTCGAACGATTTGGACGATCGCATCAAACAGCAGGATGATCGCGAAGATATGTTACAGCGTACTGTGCGCGATTTACAAAATCGTAACGAGTGTACCGAGAAAAAAATAACGTACTTGTACGATCGCATAGAAGAATTACAGGATTATCATGATCGAATTTTACGCGAACTAATCGATCCGAATGCCATAATCGAAAAAGTGGACAATATCGAATTGATCCGATCTTGGATATTTGTGTACACCAGTGCTCGCAAGCGAATTGAAGAGTGCATTAACGACACGAAGAATAAGATAAACGAACTGAAAAACGTTCAACTGATGGATCAGCAGAAGATCAATTCGATGAGAAACGATTTACGTAAACATATCTTGGATTTGGAAGAAAATAAAAATGAAGACTCAGAACTAGAGAAACAGATACGCAGCTTAGAACTTGAACCGGAACAATCGCAGTTACGGACATCGGTTGGCGGTAATTTCTCTGCGAATAGCGGAAGGAACGATTTGGATATAATGAATTTACCGTTGGGAGAATTGCAAGATAAACGAAAGTTGCAGGATGTAATTCGACGCAATATAAAACTTTTAGAAGAGAAGTGTCTCGATTTGGAGAGGCAGTTGTACGCTTTTAAACAACCGGCCATGGAGCGTACCATAGAACAGGTTATGGAGGAACGTAAATTAGCTGTGGCAGAAAAGCAATTACTGAATTTGGATGTCGCTCTAAAAACTTTAACTGAGTATCTAGAAAATGCGAACTCTTACCATCAAGATTTAATTCCGGTGGAAGAAGTACAGAGTTTGAAAAGACAGTTGTCGGAAGCGCATGAATTGTCGCTCGATAGGCAAAACATAATTTCTTGTCTGACCAAGTATTTTTCCGAATTTACAAATATCGTAAGTCAGCAGCTAAGCGTGTTAGAGGTATCAGTCGAACAGTTTATCGAATGTAGCACAGATTTATCCGAATTGGAACAAACGATAAGATCGCTGAAAGCCGATAGCAGCTTGTTGGCAAATGCGATTAGTGATTTACAAAATGTACTTTACAATTCCGTACCGACCACTAACGTTGCCAGCGCAAATGTTGAAAGTCAGCCTCCTGATGATACGACAGATACCGTTTGCGAGGATGCTAAGCTGTCCGTTTCTGCGGAAGTGGTGCCATTAGCAAATTCGGTGTCGCTTCAAAATTATCCCGTCGTCATCAGGACGACTAACCATAACGAACTGAACGAATTAAAGAAGGATATGCTAATATTAAAGGAAAAGTACAGATTCGTTTTAAACGAGAAATTGCTCTTGAATGAGCAGTTCGTCAAATTGCATCAAGATTACCAGTATGCAACCAGTTACCCTTATTTTGATTTGTGCTTCATCATGCCAATAGTAGTTCTAGTTAGTATATTTTTTTTTAAATACGGAAATATATTTTCGGTTTTTTCAAATACGCTTGAGTAGTGATTTTATGATTTGTTCTTTTTTTTTTTTTTTTTTGTAATGTGTCAGGTATTTACTTTTTTGTTAAATTGTTTTTTATCTTTAAAGTAGAAAAAAAAATACACAAACATTCTTAATGAAGTTTATTTTTTCAATGATCTTTTCTATGTGTAAAATTTTTCGTTTAATTGCTTAATAATAACGTTACTCGATATTTTCATTATTCTGTTTCTATTCTGATCATTGTTAGATTATCATTATTATTATTAATCGCGTATAAAATCAACAAGTAACTTCCCCTTTTTTTTGTAATAATATACTATATTATCAGTTAAAACCAGTAATGTTACTTCGGAAAATTTTTATTTTGCAAAATATTTCTGGATATTAAATTAATCACAGTTTTATATAAAAAGGCATATTCTTCATTTAAATTTTATTTACTTGCATAAAATGCCGGTAATTTTTATAATTGACTTAGTCAAGTCAAATTATTTCATGAGGTATGTGCAGTGCTGGAAAGGTGTTTGTTGAGATTAGTTTTAAATGAAATTACAAATTAATATATTTTTTTTTAGATGACCGGCTTTTTGTTTTAAAAAGAACTTTAATTATATGTAAGAAAAGTGATTGCATCGTCTTACTCACCTTTTGAATATGAAAAATTAACAAATACCGAGTTTAATGAAAAAGTGTTGATTTTTAGAGTAACGTACAAATAAGATAAAGAATCTAGCTATTTTTTAGATCGAAAAATTTTAAAAAATTATATAGTTCAGCACGTTTATAGGGAATAGTTTTTCATAAAATCACTCCTGAAAAAATTTCGTTCACCCAGCACAATTATTTTTCCCTCCCTCTGTAACCACGACATTATAGTAATTAAAAACAACGTGTAATTTTGCTATTAAATTAAGACGGATGAAAATTAAAAGTCATTCTTAGTATTATACGAAGATTATAGTTGTAGAAATTATTTAATTATAGATTACGATTTATACTGTTAAAAGTAAACTTCATTAATTGCATATTGGAAAATTACTGCTGGAAGTTCCGTTTCAATGCGTGATTTACGGTTTTAATGTATTCGTTTTTTCTTAAAACAATCTAAACAAATCTTCACAGTAATTCAATTCGTGTTTTATTTATTTATTTTTTTTTTTTTTTTTTGTTTTTGTCGACACACTAACGTATATGTAAAGATTCGATATATTTTTGCAAAAATAGTCGAAACGTTTACGTAGATTTCGCTTTTGAAAATTCGAAATTAGTTATTTATGAATTAATTTGCTTTACTATAATTCACCGGAAAAGCTAGTCATGAAAATGTTGGTGGATATTAAAAGTGAATAAGGAATGTTATACTGTAGTACCCAAAAAGTTTCAAATGATTCAGTTATATTATGCATTTTAAAAATATGTTCGTTTAGTAAATGAATAAATTTGTTAAATACTAGAAGTTAATTTGCGGTAACTATTTTAAATTAAAGATTATAATTAATGTATACTTTTATCGCTAAAAGTGTACATGTATTTATAATTGCTTTTGGTTTTTTTAAGTTGAGAAATTCGAATTTAATTAATTTTAAATATACGAAATAATTTTTAGTTTCTTTTGTAATTGTTTTCCGAAGTGATATATTGATATTTTGATATAGTTAATTTATTTTATATAGTCCAATATGAAAATAAGTCTATTAGAAAAATGTTTTTGAAATATTTTCGTGTTTTTGTTGTTTTTTTTTTTTTTTTGTCATTAAATGCAGCTTAGTATTTATATTAATTTTTTTTTTTTCATTCAGTAAATACGTGTCGGAAATTTTTTATATTGCAAGATATGACAAAAAATTTTCGCGAACTCTAGAAATTTACGTACTGGTGTATAAATATGCTTTAATTAACTATGTATATTTCGCAAGTTATTTATGTTATAATCTTCTGACATTTAATATTAAATATTTCATGCATAAAAAGTTATATTTTATATATACATATATATTTATTTTTTTTTGATGTTAACATAATATCTGTAAGTTATAATATGTTCTAAACTAGAATTATTGGATAAGCGTTTTATATTTATGTATAATGTATATACATATATATATAAAAAATTAAAAGTATATTTTTATTCCCTATAATGTATAAAAATATGTGTATTTTCATCAATATTCCAAATACCAATACTTTATGTAATGTAGTGATCCAGAGTTGTTATTTTTTCTTTTAACAATAAAAAATAATGTGTAAGTTCGTTGAATTATAAAGTTTTAGATATTTTAAATTAATGTAATGTGGGCTCATTTGTTGAAAGAACGTTATAATTCAGAATTTGAATTATTTTTTCTTTAAATTAGTATTAAAACTTCACAAAAGACAGTGTTAAATTTGAGAATATTCTTGGAGTAAATTCGGGGATGGTGATGTTAAATTTTTGGCCCATTTAATTACTAAATTTACAAAGTAAGGAAATAAATTATTTTTGGAAAAAATGAAAAATTTGATGTCTGAATAATTTTTTCTTGCAGCGAATGAGCTAATTTATTTTAAAATTTCTGTAGTTATTAGAAAAAATCTAATATATGGATTTTCTTCGATATCGTGATAGTAAGTGTAAGTGGTCTTACAATGTTCACTGCCATTTTTCATACCCCGATCATAATAATGTATTTTTGTAATTTTTCTCTTTCCAACTTTATTATCTGTTACCAGAATAACAAAGTATTTGTTTCGCCAAATGTGGATGCCATAATTTAATTAATTTATTGATTTACTATTTTAATGTAATGTAATTTTTAGAATACATTTATTTTTACGCAAGTGTGTTTATATTTATATATATATATATATATATATATATATATATATATATATATATATATATATATATATGTAACACGCACGCCTATGTATTACCCGTACAATAATAGACGAGAATTTTTAAATTAAATTATATGTTATTATTCCATTGAATAGAGTGAAAAAAAAAAAAATGATGGTATATGTAGAAAATGAAAGTCGTTATGTCGTATTGTTAATGAGTAAATTTGTTTTTGTATACCTGTTACCTATATAATAAGAGTGCGTTATAATGTTAGTCGTGCGTTATTTTCTCATGTTGTTTATTTATTTTTAAAAATATAATTGTGTTAATTATATGTATACATATATAAATTTTTGTTGTTTTATTTCAGTTTACTTGAATATTTGTGAAATAATGTATATTTTAATGACTTGTGACAGAATAATTATTTTATAATTTTATGATACTTTATTTACTTCTAAGTTTCTGTTTAGGAAAAAAAAGAATTGTTTACAACTTAAAATTGCACAGATATTTTCCGTTAGTAATTATTAAATTACATAAAGCAATGAAAATTGTTTAAATCTAAAATTTATTTATTTCATGTTTGACAGTATAATTTAAAATGTGCATACGAATTATTTATTGATTTTTAAATGCCGCAGCTATAATTAACAAATGTTTATGTTAAAAAAAAAAATAGATTGTTACTAGACGGCGGGTAAATTGATATTTTGTAAAACTGTCTAATTCATCTAAAATAATGACGCACAGGTAACTGCAAATATTTGCCCGTTTTTATTTTTGTTTCGTATTAGGGAATGATTTTGGTATAGAGTTGCACTTATTAGTTTAAAAATTCATAGCTATTAATAAATTTTAATTTACTATTTTAAATTTGATAAATAATAAAGTAATAAATGGATGTACGAATTTTTTAGAGATTCATGGCTGTGAATAGAGAATACTTTTCCTTTATCGTGAAAAATATATAAAAGAAATCTTGATATACCTATTCGTTCTCTGTTAATGAAATATTGCCACATTTAGCCAACGAAGTATAGTATTAGTGTTCTGTACATTGTTGGAACAACATGAAATTTATTGAAATCTCCTCTATTGTTTTGAATCCTTTTGTTTTTGTACTATAAATTACGTTTCTGGCGCGATCTTGTTAAAAGCTTCACATAAAAACGTGTTTAAAAATAGTCTAATTATAACTTTATTATAACCATTTTTTGTGGTGCTATATTAGCGAAGTTGAAACATTCCGTAAATGCTGTTAATTTTACATGTTTGTTCGTTAAAAAATCGCTGCTTTTGAGTCATATTTAACATTAATTTTCGCACGTTAATAAGGAAGATTTCTAAGTTCGTTTCTAGGAATTTTTCTATTAATCTGGTATTTTTAGTGATTGGCGGAAATATTTTAATTTTACTTATTTTCTGTAAATTTTTTAAGTCGTTTTTTAAATGTTTATACTTCTTAATTTTTTATTTTATGCTTTCGACACGTTTTTACTATCCGCACAGATATAATTCGTTATCAGTTTTTTTTTTCCTAAACTATTCTATCCCGCTACGACTGAAACTCGTTATATTTATACTTCTTGCTTTACTTAACCCGATTCTATTATTATTTCCTTGTACTAGTTTACGTCTATTCCTGTTATTTATTGCTTTGTTTGTAAATAAAATTTTGATATTTTTTGAATCCTTTCAAGATATGTTTCATTGTTTTTGTTTTCATCGAAACTTTAGCTAGGTGAGCTTAGCTACTTTTGACATGTAAATGAATTTCCTTTATAAAATAACTAAGCAAAAATAATTGGTTACTTTAAAAGATATGCAAAAAAAAAAAAAAAAATCGAACAAAACAATCAATAGAATATATTTAACATGAATAGTGCACAGAAATAAGAACAGAAGCGTATTAATATTAAATCATGGAATAATTAAATAACAGCGTAACTGTATCATAATGAACATGTTTTTTTTAACTCAATAAAGAAATTTATTTCAAAAAGAATGGAACCGTTCATAGTTAAGTTTTACAAGGTGATATAAGTAGTAGGTAAAATTAAACTCCTTCTCGGGATGTAATTAAACATTCCCTAAAGTATGCTGAAGTTTCTTTTACATGTACGTATGTATCCGTTATTTCTAGCTGTGGTTATCTAAAATTATGATTAATAATTTTTCAAAATTGAAAAATTATTTCTTCATTAAACTATTAATTAGAGTCTGATCAGACGTAGTTTAAATTATTCTGATTTTCTCTCAATCATATTGAGTAAATTTTAATTTTTGTCTGATTTTTTATTAGTGCAGTTTGAAACTAGTATTGGGTGTGACATCGTGCGAATTACCGATCAATAATAAAGATTTACAAGTCAAAAATAAAAATAAGCAATAATACTGGCGGAGATACGGAAGTTTATGTTAGAAAACAAAGATACCGAACTGACGGAAAACAGGTGAATGTATTTATTGTGCGCGTTAAAAAATTTTAAACGCATTATATATATATATATATATATATATTATTATTTCTATTTTTTTATTTTTCGAAGGATGAGATCACTAAAAAGTCGGCAACGACGAATAAATTGAGCGCCGGTCAGGTCATAAGGCGTTTATTTTGAAAAGTTGTCAGGAATAAACAAATTATGTTCTACTAAATTAAAGTATCTTTTTTCTTCAGGATATGTAATATAAATGAGATGTGTCTGTCTGTTTTGAAGTAAAATTTTGAAATTTACTATATAGATTTTGGTACGATTTTCACGGGAAAGGTTTTTATATGTTTATTCTTTATATCATTTAGGTATTGATATTAAATGTTGGATATTTGTTCTTGATCGTTAGAGAGCTGAAATTAAAGCTCGATAAATACTCATAGGTTAGCGATTAAAAGAAAACGAAACTTATACAATATATAGATCTAATTTTGTACTTACATTTACTTTGTATAACAAAAGGAAGAAATGTAATGCAACTAATGCACGCACATTTATTAATTCATATTTGCGTATTAAAACTTTTGTGCTTGATTTAGCTAATATATATAAAATAATATGATAAGTATTATGTTATATACTAAATATGTTTTATGAACACATATGAATTAGTGTAGCGATTGGGATTTTAGTTGGTGCGGCCTGATTTCTAAATTACGGTTTTTATGTCAGTTCGTTTGGAAAATAAAATGATTTTTCGTACGTTGAGAATTGTACCGATATTAAGGGGTTAGGTAGGTTTCGAAGGCTCAAAAAAAGCATATTTTTACAAATTTTTTTCTAATATATCAAATGATATATTTTATTCAAACAATTTAACATATCAAAGATACACATTTGACAAGCACTTTGTGAAATTTTCATTTAAAAATTTTTTAAATTCAGCCATTGGGACCCCATTTCCCCTGACCCCTCAAAAAAAAGTTCTCTCGCCGTTGTCAGGATAACTCGTGACATTCATCCAAAATTAAAAAACCAAAATATTTTCTGTTAATATATGTTTATAGCTCGTGCTTGGACGAAGGGAAAAAAAAACTTAAAATTTGTACTTTTAGCGGAGTTGTGAAGAAAATATACCCATTTTTTGATAAAATTTGCACATGTATTGCCTTGTAAAATTAGTTGTAATGAAGAAAAAAAAAATCCTTCGTTCAAGCACTAGATAATGTTATCTCGAAGAAATGTGCAAAATTTGAACAAGATCGGTTCATAACTTTTTGAGAAATCATGACAACCGACTTCAAAAATAGAGTTTTGAGAAAAACGCGATTAAAGTTTTAAAGTGAAATAACACTCAGAAAATTTTTTTTTTCAACTTCCATAGAATCGTCCATTCCGGCACCATAAAGTAAACAACCTGCTGCAGCCACAATATCTAGGGCATCCTTTTGCTTTTGTCTGTGACGAATTTTTGCTTCTCGAGTCCCAAAGTCAGCTTTTTTTCCGGCTATGAGTATGCGATTCTCGTCCTCTTTTCAGGCATACTCGTGTCTGTTTCGGTCAAGTTTTAAATCCATACCGTGCATAAAAATAATAAAGCTGAGATTCCGTCGTTGAAAGTGCCAGCAGCGACAAATGCAACAATCTGGGGGCTATTTTTGAACCAGTAGGAAGTATTTTTGGAGTAATTTTCCAAATTAACTGGTTCAAACTTTCATTATTATTCTGCGTAAAGCCACCAACACACAGCTCAAAAATATCTCCTTTGCTGAGTTCTTCGTAAATGGGCTCGATAGCTGATGAAACGTCACTTGATAATGGATCATAATCGTGTTGGAATGGTGAAAGCGTGTTCACAGCCGAAGCACGCTGCCAAGCGCACTATGGATCAGGTCCGTTTGGACATTTATCGTGCTGTGGGTTTTTGTCTGTGGAGTTATAATGAAAGTAAATTGCCCATATAGCGTTTTTCATATTTTGTACCGAATCACAGTTTCTTCTTACAGCCAGGCCGTAATAAACTGTTAATTTATCGATCAATTTGCCGGTAAGTTTGCCTTTGCCAGAAAGAATTTTGTTTTCTAGTTGCTTTACCGGCCTTGGTTCGCTTTTCTTCAACTGACTTATTGACCAAATCGCGTAAGCGGGTGCCCATCCTCTTTTGTACATGTTCTACGCATTCTTTCTTGTTTATTACAAAATTTTCACCATAAGGGCATTGAGAATTCCGGAATATATTGGAAATGCTAAGAAAATAAACCAAAAAGAAAAAAAAAACCTAATGCTGAGCAAAATTATAAAAAAACTGCATGTATGTAGGCAAAATTAAAATCCGGACACAGCAGAAATGCTGCTAATGTACGCACATACAAGACAGTATAAGGCCGGATTTCTCAAAAAGATGAGTTATAATATCCGTTCAGTCATTGCTTA
Source organism: Icerya purchasi (assembly GCA_039619475.1). Lineage (NCBI taxonomy): Eukaryota > Metazoa > Arthropoda > Insecta > Hemiptera > Monophlebidae > Icerya > Icerya purchasi. The sequence continues at coordinate 333,540,119 of CM077115.1, read as the reverse complement.
TTCATTTTGCAGCAATACACGCGAATTGCAGCATACTGTGTCCATTTTGTGTGCAAATCAAAACGGTGAATAATGAAAAATGTCTCGTTCGGGGAAGAATGAAATGCGTCAATTACTAATTTTGAGTAATGTACGCAGTAAGCCATTCAGGCAGATCTCAAAATTAGTGAACATTCCCAGAATTTCCGATATTATTTTACGTTATAAACGGGATGAAAATACGAAGTATAGAGGTTCAGCAGAGAAGTTAACGGCCTATGACCGGCGTTCTATCCACCGAGAAGTGGAGAACAACTCCTGGGTAAGTGCCCCCAAATTGGTTATACAGCTGCAGGAATGTGGTCAAACGGTACGTAATGCAATTCGTAATTTAGGATGATATAATTCAGGCACTGCACGCTGCGAATCTCATATACCAATGAAGTCAACCGAAACAAGCGCCTTCGGTTTGCCGAAAAATAACTTTCGCACAACGAAACGTTCTGGCATAATGTACTATTTACGGACGAGTCCAAATTTAAAAAACTAATTGCCCTTAGAAATTGAAAGCAAGCGAGAAAGACGGACAAACAATAGCTAAGCAGCTGCCTCAATATACCTGCGACGCGCCAGGCTGACATGGCCTGATGGGCGGAACTTCCGAAGGTTCTATCTCTTAGAATTTTACTCCAATTGATTTAAAATTTTGGGAGAATATTCTAGACAAATTGTACTATTTAGTAAGACAAAAAAAAAAAAAAAAAATCGATTTTTTGAAATTCTCAAACCCACCTAACCCATTAACGCACTTTGTGCAAACCAATGACAATATTTTGTTTTTAGTAAAATACATGTTTAATGATAAAGGCATATCGGTTTTTACAGAGTTATCGCCTACTCGTATAAATAATTCAGAATTGTTTATTAATGCCTCTAATTGTGTTTAAAATTAAAGTGCATTATTACGTAATGATAATTTATTTAAATCAAATTGGGAAAAAAATCATTGTCAGCTGTATGAAAATAGTAGAAACAAAAGCGGATTCTTTATTCGCGGTAATGAAACAAAATAGAAATGTATAATATATTTGGTACGACTTATGTTCAGTTATAGCTATTATTTATTTTATTGATAAAATAGTTTTTTTGTATTTTTTAATAATAAATTATATGAATAATGTCACTAAATTACTCAGAAAAACAGGGGTGATGCTTAAATATAATAAATTAAGTTTTGAACCGATTTCTTCTAGAGACAATACTCGAACAATATAATGAATTAAACGTACGTTAAAGAAAGTTATACGAGTAGAGAGTTGTGGAGAAAAAATTAGTTAGCAAAAACTTGTTCGATCTGATATAGTAATGTAGTAAATTAATTAAATATGTAGTTTGCATGAAATTGCAAAGGCGTCAATTTAGTAATTTGCTTTCATTTAAAAAATCATTCCGGGATATTTTCATTAAAAAGTAAACCTGTGATTGTTTATTGTAGTTTTTATTTTAATTTTTCCTCCCTTTTGCTTGTTGGTTCTTATAACAGAAAAATGCCGTCTTTTAGTAAAGCCAGTACATTCAAAATTTTTATCGGAAATCTTTCTGACGGAACAGTGGAAAAAGACATTCGTCCATTATTTGAAACTTACGGTAAAGTCGTTGAATGCGATATTGTGAAGAATTTTGGATTTGTTGTAAGTAAAATGATATGTATTAACATTATTTATTTAAGTCTTAAATTTTTTCAAATGTTTTAATTTAATTTCAATTTTATTTTTCTTTAATTCATATTTCGTATACAAAATAACAGTTATACCATTACAACATTTTAAATATTAGCCAGAAGTTTCGTTGAAAAATATCTAAAACTTGAAAAAGTTTAGTCAAATATCGAACACATTATTGAAGAAGATTAAAATATAAACAAAACAGGGAATACAAATGCATAAAAATGAAACTAGAAGTTAATTAATAAGTCAGATAAATTTTCAATATTTGTACGAAAAAGACATTCATTAAATTTAAGATTTAATCTTCTAGAACTAAGAACATATTAAAGAATTCAGTTTTTATCAGTTGATCGATTTATAATGGAAGATTATGTTCAAAAATTGTATATTATCGCGAAACTTCCGAGTTATAGTGATGTACGCTTGTTTCATTAAAGTAATTATCACGCGTGCACGCACAACCCCCATATATACATATATATATATATATATAGGAATCAAATAAATATTTCGGACTGAACCATTGGAAAAATTAGGTAAACCTAATTTTTTGTTTATCGCATAACAGAAAATGTCTGTTAATTTGGTTTCATAATTTTATCAAAAGATCGTTTTTTTTTTTGAAACGGATAATATAGTTTCTTTTACGAAATAATTTTTATATCAGCGTATTTTGAAGTTATTAATTTCCTTTTTCATAATTTAAAAGACTTGAAAAAAACAATTGTTATAAATGTTAATAACTGTACCTGGTGACTGAGCCTTGCTCGGACTTATTTCAAACTTGCAGATGAATCAAAGTGTATTCATATGTTTCACTAACTTGGTGTAATTTTTTTTTTTTTTACGTTTATGTCGCCGTTGTCTTTAAAATAAATTTTCATTGTTCTATTCTTTTCAATTTTCTTTTCTATCGTTTTTAATAATCACATAATGCTTTATCTAACATCCTGTCGTCGCTAAAATATGTACTTTTTTCTTACATTTACAATCTGTTTTATAACTAAAATACCACTATAAGGAGCAATATATGAAATTTTTAAAAGCCCTTTCTGGAAGAACATTTCTAGCAGTTCTATTTAGTTTTTATATATATATATATACACATACATGCATAATTTATTATTTAAATTGCTTTTTGATGTTTTGTTTTTTTGATCCTCTGGTTTTTTCTGATTTTTCCTCAGATTATAAAAGTGAGCGTTAGTATTGCAAATCTGCCTACTCTACACAAAAATGGTAATGCAGAATTTAGAATAATTTGCACTCAAAAACATATGTTAAAATACGGAAAATTAATTTTCTGAATAATTCTTAGTTGTGTTTTAAGTATAAAATTAAAGATAATTCGCTCTATAATTTTGTTTGAAGTGAAAAGTAAAAAATTTCAAAGTTTGACTCATGTAGGTCGTTAAATGCCTTGGTTCCCTAACATGATTATATTGTATTTCTTTTGATCAATGATTTTTCTTCATACTGTAATTAAGTTTAAATACATACGCAAAGTAGAGTCTTGTGTGCTGAATAAAATGTTAATTTTTCCTTCATAAACAACATGCTGTGCTTATTTTTTATTTCATTTCATATGTTATTTTATTAAGCGTGAATTAAAATATGAGATTAAAGAAAATACCAAAATGTCATAAACAAAAAAACGGTCAGCCAGAAGCATAAATAAATCGAATAGATAACCTAATTTTAGTTCGGCATGTTGTCTTGTCATTTTATTGTATTTAAGTGGTGATAACAGGACTAATATTTTCGGTGATTGTAATTTCAGTTTTAAACTAGTCGATTTTTTAACTATTCAAACTATACGTATTGACTTAAATTATGTTGAGGTATTGTCTAATTCCATTGTATGTACATTTACGTTACTACTTGCTGATAAAATAAAATTTATTAACCAGTTTTACTTTATCGCACGATGACTAATATATTTGTTCGCATTTATCCTTTTAGTAATTTTTTGCAGTATGCTTTATCTGTATTTGGAACTAGTACTTTCATTGGCTGTGCACTACTTGATACATTAGAAGGCAACGATTGTGTGGTTTAATTTTTATGACGAATATTTATGTTTTAGTTTATTTGCAAGTGATTGATTGTATTGATTTATTAAAGTTAAAAAAATCATTTGTTGAACCGGTTCATTATTATTTAAGTTTGAAAATTGTGATTATATAAGTTCAATGTAAATAAAATTATGAATTTACGTGTGGTACAATGAAGAAGGTATTTTATATCGAGCAGTCATTTAATTTTCAAAAGCTTCCAGAAAATTGTCGAAATCATTAATTGTTTTAATTTAAAATGTTGAATGATTTCTCTGTTGTGATTTTCAAATGCAAGCAGTTTTATTTGTAACCGGAATAATTAAATTTTGATAAAACGTATGAAATGAAAATATAATGTAATGTTAATATTATTATTGCAGCATATGGAAAATGAAGTAAGCGGTCGAGAAGCAATTAAAGCTTTAAATAATTCAATTGTTAATGGATCTTCAATTAAAGTGGAAGCAGCAACAAGTCGGAGAGGTCCAAGTACGCCGACAACAAAAATTTTCGTAGGCAATTTAAGTGAACGTACTAAAGCTCCCGAAGTACGAGCTATATTTTCCAAGTACGGGAATGTTGTAGAATGCGACATTATCAAAAACTACGGTTTCGTGGTACGTATTAGAGGATCTGTTCTGCTTTTAAAGTTTTTCTTTGCACAAATCCATTTATAATTAGAAACAACAAAATGTATTGTCAATTTTATTTAGATTTGTGAGTTATATTTTCTATGGAACCAATTTCTTTTTTAAATGTATTTAGTAAATTATATTCTCTTCGGGTTTAAATCATATTATAAATAATCTGAACATAAAATTTTTATTATAGAAGAAACAGTGTGACTTTAACATTTCCTGAATATATTGAATTAACTTCGGAATTGGCGGCAAAATAGATTCAGTCGAATTATAAAATTAAATTAATGTAATTTGAAATATGAAAATCGATGTAGATCTATCTAAAACACAAAATAATAAACCGCCGCTCAAACACCGGGAAAAGGAAATTATATTAAAAAATAAAAATAATAATAATAGAGGAGGAAAATCTAACTGCTGCGAAATCATGTTTTATGGTTCAAATATTATTGCAATAACGCGAAATAATACTAAGTGTACATAATTTCAGTAAATGATGCAACAAATTATTATTAGACGAAAGTCATAAAATTACAACGTAGAGACTGGTATACACAACTTTCTTGTGTTCCAGGAAGTGTAGTGATTGTAAATGCTGATTTAAGTTTTTGTAAGAAAAACTAAATAAAGAAATAAAATAACGTTTTTTTCACCGTACATTTTCGTAATTTATCTACACATTAACGAGTTCAGTTTGAGTGTAAGATTTAACTTTTAAAGCAATTTGTTGAATCTAATGAATCTGAATATGCGTGTATAAATTAGAAAGCCACGAACAACACATGTAAGTCGTTCGGTGACCCAAATCACTTAAGCGAAGAATGCAAAATCAAAATCCTATAAATTATTCTTGAAGTCTGATCAACTACATAATATGAACAAAATGTAAATTGTCATGTCAGAAAACAACCGTGGGAAATGATCGTATGTGACTCGGTCTACTGCCTATCCGTCCGAAAACAAGTTTTCGAGAAAACAGTAATTAAACAAAACAAATCGGTAGCGATGCACTCGCGCGTGAATACTTTTTCACTTTTTATGTTTTTTCAAGTTTCATGTTCTTTTTTAAAATCAATTTGAATAGTAAATATTAAATTTAGAAATCTACGAGTTATTTCATTGAAAAGAGCGTACTTTTTTCCATGCGAATCGCCAAAAAAGTTCGGACGATAGGTCCCTTTTAGTAGACCGGGTCATATATATATATATATATATATATTGAAAAAAGAAAAAAGGCATCAACCTTCGCCTATATAAAACTTAGCCGAGCAGAAATAATTTTAAACTCGCATAAAAATATCTGACTGGAAATTTCAGTTTACGGCAATAAGATGGAATTAATTCTTAACACAACGTAAGATGTTTAATTTTGTTACCAACGGTAGGAGTATACGTAAAATTCTATCATGTTACCATAGGTTAATTACTTTTAATTACTACTGTTGATATTTAGTTCCGGAATACTTTTCAGTGTCTTTTAATATACATATATGTGTATCACCTTCATATCAATTTGGCAGAGATACCAGAATAACTATTTTTAAAAATAACTTTTATAAAATTTATCCGCATTCAATAATTATTAAAAAATCCATATCGTTCGCAACTGTGGTAGTTTTGATAGTACTTTTTTTGTTTTTCCAGCATATTGATACAAATGATTTAACGAAATTACTGAAAGAATTGAATGGACTGGAGGTAGATGGGCAACCAATGAAAGTTCAAATATCAACTAGCCGCGTTAGACAACGTCCGGGAATGGATGATCCCCAGCAATGTTACAAGTAATTTCATATAATTATTTTTTAACACACGTAAGATTTTATTAATATTTATATTGGGCTGAAGGTTTTGTTTTTCCCGTTACGTAATGACAACGACTGAACGAGTTAAAATATAAAAACGGACGTAAGGGATTAACAGAAAAAAGGTAGAGAGAACAAATAAAAGCTTCAAAAAAAAAAAAAAAAAAAAAAAAATCTAGTGGAAAGGTATTCTAAATGTAACCGATGAAAAATGTTTTTAAACAGCGGCGCAAACTTTCTATTATAGAATGTTTTTTCATTTTTTATCTTAAATGAACATTTATCTAAGCTAGGTAAAAAGACGACTGATATTTAATAAATTGTTCGTGGTTTTATGTTCATTGCACTCGGAAGAATAGCTTGTAATAATAAACAGTAATTTTCATAAATGTTCAGTAAAATTGTATAAATACAAATAACGTCTGTTCTGCGGCACCATCGATGTTATCAGTTTATAAAATAATCAAAATTTTATGAAATGTTGTGAGTTAAAAATTTATTTCTGCAATCAATAGACAAAAAAAAAGGGAATTTTTAAGCGTAAGAATTTTGTGAGTTCATGTATAAAATAGATATGGAATATTTCCAAAAACATTTTTATAATATTTATTTATGCTTATTTTAGGTTTTTTGCGGGTTTATCATTTTATTATTTTTTAAGGACGCTACATTATAATAATAAAATATTGAACAACTAAAGTAAATTTATTTATTTAAATGTTTATTAAAACAATAAAACCGGAATGACTTTTAATTTCATTTGTAAGCATAGTTTTCCGTTTAGTCAGATAATGTTTAACTTCAAAAATATTTACTATAAACATTGGGATACAATCTGCTTGTGTGTCTCTTGTGTGATTTACATGACGCATAGATAAATAATATATCTGCATATTGGTACACGCTTATTTATACGTTTTAGTCGTTACTGAAATGACACATCCTCTTTATAATTACAATTGAATTGTAACTGTATTGTTAACAAATCCGTAATTTTAATTTTTAGATGTGGTCGGGCGGGTCATTGGTCTAAGGAGTGTCCTAGAACGTCAACTGCGGCGGCGGCGGCAGCGGCAGCTGCAGCGGCGTAAGTATTTTTATAAAAATAAATGATTATACATGCGCGAACGCGCAGTCTGATTGAAGAAATTTTAATTTATTCTCCCGGCTGAGTATGCTGTGCTTAATTGTATAACAAAATTAATATTTAGGCGAGAATAGTCTGACTACATTCGTAGTCGAACTTTAGCTTGAGTTACTCAGAAATCGGTAATTAATAGAAAGGTAAAATTTTCACCTAAACCGAAGAAGAGGTTTCATATTACACGTGATGAAATAAACAGATTTTAATCCTTTATCGCCATTTTTTAAATTTCATTCTGTTTGAACTACCTGTAAATCCCCACTGATGTAAGTTCAGTTCAATTTTTTCGATTCGAATGAAAGGCTGTACCAATTTTCTTTAGAAAAAAGTGAAACGCGGTGTTTTTTAATGCGTTGTATTTTTCAATAAAGCTTTTCTATCCAACTATTTCCTCTTTTCGACTGATCACTCATGATTTCAATAGGTATGCACTTCTCACAGCTTCAGTTTGTTCAGTACTTGAAATCTAGTGGTTATAGTTTTGTTATATTTTTAATTATTTCGTTCATTAATAAAATCTGTAAAAAAATGTTTGTGTTGCTTAATTATTGGAGTTGCAGAAGTAACAATTATTTCCCTGCTCATCTTTATACTTGATACTATTGATTATTAATGCATAGGTTGGTCCAAATATTTTGATCGCACCTCTCGCATCGCGCGAAAAAAATAAGTCAGCAAAAACTACGAGTAAATTACATAGTAGCGAGGAATGATTTACATTAATTTTGAAAATTTCAGCATAGCTTCATATGGGACGCATCTACGGGCCATATGCGCAAATTCGCATCGAAATTTGTCTACGAAGTAAAAGTAGATTGGGAAATTCAGGATGACTTGCACGGCAACACTCTTGCAGTAGACGCTGTGAGCTGATGGAGAGGAAAAAACTAACGAAATGATTTTCGTGTGAGATTTTTAATGCCGGCGTATTTTCTTGAGAATGAGCACCACGACAATGTCAAGCCGCATACGTTGAAACTTATGACCGAATTATTACGAAAACATAACATTGAGGTGTTGACACACTCTCTGTACAGTCTTGACGTCACATCCTGTGATTTTGGCTCCTTCCTATACTCAAACAGGCTTTATAGCCCGAGAGATCATCAACATTTTTGGGTAGGTATTTGAGGTACTTTGAAAACTTGCTCAATACGTCCTTTAGTAATACCTAAATGCGAAAAGACAGACCTGGCTGAACGGTTAGGGGACTTAAGCGACCCTTAAATGTTTAAAGATGGGAAATTTTTTTTGCAAAAAATGTATTTGAGGCGCGATGAAATTTTAACATGTTAAAATTTAGTATTTGAAAAAATGTTCTTGAGGCACGATGAAATTTATACAGGATAATATTCGTGGCTAAAAATAAATATTTACAAAAAGACAGGTCGTTTCGGTCGGACATTTTACCTGCCAGGCGATTGAGAATGTTCAACGTGAGTGTGAGTGAGTAGTAGTGCTATGGGTAGGTTAAAGTTGATTCTTCTTGCACTTCTACAAAAACATCGTCTTCTAAATTGTTTTTACCGGAGATATATTTTGATAAATTATACCAACAGTGTCGTGTAATGTACCTTTACCGGAGGCAGTGTCAACAAACCGATCGAAGTTGCCAAACACTACTCCAGTACATAACCCATTTTCAGTAACAAAACCTTCAAGACACAACATGGATCGGCTGGTTGATGAAAATGTAGCCTCTGTTTCTAATTCTTCAATCGTATGGTAGCTGCAGCAATGGCTATACCTATTTATGATGTCAAAAACTTTTCGGGAACTCGTTATACTTTTTAATGTCATACCAAGTGTAATATGTTTATTAGTTTTTATTTTTCCATGTGTAACATTAAAAATTAAATTGTCAGCCAATGAGAAACATTTTCGTTCATGTTCCGTATAGCGCTACTCACTTACACTCACGTTGAATATTCTCAATCGCCCGGCAGGTAAAATGTCCCACCGAAACAACTTGTCTTTTTGTGAATATTTATTTTTAGTCACGAATATTATCCTGTCTAAATTTCATCGTGCCTCAAAAACATTTTTTCGATTTTTTAAAACATAATTTTGCAAGCACCTGGTAACACTTTTGCCCTCGGTAAATGATCTGGCTTTTTGATTTTTTAACTCTTTAAATACTAAATTTTAACATATTAAGATTTCATCGTGCCTCAAATACATTTTTTGCAAAAAAAAATTCCCATCTTTAAACATTTAAGGGTCGCTTAAGTCCCCTAACCCTTCAGCCAGGTCTGTCTTTTCGGATTTAGGTATTACTAAAGGACGTATTGAGCAAGTTTTCAAAGTACCTCAAATACCTACCCAAAAATTTTTCGATGAGCTCTCGGCTATTACGTGGCATACAGGTTGAAACGAATCGGGAAGCAGCCCCCGCTTGTAAGGACTTCCTTAAACGCGTTCCTCGGGCTGAGTTTGAGAAAACCTTAAAGGTGCAATGGACAGAAAGGCAGAACAAACGTATAAAACATAGGGGACGGTATTTTGAAAAAGATACAAATGTAAATGACGACTGAAATATATATTAAAATTTTGTAACAAAATTGTTTTTTTTTTTTTTTTTAAATGAAATTTGGTATGCGGAATTCAATACGACTTTGCGCAGATGGCTAGCACGGGCGTTCATTTGAAGCTGCCGGGTTGAAATTTTCAGAATTAATGTAGAACATTATTCATTCCACACGCTACAAGCGTATATAATTTAGAGGGATGCTGCCAAAATTTTTGGGGTAGCTTATGTTTATTTGTTAAGGAGAAGGGTGGAAAAAATATCTGACAGAAGTAGCGAGCGATTGTTTCCATAGACCTGCTTTAAGGCGCACAAATGTTATTACGCGTTGATAAGTAAATACTTGTTTTTAAAATACGAGAGGCGATCAAAAAGCCATTGCCACGCTTCTGTAACTCCCCTTCTAATAGACATAGGAAAACGCGCGACGAGTTATTTTGCTCGGAAAGGTTATAAGAGTTTACAGTATGTTAATTTTTATTGCGTTCGGTTCATAGTTTTCGAGTTAAAGTTTGTTAAAATGGAATTGCCATTGGAATGTGGCTCCGGTTCGTGCGATTGTCTTTTGCAGTACGAAAATGACTCCGCGATCCTTTTACGTACTGTTACGGGTAACGAAACATGGGTGCACTATGTTACTTGCGAAACTAAACTCGCTAGCCAGGTCTGAAAGCGAAAAGAACAGCCGGCGTTGCTCTCGTGCAATTCTTTCGCATTAGTAGAAATTTAAATGGGAAATTTTTAAACATCCACCGTATTTTCCAGACTTGGTACCGTCCGATTTTCATCCACGATTGAGTGGGTTTTTAGGATTGTAACGGCGCGACAGCGACGACGAGTTAAAGGAAACGGTAGCGATATGACTCAGAAATTCGGGCGGCGCGTTCTATTACACGGGAATAGAAAAACTAGTAACACAATATGATAAATGTTTAAATTGTAACGATAATTATGTGGAAACATAGGCAATTTTCTCACGACTTTTTTAGTTCTTGTTTCATTTTCGTAACTCAACATAGGACGGAGTTACAGAAGCGTGGCAATGACTTTTTGATCGCCCTCGTACTTAAAATCCATATTGAACCGTTTAAAATTCTATACCGATAGTGGTTATTTACTATAAAAAGATGTTTAACAAAATTTATTAGAAATAATAGTTATACACGCTTACGGTCGTGCGTATTTATACACACACACAAACAATATACATACATACATATAGTGTAACGTTAAAATCAATTGAAGTTATGTTAGAGATACATTAATTGATTTGAATAGAACGTAATAATTATAAAATTGAGTGTTTATTTTGTATATTTAGAATAACTAAATATTAATAGTTTGTCAACCAGGTACGCTACGGTTTACGGAATTGATTCCAGGGCCCTGCCTCCATTGCCTCCATCGATGTTAGGTCGCGAATTATATCCTCCACCACCGCCACCACCATCTGCAGCGTTCGTAAGAGAACGTATAATTGGAGCTGCGTATTCTGGTTTGAAAGTACCAGATCCAAGAGTAAATCTTTAATTTGCATACTGTTATTTTAATTTTTTGGTATATTTTTATGAATAAAACAGAAGAGAGGGTCTAGGAAAAGAGGGGGAAAAAGAAGAAAAAGTCTGAAAAAAAATTTTATTCTTGAAGATTTTTTCTACTTCTTTACATAATTGCCGTAAATGTTGAATCACTTACCGTGACATTGCACGAGCTTTTGCAAGACTTGCACATACCATTCGCGTTCAACTTTTGGAAAATTTCGTGTACTGCAGCGCGAACGTCAGCATCGGATGCGAACCGTTGACCAGCTAAATGGTTTTTCAAATATAGAAACAGATGATAATCCGATGGGGCAACATAGCGTGAGTGCGGTGGATGTTGGAAATCATCCCAATTGAATGATGCGTGTGGGGGCGAGTATTGTAATGAATAAAGAGAATCTTCTTTACAAGTTTCCCAGGTAGTTTATCCTTTATGGACTTATAACAGTTAACAGTACTTGTGTGCGTTCATTGTCTCATCCTTCTGAAGAAATTTTATTGGAACAATGCGGCCAAAAGGATCATTTCCGCCGATCGTTCTTGCTTAAATTTCACCTTACCCTTCTCACCAGGATGCTTTCAACAACTCGATGTCATTTTGTTTCCGGCCTATAGTGATTGAGCCCATGACTCGTCACCGGTTACAATACGTGAAAGATCTTCTCTTCTTCTGCGTGAAATCGAGACAACAAATCCAACGGCGAAACCATGCGATTCGCTTTGGACGGGCAACTCCATAGTGAATGGCAACACTGATTTTGGTCTCATTCTTCGGAAGTAGGCGCGGTGAAGTGTTGCGACCGATTGCAGTGTTCTTAAATAACCCCCCGCAAACACTAAAACCTCATATATCTACCTCACTCAATTTTTAACAGGGCATGGAAATTTTTGGAGAATACTTCAAAAACTATAAAATAACAGACAAATACACATGCATAAACCGTAAAAAAAAACATAATAGATACTCCGGATCATACCTTTTTAAGCTGTCCAAACTTCAGTCAAATCAGGATAAAACATAAAATAGAAGAAATCAATCAGAAATGATTTACCAACCGGAAAAATGCACAGATAACTGCGGAATATGTAAATGAAATAATGAAAAACAAAGAGAAGTAAATTTAAATAATTAGGTATTAACGTTAAGTCGCGTACTCAATTGATATAATCGTGATGACCTGCGGAACACTGATAAGCGAATACAGCAAAAAGCGATCCCCAGGCCATAATACTACTATTGCAAAATTGTATTTTATAATAAATGAATTAAAAAAAAAAAAAAAAAAACAAAAAAAAACCCTCCGCTACACTGAGACGCAAGTTTGACTCCGCAGCAGTGTTACTACGCGCGTACCGAATACCCGGATTTTTACTGACGCTCCTCTTCAAACAATGTCAAGTACTTTGTTTTTTATCAATTTTTTCGATTTTTATTTCTTACTTGATTATAAAAAATAACCAGTGTAGAACATTTTTTTTTTTTTTTTTTATTTTTAATAGAAAATTCAGTATTTGTTGCAGAACCTATTGTAAAATTAAGTTTCGCTATAAAAATTACGCCACAGGAATATCATGCTCAGCTAAGGGCAGAGTAAGCGTATTGTCGCTGGTATCGATTAAGTGATAAAGTTAAAAACTGTAAAAAAGTACATTTTTAAAAATATAAGAGGAGCCGTATTAATTTTGAAAATAATGTTAAATAATTAATGGACATTAAGTAATATAATACGTCGCACTAGATGAGAAAAAAATGACCAAACTGTTATATGCATTATCTGTTAAATATGTACTTTATAGATTTCATTAAAAAAATAAGTACAATAATAGGTCGGATAATTTTTTTTTGTAAAGGTTGTTTTGTGAGTTTATGATTTTATGAAACGATGAGTTTTTTTTTTGTTTTTTGTTTTTTTTTTTTTTGGAACAAAATAAATTAACATAAAATTTTACGTCTAGTTGTAAAAAAATGATAGTGGAGATTTTTGAAGCATTAGCATAAATTTATAGAAAAGCTACACCATGACTAAAAAAGCGAAAATCTGTAGGTGATAAAACGATTTACGTATTTTTTGTAAAAATATAAACAATTGTGGCAGGAGAGATTAGTCAAGTTTCAATACAGATCTATATGTAGCAATTGTATGTGATATGATCTTTGAAATTTTGCAATTGCTGCAAATAAGGGAAAATATATAGTAGTTTTTAAAAACGTTATCGGTTTTCATAAAAGTACTAAGTTTCAACAAAGAAGTTTATTACATATTAAATATATTTTAATAATTTTTATAAAACTCAAATATAAACAAACCGATCATTCTTAAATAATTCAATCTAAAAAACAATATTTGAATTAGTTTAATCAGTGCCACAAAAAATAATACATGTATGTATAAAAACGAAATAATTTACAAAAAATTACATATGAAATATTTTCAGCTTGCGTAATCTGCTTGAAATTATAAAAAAAATTCAATATTATCTATATGTGTTATAGGAAATTTATGATATGCACGATTTTTATGAACGGTATTTGGAACGTTTGGAAGCGCGTGCTATGGAACGTTTTGATAGTGACTATGAAAGACGTTTAATGTTACCACCGCTTCCGCCGGTTTCTTCAACTACGTCTTCGAGATTACCAATTGCAGCAGCTCTTCCATCAACAACCTCTTCGCGAGATATAGAATATGAAACTTTTACTCGTAGGTCTCCCAGCAAGTACAAGTAAGTTATTTTCTAACTTTTCAAAAAAAAAAAAATTAAAATTTACGTACAACATTTTAATTTTTTTTACGCGATGTATGCGGCAACAAAAAGGAAGTATTATGATTTTAATATGTGTATATTAGATATTATATAATATAATTGTTTATGGTACATTTTAAATTGATCTATAAATAAACCGTAGGATTGAATCCCGCCAAAAATGAATTAACACCAATGGAGAGTAAGCAAATTATTAAACGGAATGAGTATCCTAAATGGTTAAACGTAACGCTTATGAAATATGTATTATTATGACATAACGTTTAATCTCAAATTTGAATGTTGTCGTATTTTTGAAATTAATTTGTCAATAATTAATGAAATTTGAAGATATAATACTTTAAATCATAGCTATATTCGTACTCCAGAGTATGCAGATTAGTTGAAGTTGTTTAAAAAACTAAGTTTTAATCATTTTTATTTTTTAAAAGAATTCCTTAAAAAATATAAAATAAACGTTTGAATATTGTTTATCTATTGCATACTATTTTATATTGAAAATTTGTAATAGTTACACGTTAAAAATTTAGTTAAAAATAAATAGTTTTGGAAATTTAAAAAAAAATATCTTGCTTTAGTTCAAACATGTAACTTAAGTAATTTTAGGATTATTAAAATATGTGAAGCAGTGAAATTAAGTAAGATCGCTGCTTGAAAGTACTGAATTGTTAGTTTTGGTAAATTTTTATGTATATGGTATTAAAAATAATAATAATAATAATAATAAGATATATTAAAAACATGTAAACAATCTTACATGAGTAAGGTGTTATTAAATTTAATTAGATATCTTTGAAATGGATGGAAACTAAATTATAATAATTTCTCTCTTAACTAAACATTCTATTAACTGACTAATTCACAAAAGAGCGTACAAGAATAATTTACAATATAAATATTGCGGTGTATTGATATTGACGCAGTTATGCACGTGCATTATGAGTTACCAACAATAAAATATCGGTCGTAATGTTAACAAATCTTACTCTTTCACAAAATAGAAAGTATTTCGATAAACTGACGTTACACGTCCACCATCCTACTTAAGTTGTTGATTTTGTTTTGTTGTATCGTTACATGTAAATTTTCCGTTTAATACAAGTAAAGGAATTTCTCAATTAATTCATGTTAAAAAGTTTTAGTCCGGCGTTTACTGTTAATTGCTTTTTTATGATTGTTCGCGTTCAGCATAGTCTTTTGTTCTCTTTTTTATTTCTTTCCATTATCGATAGTTTCTTTTTTGTTATTTTCCAATTTTTAATAGGTATCATTAGTTTTATTACTAAATTCTTTAATATTGCTAAATTCTAGCTTTCATGACATAATTTATAATGGGCTAGCCTTCTATCGATTTAAGATACGTTTTAGATTCATATAAAAGTATATTCTTAAGTTTAATCAAAAACAAAAAGAAAAAAAAACCGCTAAATACAAATATTTCTTGATGTAATCAGTGAATAATATGTACCGACATATTACAGAAGTAGCAGCAGCAGCAGTTCTAGGCTGTATGAAGAGTATTCGCGTTCTACCGACTTTGGTCGACCAGCGGAATATTCGCATTCTTCCGATTATTCGCGATCCGATTATTCTCGATCTGATTATTCCCGTTCTGCTGATGTTTACGATTCTGACCGAAAGTATGTGTGACATGTGTACTTTATTATGTCGGATTTTAATTTGATGGTTTTGCGCGTTCATATTCGGAATTTTAAAAATGAATAATTGGATGTAAAATGAAATTTGCGTTATTGTTTTGGCTGAAATATCAATGACTTCCGTATAAAGGTTCACTCGTTTAAAGTAGAATTGATTCGTTAATTTTTTTATACTAGACCTTAATTTATATTTACCGATTATACGAATTGAAAAAATAATAATAATTGAAAAATATATTTTTTTGATCGAATTAAATTTCACGTACTTGCCAAGTTTTGCTTTTAAATACTTGTTTTTTTTTTTTCTTCTTTTCTTTATATCTCCGTATTTGAATATTGCCGTCGTCGCGGTAGCCTAGTTGCTACAGCGCTTGACTTCCGTTACGGAGGTCACGGGTTCGATCCCGAGCGACGACAGAACTTATTACAAAGAATTAAGTAAATAATCGCTAATAATCACGTGGAAGGCAATGGCAAACCACCACGTACAACATCAGTACACAGCAGACATACACGGGACTGCACTTGTAGCGCGATGATAACAAGCAACTACAATCAGTTCCGAATGAAGTTTTTCGCGTGTACACCTGCGTTGCATATAACAATTGCCTAGTACACTACCTATATCTGTACAGCTGAGATGTATGAAAAGGTAGTCGCCGACGCTCAGTCGCACCGACAAGGCTAAGCCTTTAGAACAAAGAAAGAAGAGAAATTTGAATATTGGAGCTTTTAATTAAAATTTTTCAGTAATATTCTCGTATTGAACACAGTATCAAATACAAGTTTTTAGAGTATTTCTATTTAAAAATTTTAGGATATAATTGATAAATATAAGACATTTCACTTCTTTCTTTGAACCCGGAATATAAATAATTGTTAAGAAAAGAAGTGTTGTTAAACCTTCTTCGATTATTAAGAGTTCGAAATTTTTGTGAAATATTTTTTTACTTTTCTTTACACCAAACATATAGAGAACGAACCGAAAGATAGTACGAGTTTTGAACTTTTTAAAAAATTGAGTA